>JAOYRS010000094.1:600000-997500 GCA_032432895.1 Dryadula phaetusa | reverse complement strand
CGATTTCAGTGTTGTCACTGCAGTGCTGTGCTGCACCCTGTGTGCTGTGCTCCGCCACGACGAGCTGTAGTTGTGCTGTCGCTGTAAGTAAAAACACAATTGTCTTCACACACGCCCGTTCACCAAACGGGAATCTATAGTGAAGTGTTAGAATATACTCACCCTCACTCACCGAAAGGTGAGGGAAGTTACAAACCGTCGCTGTCAAGTATGGAGGGGCTCCCGAGGGCTGACCTCCTTAAGTACCTAAGTATCTTTCACGCCAGGGCCTACGATGGCCTTTTAGAGATCGCGGCAACGAACGAGAGCCCGCGCTCTCCCGACGCCGGCCCGAGTGCCGAAGTTGTACCCCTTGGCACGATTAGGACGAGTTTGGTGTCTCCTAAGCGGAACAACTACCCTTCCGCGTCCTCGCTAGTTAGAAGTCGATTAAATTAATTCCTCGCTAGTTAGAAGTCGATAAAATAATTATAGAAAGCGATCTTAAGTCGAATTGCCTGTACGCGAGGTACATCGGATGTACAATATGCGTACAAAGGCAAAATACGATTAAAAATAAGATTCAATTCTCCTAGTTTTAGAATTAAACGACGCGGGAAAGGAGGTCTTCAACCTCCGTTCCGTATGTAACCTCACCGGGATCAGGGTGGAAAGACCCCGTTACAAAGGTCTAATAGGGCAGTGTCTTCGCTGCCAAAATTACGGCCGCTCGGCTAAGCACTGCCACGCGCGTCTGCGGTGCATTAAGTGTTGATCACGGCACTGTTGAGAGCCCGCACAAAGTTTCCGAACCCAGGATTCCTCGCAGAGTACACACTGCGAGACGCAGGAACACCCCGTGAACTATCGCGGCTACATCCCCACCCCGCGTAGGCACACCGGTAAGAGACACCGCGAGCGTGCTTAACTTCCAAGAACTTAGCATATTCACGACTTAGCTCCGAAACACGAACGGTTCGAATATGGCTCGCTTACACCGCTTGTATGCGAGCACGCTAATTTGCTGAATCCATCGTAGCCATCGTAGGTTTCATCGTAGGTTTATTTCCAGGCTAAATAAATTACACAGTAATGGTAATCGATGGCAGTCTCGCATAAATCCACATCACGGTCCACTGACTCGCGTCTTGCGCGCGTTAAACCATTAGCCCTAAAAAAGCGACATTTAACGTAAACGGTGTCAGAGGCCAAAAATTAATTAGAATTTTAAGGAATGATAGGGCCCCCGCAGGATAAGAATTTTGTACACTGTATACCGCTGGACCCTCCATCGCTTGCTAACATCGAAGTCAGTGTGCAATATTTATGACGCCATCAACCAATAGTTATGCCTCCATATATCTTTCGCCAAATAAGGCAATTTTAGAATGCGACATCAAGTCGCTCCTCGATATGGGCGACTCAGTCCTTCTGACTAGGGAATCTCAATTGTAAACATATCAGCTGGAATTCGTCGAAAACCACCATAAAAGGTAAGGTTCTCGACGTCATAACTGTTAAATATAATGCGACCATCGTTTCTGCTCTTAAACGTGCAATTCGTTCCGCAAGTGCCATTCAGCTGTCCACCAAGTGCATCGGCTAGGAAAGCACATAGTCAGATTCAATATTAGAATAGGTGCCCGCAGCTCCACTGCCGCTATTTTTCTCGATATCGCAAAATCGTTCGATGAAGTTTGGCACAGCGGCTTAATTCACAAGCTGCGCAATGCCGGCTTCCCAGACCACCTAGTTCGCGTCCTTAACTACCTTTCGAACAGATACTTCACATACAAAGTGGAAGGCAAACTCTCCTCTCCCCGCTTAGTTCTCGCTGGAGTCCCCCAGGGCTCCACGCTCTCTCCTATTTTATATGCGCTGTACACCAGTGACATACCTAGAGTCAACTATGTCCACCTGGCTATGTACACTGATGCCACGGCCCTATACACTACTTCTCGCCACTCTTTCATTATTGCCGAGAGACTTCAGGCGGCCGCCGACGCTCTAAGCGCTTGGTACCGCAAGGTAGATGTCACTCCTGACAAGAGTGCTGCGGTATTATTCCCTCGACTTAGCCATGAAACTGTCTCTACCATATTTCTTCTTGATAAATAGGCTTATCATTACCATGGCAAATGCAAGTTAAACTTCGGAGTCACTTTAGACTACCAATTCTCCTTTAGAAAACACATTAGTCGAGTGTATAATTCAGCCCGTTTCTATCTTAATAGATTACACTATTAATATGCAAACGCAGTAAAATGTCACTTAGAAATAAACTGGAAACGACCAGAGTTCTGCACTGGCTTATCCAGATACCTGAGCTCAGACGCCCGCGTAGCGTCTTATTAGACCCCGACGATCCAATTACGGTAGCCAACAGCAAAATTGTAGGTAGGAAACGCTCAACCCACACGACACCCACACACCGCTGTCGACGGAAACGATGGCGTAGTCAAGTATATCTAACGGCCAGTCCGCGCCTTGGCGCGGCCGTGTCGGTTAGGAACTGTTAGGTTCCCTTAGAATAGTATAATATTTTCTCCAGTTGCGACTTCACGCCCCGGTTGGTTTGTGTAGCGTAGGAAGTACCGCCAGCCCGCTCGCCGACCGCAAGCCGAAGTTCGAGCCCCGCAGGGGTCATCGACTTCCTCTTAAGCAGCCACGTCAGTGCTTGCTAATTTTCGACAAACCAAACAGCCTGTCCGCGAAAGCCGTACTGTTCATAGAGCCCACTAAATTTGTTTGCAAAATGTGTTAATAGCATTCCCTAACGCCTGCAGATTTTTAGCTCTGCATCGCTGAGTACGCTCACGTTGACCTGATTTCGCGATGTTCTGGCGTTTCCAAAGCTATCCGCTCCCTTTGTTTTTCACGGCATTCTTTGAGACTGCCCTCATGTTGCTCTGGTGTTTCCGAAGCTAACCCCTCTTTTTTTCTTTCACAGATATCTCTAAGCCTAGCCTCACGTTGTTCAGGTGTTTCTGCCGCTAATTTTTCCCGTCGTTTCTCCTTTTTCTTGTGTTGCAGTCTGTTTTTTTGTTTTTTTATTTTAATGCAATACAGTTCTCGGTGCGCTTTTACTTTTTACCATAACTTGGGTGGTGTACCCCTAGCAAGGTATCATTTTTACCCACCCTAACGCCACACAGTCCTCGACAGGATACCAGATCTTGACTTGAGTAGGAGATTCATATTGTAATTTTGTATAGTATACTGTATTATACTTACCATGCCCTTTATTTTGATACCCATATTTATGGGATTGAAAACTACATTATCCGCCATTTTGTAGCAGTGGCCATCTTTGATTTTGATTTTGTATATGCACTGAATTCTACTTGACAAGCCCTTTCATTTGATACCTATATTGATGGGATTGAAAAAATTAAATTGTCCGCTAAATTCAGAATAATATTGAATATAGATAATTGTATTGTCACCAAAATCAAAGGCGTATACCAAATATGAGATCAATTGGTTAACGGGAAAAGGGTGAAATTTCAATTACTAAATTTGACCCAAACAAACAAACGGGGTGAGCTAAATAAAACCGTTTAATAATATATAAAAATATTATTGCTTGTATTTTTTACATACAATTTAATGCAATACACTGATTGGGTGACACTCATTTACATATAACTATAATCAGCTTCTTAGAACTAGAGATTTGTTGACAAAATTAAAGTATCTTAATTCGACATTTGTATTTTCACACGCTTGATTAGTTAATAGCGAAATATTGTTATTTGAAGTTATTTTTACACAATTAGTTTTTAGTTCCTCAATAAATATACATTTGTATTATTAAAAACTTCTCATAAAACTCGTACACACACGCAGCAGTAGGATTCACAATACTCAGTAGTTAAATCACTCGTGAAGTAAAGAAAAAAATACTTTATTTATCTGTTTAAGTTGCCTTGAATAAGTGGGATATAATTAGGTTCGCTTTGGCAAGTGTTAGTTGATAATTAAAATACATATTTATTTGATTACTGTTTTTATTTTTACTATACTGTGAACAATTTATGCCTTTTTTTTATAAAATTTAGCAATAATTCCTGGCTGAATGTCATTATACATATCGGCTAATATATTATCTGTTGAAAAAAAGGTCAATATTTTCTAATATAAATACAAAATGGCCGGTACAAAATTTAAATGTTATATCTGTCAAGAAAACAGAATCGAAATTTAAGTTAAAAGTTTGTTTATCTATTGCTCTTAGTTTGTTGTTACTTTTCGTAGGTGTATCGCACACACGCCGTCGTCACCTACAATTGCGGCGGCACTCTCTAATTATTTTCTTAATTTATTATTGTATTTTTTTATAAATGTTAGTGTTCGCTGCGTTGGTGATCTAAATAAATAGATAAATAAATAAGTTAGCTTGATGTTTTTAACAGACAGACGGGGGATGAAAACAGAGAATAGTAGTCCAAAATAACATTTTAAAATACTTGCGATTGTGGCTAGATAGTGTGAGTGTATTGTGTGTGAAACTCTTTACTGCACTCGACATGTAAGCAAAGGGTCAATATTCATATTCACGGGCAGGTCGTCTTGCTTCCTCTCAACTCCTTCTTTCCTCTTGATTTACTCCACACTACTGACCCGGAGTGTTCCCGACATTCGGCTTGTACGGCCAGCCGATGGAATGATGGAATGCGTAACTCAAATTAGAATTCAATTGTTTTGCTAAAGAACCAGCTAAAGAAACCCCAACCAAAAGTTGATTTTTTATATTGTTATTTGAAACACTTTCTGTCTACCTGTACCTACTTGTTACCGATGTAACATTGTGCAAGCGTCCATAATGTTCTGTTTCTTTTTAATTTTGTCTTTAATAAAAGCATTTAATAAGATTGACTTTTGTGTTGTGTGTTTTAATATTTTTACAATTTTTAAAATCATTAAATCAAGGTCACTCACTCACGTGTCACGACGTCTCAGGAAGTATATGTGCTGTTAGAAGTTACAAATGTTATATGGAGGTTGTCTTTAGAACTTAGGTGCTCGTTAAGATAGCATTCTTTGGGGGTTGAAGATGTTGTATACTATTTTTTTAATACATAGGGTATCATTAAGACCAGAAGGGTATTGTAAAATTCGAGCCCAGATGGACTGTTTTTGGGGGTCAAACTTACAGTTTTTTATGAAATTTCTTTAGTACAAGTTCTAGGACTGTAAATCTTTCGGGGTAGATTTTTTAAGTGGGTAATTGTTGGGATGATAGTTTGCACAAATTTGATATAATTATTGGTCTTTTTTTTATTTCTATGTTTTAAAAAAATAAAAAAATATATTATAAATTATATTGTATATATCGTTTTTTTCAGCTCCCACATCCGCACTTTAATGTTTAGTGGTAAATTTGTTAAAAAGTAATAAAGATTACTTCTTTCTTTGTAGATTTCCCTTGTATTTTTGGATATTAATTATATCTATGAGATTATTTTTTCTATATGTTGGCTTATTCCCTTTAGTATTATCATATATAAAAATGAAAATACTCTTTATTGTACACCGATTAAAACATTTACAGGAGAGTAATGACTAATCAAAGGTAGCACAACAGGCGGCCTTATCACTAAGAGAGCGATCTCTTCCAGGCAACCTTGGGGTAGAGGAGAAAATAAATTAAATGGGAAGGCGTGTACGTAGTAAGCGAAAACCAGTAAAAAAAATATACTAAAATGGTAAAGACTGTCTCTTTACCACTTCTGCACAAAAAATTAGAAGCATTATCAAATGCCTTAGAAAGTTCTAGGAAGATGCAGAGACCTTTTTTTCCTGTCTATATTTTCCACTGCACGTCAACCGGCCGCAACCTCGGGAGCAGTGCTGCTTAGAAGTGCAGTAAAATCTGTATTTTTAAGGAGATTGAAAACTGCTTATTTACCCTCAGATGTAATTGGCTGTACTGCTGTTGCAGTTTTGTAATCACATATGCAACAAATGGAAATAGGACTATGATCAGTTAATGGTGCATCCAACACATATGTAGTCGAACCTTTGTGACGACGTAGTAGTACGAGTCATATGAAGGGTTGTTGATGTTAATATTGATATCTCCTATAGTAATCACGGTCTTAAAAGCAGTTAGTGCACTTAAAACATTATTTACACTGTTTAGAAATACAATGGTAAGAAGGAGAACGATATAAGGCAATTTGCCTCGTTGAATTCAGGTACGGTAACGTCATATGTTAACGTGCAAAATGTAAAGCTTGGTAATATTGAAGGAGCTATTGAAGGAGTTTTACTTAACCAGCATTCGGAGTGAATTAATATGTCAATTTGATAGTTTATTCTCACTAAGAAAATTGGAAGCGAATCAAAGTGGCGACTTATGCTACGTATATTAACGTGCAAAATTTTTACTCTCGTTATATATTTCACTGACTGATTGAACTGTTCAGGAATACAGAGCTGAGAGTCCGGTATTAAAAAGTCTTCAATATTATCAATTATATTTTCACTAACCATTATTATATTTATTTTCAAAACCTAAGTGCAGGTAACGTGTACAAAATGTATTAAATACAGAAATAAGCCATGTATTTTTACTTAAACGTCTATTGTCCAGTATAAGATTGATATTAAGGCGAGGTCAGTTTTGTAACCATACTTAAAATTATCAGTGTGTAGGATATGAGTCAAAAGTGTATGTGTGGTTGTTTGTGTCTGTAAATAGCTAACATTCATAAATAAAGTCTATGTGTACAATATAATAAAGTTTTAAATTAGGAAGGTTAAATAAAATTAAATTTAAGGTTTTAGTACAAATATATGAATACAAGTTTTCAATGCCTAGTCATTGTTTTGGTTTTATATCAGATAAATCAGCTTCATTTTTGACAATGATAGATCTTTCTCCTTCCTTTTTTCTCTACAGTACTTTGTCATTTGAAATCCAGTGAGAGTATTCATTTAATTTGGCAACATGCCGAGCAAGAAAGAAGAGCTTTATCATTTTGGGTGTAAGACTCTCCGAAATAAATACAGGCTCGGGAAGCCACGGAGGCTTTAATTTGTCTGTAGTTAGTCTGGTGTTCGCTCTGTTATTCTTCCTGTATATTTGAATTATTCTTTCTTTCATAAGAACTCCTGAAAATCTACAAGGACCGTAAAATATGCTGGATCACGAGCACTGATGCGATAAACGTCCTTGACTTCGTGGAGTTTGATGGGAACGTTTAAGCTGTTTCCAACTGAGATGACAGTGCTTAACTGACTTGACTGAAGCAGCTCTTGGCATATTTTTGGATTCAATACATGGAGACCTCGTTAATCGTTCAAAATTTTCCATTCTAATTTCTAATGATTGTATATGAAGTAAATTCTGTTGTCTTTCCCTTTCTAATTGATCGATTTGATTAATGATGGAGTCATACTTCTGCGATAGAAATTCTACAGAAGTTTGAATTTCACTATTTCATTTCTTAATTTTGTCGACAGCTGCAGATAATCTTTATAATTTATAATTTTGTTCTTTTGTTAATTTACAGGTGGTCTTTAAATTCAAACATAAAAGAGGCCAGCTTATCACCTACTTCATCTGAGGGGGACCGCCTGCGTTTTTGTCGAACTGTAACGTTGGGGGACACTGTTTTTGGTTCGATGTTGCTCTCTCGACTAAGACTTGGTTCGGAGATACAGTGTTGATCCTGTCTTGAGGGACCCACTACAGAGAGAGGAGCCATATATACAAATTTTGAGAACGTGGTGTCCAATTTAGAGTAATCGAATTCCAATCCATCGATCCATCGATCTTTCAGATAGCTGTTTAGCAGTCTGTGGAAACATTCGGTGCATTTTTCTTCGGGGCAACTTGGGTCGTATGCCTTGGATACCTTGGCTTCGCACCTCCTCTGGAGCGTGGATTCGTACTGATTTGTACTAATACGTGAAAGAAGATGACGCTAGAGTCTAGCAATTATCATCTTTTCCAATTGTTTGTAGAGCACGCACAGGACAGTCCTGTATAATTTTGGATGGACGTAATCGTCTTCTCGTCGTCTCTTTCCATAATTTTGAAAAGTGCAGTTTGGTATATCAATTAGCAATGGCAACAAATATCTCAACTCCAGTGGAGTTGGTTCTCCGGGAGCTTATTCAAGTTTAATTAACTAATTTAAGTTGGAGTTGTCGGTCCAGGATGACTAACGGTGGACCAGGATTCCCCACGCTGTTTTCTTTTCTCTTTACGATTAACGCGTTTTTAATGTCCTTATGGCACCTTTGCTGGGGGGTCATCGATGGAAGACTTGCGCGCAGTGACCCCTGCCAGCCTTACATAACATCAATAGTTGTGTGAGGCTGGAACATTCCATCCGCCACGAGCACCAGGGCGCACCATGCTAGGGCGTCCCCCTGAGGCGACGTGCACCAGTGCGTCCCCGCTGGTGTGAAAAGTGGCGACGAATGCGGCGTCGGGGACCGCCACCCAGCACGCCATGTCCGTAACGGCGGTAAGTGGAGAACGGAGCTACAAATAGCTACGTGGAATGTAAGAGGAGGAATGCAACAGAAGATGAATGAATTATTAGATGTGATGAATGAAAGAGATTTAGATGGTGTTTGTGTGACTGAGACCAAAAGAAAGGGGAATAGCATGACCGATTTGCTGGGCAACCAAGTCGCCTTCTGGGCTGGAGTTCCAGAAAGTGAACGAGGTTTGTTAAGGTGTAGGTGTGTTATTATCCTCCCGATTGGTGAGTGCAATGATAGAATATAAGGCGATCAATCCTAGGCTGCTCTGGGTTCGCTTCAAGCTGGGGATAACAAGAATATTCTTGTTAGTGGCGTATGCGCCAGTATCTTCAGCTCTATCAAGTGAACTAGAAGAGTTCTGGGAGAGTGTCAGGGAAGTTCTAGATAGTGTAAGAGGGATTGAAAAAATTAATAATTTGTGGTGATTGAATGGATAGATCGGAACCACACGACATGGTTACGAACGCGTAGTAGGGAAGTATGGTGATAAGAGAGTAAATGAGGCTGGTAAGTTCATATTGGAATTATGTAAGGAAAAAGATTTGTTTGTGGCAAACACTATGTTTGACCACAAACAAATTCACATGCACACGTGGGAACGCATGGAAGAGAAAAGCATGATTGATCTATTCCTAGTGGATCAACGTATTCGTAACCAAGTTATGGACACGCGTGTGTTTAGAGGTGCCGACTTGGAAATAGGTCATTATCTAGTAGTTGCTAGAATAAGGGGTCTGTTTGCTGGTTTGCGCAGCCGCACGAGGTGTCCAAAGTTGGAGACGAATAATCGCATAAGAAGCTGGAAGCTTCAAGTTCCACCGATTAGAGAGGAATATGAAGAAAGGGTTTCCAAGAAGCTAGACAGCTGTGAAATAGGTAGTGAAAGTGTTGAAGTATGCTGCCAAAATCTTAGGAATGGTATGATTGAAGCTGCAACTGAGGTATGTGGCATTGGGAAAAGAGGCTATAGTAAAAAGCGCGATGAATGGTGGGATGATGAAGTGAAAGAAAGAAAGAAGAAAGCATGGCAGGACTATAAAGCCTCGAGTAAGAATAAAAATATGAGAGAGATTAAGAAGAAAGAATATAAGTTGCAAAAGCACCTAACAAAAGCACTGACAAAGATGAAGCGTGAAAAGTCAGAGCGTGAAAGAGATGACAGATTGACAAACAATTTCCGGAAAACGCGAAGTTTTTCTGGCGAGAAGTTAGTGATTCTCGGCGTTGTTCGCCAACCTGTAAAATGAATGGGGTGCTTTCCGAGGACGGTGAAATACTTACGGAAAGAACACGTTTTGCAACGATGGGCGGAATTCTATAAGAAGATATATGAATGTGATGACGCCTCTGTCTCGAGCGACAGCAATATGCTGATTCTTGATGTAGCAGATGGCGAAATCGGTATAAAAGAAGTAGAGAATGCTATACGAAGACAGAAAGGTGGTAAGGCAGCGTGAGCAGATGAAGTTACTGCAGAGATGATCAAATATGCTGGGCCGCGCATCTTGGACCTGTTCTTTTATCTATTTAATTTTTGCTGGAAAAAGGGATAGGTCCCGGATGATTGGCAAGGCGCAGTCATCGTGCCTTTGTCTAAAGGCAAAGGTTCACAGATAGACTGTGCAAGCTATAGGGCTATCAGTTCGATTAGCTTGGGCAAAAAAATTTATGCTAAAATTCTAGCGAGAAGAATGCAAGAGAGATCCGAAAGGCTTTTATGGGAGGCCCAAGGAGAATTTAGACCTGGAAGAGGGTGCATAAATCAGGTTTTTTCTCTCCGCATGATCACGGAAAAGTTTTTGGCTGTAAACCAGAAAATTTTCTGTGCTATTGTGGATTTAGAAAAATCATTTGACAGGGTTGTAAGAAAGAAGTTACGGGAAATACTGCCCCGGTAAAATGTGAGCGGACCCTTGTTGCAGGCTGTAAAATCTCTTTATCGAGACCACTCAGCATGTGTACGAGTAGGAGCTGGCATGTCGCCTCAGTTTGATATTCAATCGGGTGTCAAACAGGGCTGCGCCATGTCAGCTTGGCTGTTCAATTTGTATTTGGATAGTTGTCTCCAAGGAGTGAAAGATAGTGGCATAGGAGTGAAAGTTGGTGATTTGACAGTAAACTATCTGTTGTACGCAGATGATGCAGTGCTAATTGCGTCATCAGAATGTGAGTTACAGGCATTGGTCACCACTCTGAAAGAAGGGTGTGAAAATAATGGTCTAAACCTGAATGCGAGTACAACTAAGATTCTTGTATTTGAAAGAGACGAAGAAAGAACGGAATGCAAGATTATGGTAGATATTAGAGCAAGTGAATGTGGTGATATATCTGGAAAGTATGTAGTGAAGTAGTAGTAGAGATGGAAGATACGAAATGGATGTGAAAAGGCGTAATGCTGCCGGTTACAGGGTTAACGGTGCTCTTGCTGCATTGATGCGACGGCAAAACGTCAGCGTACCTACACGTGTTGCCGTTCACAATGCAGTACTGATACCGACATTGTTTTACGGCAGCGAAACGTGGGTGTACCAAAAGAAGAATGAAAGAAAGATGAATGCAGTAGAGATGAGATCTCTTCGTCAGATATGCGGAGTCAGCTTAGCTGACCGTATATGCAGCGAGGAGATACGCAGAATGGCAGGTGTAAGCGCGAATGTCACAGTAAGGATGAAGAAGAACGTGCTCAGGTGGTTTGGGCACGTTGAGAGAATGAGCGATGAAAGAATGGTAAGAAAGATTTATGAAGCCAAGGTGAGAGGTACGAGAGGTCGGGGGAGACCTCGGTTGATTTTCGAAAATACACTATCGAAGATACTGGAGGAAGGTCACGTAAAAGTATGAGGACCCCCGAAGGGCATGCGTGAAGAGGATAACGACTGTGGACGAGGCGAAAGAGGTATGCAGGGACCGCAGCGTTTGGCGCTTCGTACTCTCTGACTACCCCGCCAGGGATGAAGCGTGAAGCTAAAAAAAATAAAAACAAAATAATGTCCTTATTAATTCCTTAATATTCCCTCAGACAAACACAGATTACAAACTCAAGTTATTGAAGAAAGAAGAATTTTGACAGCGGCTTTAAGAATAGAGACTGCTATACCATCCCAACCTACCGCGCAGTCGCTGTCGAATCCGCAGATTATAGATCTGATTTTGGAGACATCAGAATTACTCATGACTATAGAATTTTGTGTTGATTGGGAGCTTACGTGAGGTAGATATTGCTGAGATCAATCAGCAGATGCTAGTTTTATCCCAATATTAGCAAAATAATTGTTAACGCTGTTCACAGCTTCCATTGGATCATACCCAATTTTAAAACTTTGCATGGGGTTTTGGTATTTTCTTTAGAAATATTAGTAATTTTTTTAATGACATTCCAAATTTTTTTGTGTCCTTGTTGGCTTTCTGGAATTCATTTTTTTCATAATTGCAGAAATGTTTGTTGCGTGAATAAGTAACTTTAACAATAATGTTATTCGGGTCTTTTTTTATAAAGTTTATCGCGATTACGTATGCATCGGGGTACAGAACAGCTCGCATGCTGCGGCGGCCACTTCCAGCTCCAGGTGCTCCGGCGATCACCTCTGAGCATTAAACGCTTACCTTTTCTTTGTAATTGAATTTTTGTGCAAGTTTGATGGAAAATTTTTAACCGAATTATTAATGGTTCTATTAAAATTAGTATATTTTTCTTTATAACTTACCTTCGGTGCCTGGATTACATTTAAAATCCGTTTTTATTTCCCTGCTCTGGTACGACATAACGCGGCGTTGACTCCACCACGCACCACGCAATGTCTCTATTTCTGGCAGGAAGCAGTCAACGATGTGTTTTGACAGGACGTTGTTTCTTATTTTCCTGCTATGAAGACTTGCTACAAAGTAAAGCGCCATAATATTTTTTCTTAAAATTTTATTACAAAAGTTACCAAAATAAATTATTTGTAAAAAACTGTGTATTACGAAAGTGTCAAGACACTCCTTTCTCTTTTTCTAATGCTGACTGGCGGAACACAACGCCGCGCTGTCTTACCAGGGACATAAGGATTTATTTAACTGCACTCCACCCTGTTGTGTGACTTTATATACCTATTTGTATGTAGCAATTATTCAGTTAGATATATTCTAAACAATAACAATAATGACAGTCTTTGAAAAAACGTATAAAAATTTGAACGCAGCGGGATTCGAACCCGCGCCTCTTGGATACCGTCCAAGCGCTCTGACCGCGTGTGCCATACGTTCTACTACCAGATGCGTCGAAATTCTTATACGTTTTGTTACAACGTTATTTATGTTGTTAGCATCTCAGTAAAGAGATATTTACAAATTTCCACTACTTAAAGATTATTAAGAAATAATCGTTTAACAAGAGAGATTGCTGTTTTATTTTAATATTTACTATTTTCAAAGTGTTAAAAAATTTATACGTCTTTTCAAAGATGTTTTCTAATCCTAAGTGTGGAATAACACTTTAAAAATAGTAAATAATAATGACAGTTTTAGTGTCTATTATTAATGCATTGAATTCTTTTCTATTAAAAGTGTACACGTCTCATTGTGTTGTGACACGTGTCGGCGTGAGTGGCCATTTGGATATTGTCTCAGTGGCGCCATCTAGACATCTGTATCAGAAGCGTGACCGGAAGTCGATGAATATAGGTGAGTGATGTACTACACTTCCTGGAATGTCACTCAACACAGACATGGGAAATGAGTGTCTAAATCGGATGCGGCAAAGGCTAAACTGGTAAGACACAATGCGACGTTGAGTTATGCCACTGAACACGCAATGTCTTGAAGTTAGAGGAATGCGGAGTACGGAGTGCCAAGACACTAGGCACTTCCTGTCTACCCTGCTATGCGGATGCTAAGCTAAGAGGATGAACTCTTATAAAATGCAATTTGTCCATCTTTGGGTCATCAAATTAAATATGTCTATTTCATTTGCTTGTTATATTTTTATTTAATAATTAAAATCATATTTGAAAATAAAAACACACACATCACTTGAAATGGCGTTTTATTATTCATGTGAAGCTCTTACACTATGGATTACAATGACACGAGGTATATACAATTAAAGGCATTTGTGAATTAAAAAAAAAACACAAAAATCTAATATTCCCAAACAAATGGACATACACCATGTTTCAACCAAAAATGTCCGCCACAGATTATACAAAATCTTCTAAAACACTATCCGCGGCCGCGACTTCGTTTATTTTATAATTCTAAACTAAAGTAGCCTCATTATCACATCACACAGAGACATTCCCATCAATATCGGTGCAACCGTTCAAGGAGTTAGCCAGAACAAACAGACGGACATGCATATGTATGTATACACCGCGTGTACATACTTATGCATTTAGTAAAAAGTAATTATTTCAATATTACAAACAGACGCTACAGTTCTATTTATATGTGTAGATGAATTAAACTCTGTACACACCAGATGGGAGGAGTAAAAATTTAAATTACTTCTCCTCCTCATTTCATCTGACGAGACACAGCGCTGCGTTGAGCTCCGTCGAACAGCATACATGAATGGAGTGTTCAGGCAATTAAAGAAACATTTCTGTCATATTTAAAATTATTTAAATGATAAATTTTGCAATATTAAAAAAAAAACAAATCAACTTTTTAATCTTTTTTTTTTTATCTTCACGGGATAGAAGATCCCGCATAGCAGGGTAGACAGAAAGTACCTAGTGTTAAGACGCTTTCCACCGAATTCGAGACATTGCGTGTTGAGTGGTGGAACTCAACGCCACACTTTTGTCTTTACCAGAGCGAGGAAGTGAAAATAATTTAAATATAATCACTCCCTCGAGTGGGGATCGAACCCACAACCGATCGCGTTTACAGTCATACGCTGTCACACTGCGCCACGATTTAATCTTAATGTATAAATATAATAAAAATGCAACGGATCGCTCCGTCTGGTCTGTACGTGGAACATATAGAGGAACTGCCGCTGGAAGCATTTACCTATGTAACGTAGGACCGAACACAATGATTTTAATATTGGCATCTGTTTGTCTGTGCGTGTGTGCTGATCTCGAAAACGGCTTCACCAATTTGAATGCAGTTTTCTCTATTGCATTTTGTCAAGCGCAACAATTACTTTGTATTATTTTAATTTGTATCAATTGAAGGTATTTAGTTGAAATACTAGCTAGTTACCTCCCAATGTGTGCAGCAAACACTTGCGGCTGACAGAACATGAAGAACATGAATTCATTGAAATTTCAACGAAAATAACTAATATTATAATTATTATTATTTCATAAAGACAAAGTGCGGCGTTGAGTTGCACCACCCATCACGCAACGTCTCGAATTCGGTGGAAAGCGAAGTACAGAGTGTGTTGACACTAGGTACTTCCTGTCTACCCTGCTATGCGGGATAAAAGCGTGAAGCTAAACAAAAAAAACAACAACGAGAATCACTTTAATAAATATTAAATACATATTATCGACGACAACAGTCGAGGAGTTACTTCTGAATCAATTTATTGTATAACGACAAAAAAATACACAAAATAAATTCAAATTCAATAAGAATTTCATACAACTATTAAAGTGTACAAGAAATTAATATCTATGTATAGGAAAAACAAAGTAATAGTGGAAAAAACAGGAAGTTAGTGGCGAAACAAGGAAAAAAAGTGGGAAAAACGAGACTAAAATAATAAAGAGGAAAAAGTGGAAAAGAAAATAAAAAAAAAATTTGCATTTACTAAATACTTTATGCCGTACAAATACTTTTATGAACGTATTATTACATTATATATATTCACTTAGAAACGAAACATGGAAATCTTAAGACTAGGACTCTTTAAAAAAACGTTTATTAATCCGTCTTTTTTTTTTAATTCACTCTTTGACGTCTCAAGGGCAAAGATCGCAATCATTGTTCCTTTGAGTTCATTGAATAAATTAAAAAAAAAACTCGAACTATAGTAAGAAAATACAAAATATTTCTAAGTTAAAATAAGTTTGTTTTTTTTTTATTTTAGTTTTATTTTTTTAATTCTCCACATTCTCAGTCTCGCGTTCAATGCGCAGATAATAAATTTAATATCTGTTAAAAAAAATACAATAATAAACTAAAAACAATAAATAAACAAACTTTTCAACTTAAATTTAGATTCTTTTTTAAATATTTTTGACAGATATCAAATTTACAATCTTGTACCGTCCATTTTGTTTTTGTATTAGAAAAAAAATGATATGTTTTTTTTTCAACAAATAATATATTAGCCGATATGTATAATGGCATTCAGCCGGGTATGTTTTTTTGGTGAATTATATAGAAAAAAAATGCATAAATTCCTTTTTTTAACTAATACAAATACAAACAGAACACCTTAACATCTAACAGTGTTTATTTTTAATAACGTTTTCTTTTATTAAAAAAAACAAACACCACGCCGCGCTTATACATTTCACATTTAAATGAAACGAATCTAAATTGCTGTGATTTAAAAAAAACATGAAATAAAAAATACGTCAAGAAAAACATTTTTAATGAAAATTAATAAAAAAAAAAGTGACATTTCCTTTAACTGTCAAAATGACAACTAAAAGAAGAACATATAATCTGTTTCCAATATTTGTCCAAAACAACTGTCAAAAGAAAGAATATTACACAGCCAATAGTGGCATAGACGTGACATCATACATCCTAAGCCCATATAATTTTTATTTTTTTTAAACCACAGCAATACAGACAATGTGAGCCAACTCAGTCTTAAGCCTAATTCAAGATGATGAGTCTGGGCGGCAACATGCCTTTCTTACTCAACCACATTCTGTAAAACAAAATAAACAATGAGTAAAAAATATATATTTAAAAAAAGAAGCTGGTAAATGGTCGTAGATTCGAATCCCACTCCGGGGAGTGGTTATATTTCAATTACTTTCATTTCCACGGTATTAGTTTGGTCATTGAACACGCAGTGTCTCCGATTACGGAGTGTCTTGCCATCCGTCTCCAGCAGCGACACTTCCCGACGCGGGATTAAAACGTGAAGCTACAGAACAAATAGAGACGATCGTCTCTCAGACAGTGTCCGACTGTGAGCGTTGGTTGTGTGTGCAATATTCACTCTGGTTTGATCAGACACGGTGAGTAGTGTAGTGAGTGGTGTGTGGTGAGTGGTGGGTGGTGGGTGGTGAGTGGTGTGTAGTGTGTGGTGAGTGGTGAGTGGTGTGTGGTGGATGGTGTGTGTGCTCACCCGATGCCGGCGCCGAGCAGCAGCGACACGAGGTTGGTGACGAGCACGGCCGCCACGGCGCCGCGGCTGAACAGGCACGCGCGCCGCACCGACAGCCCCGCCGGCCCGCCCGCCTGCGCGCGCGCACGGTACAGTCACGTGGCAACTATTGTGCGCAGCGGGGTTCGAACCCGCGCCTCTTGGATACCGTCCAAGCGCTCTGACCGCTTAGCCATGCGGCCAGAGCTGCGCTTGGACGGTATCCAAGAGGCGCAGATTCGAATCCCGCTACGTTCAAATTTTTATACGTTTTTTCAAAAAAGACTTCTGGAGAAGTCCAAGTGACAGAGATCAGTACCAACGTAACGCCATAAATTTTTTTTTACATCAAATCAAAAGCCGTGATACTTACTGAGCACACCTCGCACGTGTTTTACTCACGTAACACGTTTCTTATACCAAATGTGTATGATACACACACACACACACACACACACTTAGAAAAATATTAAAACATATATATATATATATATATATATATATATATATATATATATATATATATTATATATATATATATATATATATATATATATATATATATATATATATTTACAACAGTCCACGCTGTACTCCACTCGCGTGCACAGTGATCCTCCTTATAACACTTCACTCACAACGCGACACACAGACCCTCGTATAACAAAGATTATATTACGTTCTTTGGGTTAAAGAAGTTATGGTATTATTGGAATTATTAAAATAAAATATTCCAAATATATGAATTTTTTTCTAGTTATAATAGTATTTAAAATATTCTTGCTTTAATTATAATATTAGAGGTCGGTGGTGGCGCAGTGGGACAGCGTCCGACTGTAAACGCGATCGGTTGTGAGTTCGAACCCCACTCGGAGGAGTGATTATATTTCAATTATTTCTTCACTTCCTCGCTCTAGTAAAGACAAAGAGCGGCGTTGAGTTCCACCATTCAACACGCAATGTCTCGAATTCGGTGGAAAGCGAAGTAGGGAGTGCCTTGACACTAGGTACTTCCTCTCTACCCTGCTATGCGGGATAACAGCGTGAAGCTAAAAACAATTTAGAGCCTTTACCGAGAAAAATTAAAAAAGAAGAGTCATTTGTACATAAAACGTTACAAAGGCGCGTTATATGAGAATACTAACGTGTTATAAGCGGGGATTACTGTAATACTCTATAATAAAATATAGATCTAAGTCTCAAATATAGGTTTAAATTTAGATGTAGATGCAATAGGTGCGTACCTGAGAGGTAGGTGCGAGTTGCTCCAGCACCTCGATGGAGGAGGTCGCCGAGGGAGGGCCGCGACCGCTCGGAGGGTGCTTGAAACGCCAGTCCCTGAACCAAGTAAGAATGACATAGATAATAAGAACAAACATTGTTATACACAGATAATAAACCTAAATTAATAATATGAAAGCAGTACACACGGACCGAATGTGTTTTATCATTTATATATTGACATTTTTCTGCTCTGTAAATACAAGAGCAAATTCAAAAATATTATGTTAAAATAAAAAAAAAACATTTTTTTGTAGCTTCACGCTTCTATCCCGCATAGCAGGGTAGGCAGAAAGTACCTAGTGTCAAGACACTCCATACTTCGCTTTCCACCGAATTGGAGACATTGCGTGTTGGGTGGTGGAACTTAACGCCGCTTTTTGTCTTTACCAGAGCGAGGAAGTGAAAATAATTAAAATGTAATCATTCCCCCGAGTGGGGATCGAACCCACAACCGATCGCGTTTACAGTCAGGCGCTGTCACACTGCGCCACGACCGGCCTCAGTTACATATTTAAAAAGTATATAAATATTATTTAGCTATTATAACCATCATGTGTAGTGTGGCAGCGTCAGGGTTTAACGCGATTGGTTGTGGGTTTGATACACTCTCGGGGAAATTGTTACATTTAAAATTTATTATTTTGCATTTCTCCACTCTGGTAAGACAAAGTACGGCGTTGGCATTCGTTACTCAGCAAGCAATGTCTCGATTACGAACGAAAAGCAGTCAACGGAGTGTCTTGACACTAGGTTCTCTCCGACTACCCTGCTATGCGAGATGGCGCGTGGAGCTGCTTGTATATGTAGTATATAGAGACTATAGAGGGGGAGCTCCTCTAGTTTCATGCGAGCCTGGTACAACTCTCTTATTTATTTAATATACAAGCAGTCGACGGAGTGTATTGACACTGGGTCGCCGTTGTCATCAGTACAGGTACTGGCACTCACTTGGGCGGCGCCTGGTCGGGCCTACTGCTCCACTCCCACACCCAGTCGCTGGAGTCGTCCTGCAACACACACACACACACACACAGACGTCAAATCAAAATCAATAAAAACAATAACAATAAACACCGCCATTTTTCACTTTCATACAATAAAAACATCATCGGCGTTACAATTTAAAAAAAAAGCCTTTTTCCTTCAATACAGTAAAGAAACGTCAAAGTACATAAAACATCTAAACCCATTGAAGTGTAATAAATATAAGTGTGTTAGTGTGTGTGTGCTATATTATAGAATTAGGTCTAGTGTAAAGTCACCTTTATAAAAACATCTCGTGTATCCATCCAAATACGGCGGACCACCCATTGGCCCAAGCCTATTGGCCTTTGGCTATTATTTGGCTTTGTGTTATTATTAAATATGATTTGAGGCTAGAAAGACGTTTCTTTTTAAACCCAGTAATTAACCACATTAGACCATTTAATCTTTATAAAGATGTGAAGCTGACTTTTTTTTTCTATTCTTTTTAATTATTTTTTTATCCAATAGGCACTGGCGTTTCAAACACCCTCCGAGTGGTCGCGGCCCTCCCTCGGCGACCTCTTCCGTAGAGGCGTTGGGGTTAATCGCACCTACCACTAAAACATATGAGCAATTTTCGGACACACGTGCAATTTTTCACTTTCCGACCCTTACTCTGACTGATACATTCACAGTAAACAAACAGAAAGAGCCAATATTGGTGAGACTACAACTATTGTAGAAATTAAATTTTTTTTATCAAAAACACGAATAACAAAGAAATCTTATTTTTTTTTAAATTTGCTGGACCGATTTTGACCGTGTTTTCACTAACAGAGAACTGATATAATAAGGAGTAACTAAAGTAAGTACTTTACAATTATAAAAACATCCAGAGATGTTAAATTCCACGCGGAAGGAACCGCAAGCCCAGCTCGTATACATATAACAAACAAAATTTCTCTCAGGAGCAGAGAACAGAGTGTATTGACACTAGGCTCTCCGTCTGTTTGTGTATGTGAGTACGTGTACGTGTATGTGTGTGTGTGTGTGAAGTAATTACAAGACAAACGCCACTCACTCTCCAGCAGTTGATGTAGACTCCTTTCAGCTCGTCTTCAGTGGACGGCTCCAAGTTCGGACTGTTCGGAGGGGACTTCGGGCTGAAAAAAAAATATAAAAAATCATCAATCAATCAACCAACCAACCAACTAATCAATCAATCAATATATATAAATCTTTTCCGTAACCGAACACACCTACAGAGATGCAAACAACAAACACAACATTGTAACGCACGTATAAGAATGTCGTCGTAGCTCGATAACAACATACAGCTGAGCTGTATACAGTGTTTGGAAATATACAAACGGTTATTCCTCACTAATTTTGATTTTCGAATTCAAACCCGCGTCCGCGTTCACCGTCCAAACGCTCTGACCGCTGAGCTATGCGTTCTATATCTTATACGTTTTGTTACAACGTTCTTCACGTTGTTAGCATCTCTGTAGAGAGATTTTTACAAATTTCTGCTACACGAAGATTATTTCAAAGAAATAATCGTTTGGCGAAAGAGATTGTTGCTGGTTATTTGAATATTTTACTGTTTTTAAAGTGTTATTCCACACTTGGGATTAGAAAACATTTTAAAAATTTTTATGCGTTTTTTTAGCCTCACGCTTTAACCTGCGTATCAGGGTAGACAGATAGCACCTAGTGTTAACACACACCGTACTTCGCTTTCCACTTCTTCAAGTCTTTCAAGACTTTCAAGAATTTAAGTGGTGGAACTCAACGCCGCTCTTTGTCTTTACCAGAGTGAGGAAGTACCAAGTGTCTAGTGTCTCGCTGGTTTGCGCTCCTATTGTGTTCTAAAAATTGAATTGTTGGGTGTATTCATTAATTTTTGAATCATTAATAAACAAATAAATAAATCTACAATCATTTCATATAGTTTAGTTACTTAATATTTACTATTATTAGAGTGTTATTCCACACTTAGGATTAGAAAACATTTTTGAAAAAACGTATAAAAATTTGAACGCAGCGGGATTCGCACCCGCGCCTCTTGGATACCGTCCAAGCGCTCTGACCGCTAAGCCATGCGTTCTACTACCTCTTGCTTCCTTTAGCTGCGTCGAAATTCTTATCATTTTGTTACAACGTTATTTATGTTGTTAGCATCTCTGTAGAGAGATTTTTACAAATTTCTACTACTTAAAGATTATTAAGAAATAAACGTTTAACAAGAGAGATTGCTGTTTTATTTTAATATTTACTATTTTTAAAGTGTTATTCCACACTCCGGATTAGAAAACGTTTTTGAAAAAACGTATAAAAATTTTCAAAAATGTTTTCTAATAAAATATTCAATTTAAATAATAAAATATTCAAACCGGAAGCGCCGGGTCCTGCGACCGCGGACACCTCGGGTCAAGAAAACACACGCAATTAATTCACAACAATATAGAATTAAAAGTATTTAATTTTCCCTAACAAACAAACAAATCCGCAAAATAATAAGATCTTTGATTTTCGTGATTTTTACACATTAAATGAAACTATTTTAAACACATAAGTTTCTTTTTATTTTAGGTATACAGTCTACCTGTGACCACGGACTACTGTAAGGTGTTCGAAACGTCAGGCTTTCTAAAATGTATTTTCGTATATCAAAATATACGCGATTAATCCGTTTGAAATAGTAGCAGTGTGACAGCGTCTGACTGTACGGCCGCGTCATCGCTCTGATCAAACAAAGTGCGGCGTTGAGTTTCACCATTCAACACGCAATGTTTCGAATTCGGTGGAAGTAAGTAGTGTCTTAACACCAGGTACTTTCTGTCTACCCCCTTTTTACCCCCATGTAGAATAAAAATCGTGAATCTACATACTCTACATAAGTAATGTAAACTGGACCCATTGTGGCGGAGTGGGAGTGTCTGACTGTATACACGATTAGTTTTGGGTTCGACTCACGCTCTGGTACAAATAGTTTAATAAATAATCAATTAATTTAACTTTTTAATTATCCAGCATAACAGGTTGGGCAGAAAGTACATAGTATCAAGACACTTATTGCATGATGAGTGGCATGCCAGAGCGACAAAACTTGAATATAATCATTTCCCCAAGTGGGAATCGAACCCACAACCCATCGTGTTCACAGTCAAACGCTGCCTCACTGCGCCATCGTCTCAACCATGGACTTGGTGATTCTTTATAAATAGCTATGTAAATCTCTTTTTTTTTAATTAAACTTTGCAAGATATATATATATATATATATATATATATATATATATATATATATATATATATATATATATATATATATATATATATATATATATATATATATATATATATATAAAATCGATTAATACATTAAATTAATCTACCGATTATTGGACGTGTTCAAACCCGAAACAATATATATTGAACGTAAACGACGATAAGGCTAGTTACAAACGCGTAACACTTACGACACAGCCCGATAACAACGCAAGGGCCACGTGCAATCGCTCTTAGAGCTCTAGAACAAAGTGTGAAATAAACCTTTGAAATATCAAATAATTTAATGTGGAAAAAAAAATCCACAGAATCAACAAGCAGTTGTTTATCGAAAAAACTCTTCTACACGTAACACTAAATGAACCTGCTCCCCTCCGATACCGTCCAAGCACTCTGCACATTTAAACTACACGAGTTATATTCTTATTATTTGTCATGTCTTAAATGTGAAAATAACACTTTGAAAAATATCATCAATTATGTCATTTTTATTAGTGAGGCCGGTCGTGGTGCCGTGGAACAGCGTCTGATTTTAAACGCGATCGGTTATGGGTTCGATTCCCACTGAAGGGAATCATTATATTTAAAATTATTTTAATTTCTTCGCCCCGGTAAGACAAAGTGCGGCGATGAGTTTTGCCATTAAACACGCAATATTTCGAATTCCGCGGAATGTGGAGAACGGTGTGTCTTGACACCAGGTACTTCCCTGTCTACCGGGCTATACGTAATAAAAGCTTAAAGCTAGAAAAAATATTTAGGTAGATTTTTTTTTTTTAGAAAACGCATAAAAAATTGTACTTATCATGATTCGAATGCGCGCCAGACGAACACCGTCCAAGCACTCTGACTACTATGCCATACGTTATCGAACTGGGTCTTATATCTATGTTTATTTACCAATATTTTTATATTTTTAGCGTGTGTAAATAACACATTACAAACTATGACCACCAAGTTATATGTACGCTGTATGTAATATGTACACTGAAAATTTGTTAAAGACGTAAGACGTTTTTTCCACGTAATAAGTCCGAACTGCTCCATATATGTTTATAATAAATAAACATCTCACACACAGTACTCTCGTGGATTCGACCAACACTGTTGCCCATCACTTTTTGGTTTGGTAAGAGATGATGTTATCTCTTACCAAACCGCACGGCGTTAAGTTCCGCCACTTAACAACCAGATACTTTTATTCAGAAAGAAAGTGCAGAACGGAGAGTTTTGTTACAAGTTTCTCTCTGCGAGATGAAGCTTCCAACTAGCAAGTTTTATATAAATGTACCTCGCTCGATTAAGAAAATTTAATTGTTTGTAAAACTCGTTTAAATATAAATCTAATTTGTAAGTGGCCGATTATATTGATGTTAATTACATTTACATGAGAAATATATAACGATAAGGAAAAAAAGTACAGTTTGTAGTCTTAACAAATAGAACAATTAAAAAACTACCAAGGTCCGTAGGGAACCAATAAGAAAAAAAGAAAAACTCCCCCCTCCCCCCCTTTTACCTCGTAACAAAAACTAACATACACGGACATCAAACTGGTGACCTTGACACGATATTAGACCAGTGAAACGTACACTGCACATAAAGGACACCTTGCAGTAACCGCAGCCGCAGTTTGAATTGGCCGCAATCGTACCGACCTTGGGACGTGAGACTGGATTGTGGGCGAGCGCGATCACCGTCCAACAAGTGCCGTTTCGAATCCCGTCGTAGTTAAATTTTAATGTTTTTTTATAGTAATATTTTTAATTCTAAATGTGGAAAAGTATTACTTTTGAAAAAACGTATAAAAATCTGAACACAGCGAGATTCGAACCCGCGTCTCTTAGATACCGTCCAAGCATTCTCACCGCTAAGCCATGCGTTCATACATTAAAAAAAAATGTTTTCTAATCCTAAATGTGGAATAACAAAACTAACAGGAGTATCATTTACCAACACATATTTATGCATATGTATGTATGTAAGTATGTATGTATGTATGTATATATGTATGTATGTATGTATGTATGTATGTATGTATGTATGTATGTATGTATGTATGTATCTATGTATATATGTATGTATGTTTATATATATAAATATATATATATATATATATATATATATATATATATATATGTGTGTGTGTGTGTGTGTGTGTGTTCTAACACCACTATAATATTCTGCACACCCCACACCAGGATCGGCAGATACAGTTAATGAAAAATAACGCACGCACTGTAGCGTGAAGATCGTCTGCCTTACTTCCTGCGCGTGTTATCATGTCACCTAAGCGGCGTGACAAGCTCCGCGACGTGTCTAACACCTGCCGCCTGTCCCGCGGCTAGCGGCAAGGTCAGTAAGACTACCATGAGGTGGTGGGGATACGGGACGGTCTGAGCCTGGCGACCCGGAGTCCCATGTAACCCACTCCGAGTCCCCAATTGACCCGAATGACAAAAACAAATTGTACCTCAATACAAAAATTAAAAAGAAGATACAAATATAATAATAATACTCTGTTTTCAGAAAACGTATATAAAATTAAATTTATAATCCAATCTTTATTTCAAATAGCAATCGATCCTCGTAACATTTTCTACAACATTTAAACGTTTTGCGCAAATTTCATTTGTTTCTTTTATTTAAACTATAAATTTAAACTTCATTTATTTTAACGTTTATTCATTTATTTTAGGTAATAAAAAAAACATTTATTTTTCAGTTATAACGTTGATTTATAATAAAAAATTTAATACACTGCGCCTCTTGCGTTCTCGTCTAAGTCAAATAAGCCGTACGTTTTAAATGAAACTATTTTACACGGATTAATCGCGTATATTTTAGTATTCGAAAATACATTTTGGACACCTGACGTTTGGAACACTTTACAGTAGTCCGTGGTCACAGGTTGAGTCTACCTGCGACCAAGGACTACTGTAAAGTGTTCGAATACCAAAATATACACGATTAAGCCGTTTAAAATAGTTTCATTTAAAATGTATAAAAATCGCAAAAATTAAAGATTTTATAAAGCCGTACGTTTGTATCGAGCTTCGAGGAAGCACTTGTTCTACACACTTACAACATCATGTCTGTGTTAGCATCTCCGTAGAGAGATTGTTAGCGACTTGCGCTACACAAAGATCGCTTCTGAGAAACAATCGTTTTACAACAGAGAATGCTATTGATTTCAAATCAATATACATATTTTTTTATCTAATATATCACATTTCTCACACCAAGTGCGAGTTATTTTAACGATAAGAGCCTTTTTTAGTGTTTTGAAACAAACAAAAATATCGATAACGCCATATTCAAGACATGGCGCGAGCCAGGAGACGCGGATTCGTTGTTAACAGGTTCAGTGCCAAGTGTCAGTGCGGTCAGTGCGGTCAGTGCGGTCAGTGCGGTCAGTGCGGTCAGTGCGGTCAGTGCTGACCGACAGCATACTTACCTTTCAAGCCAAGCAAAAATCACAATTCTATTCAAATTTAAAGTCATTGTTTTTTCAAAACAATGATAATATTTAATATCAAAATGTACTTTTTCATTAACAAAAGTGTTAGTCACCAATTATGGATATATTGAACGTCGGTTAGCGCTGACTGACTGACACGGCCTGAACGGAAAATTTAGTTGTCGACCATGACTGACTGACGGCCGGTACGGAATATTGCATATTTTTTCTTGGCATTTAACGTGTTAAATATAATGCTAATTATATAAAACAATATCGATTATATTACGTACTACCCCGATACGTCCCATTCCCGTGGGAGTGTCCAGAGCCTCTCCCTCAACACCGCCCTCCACAGCTACGCATACACTGTACACTCCACAACATAAAATATATGTACTGTACTGTATGTACACAAGTCACGCAAGCGTTATATACTGGATGGAAAATGACGTCACCTGTTCTCTTGTTTGTAACATTCTTTACAAAAAGAGTACCAAAATATACGCTCAATCCATTAGATAAAGTTTTATTTAACTAAAAAAAAATCAAAAACCAAAGCCCATAATGAGGCTTTGACCCCCACCTGCCCTTGACGCTGGAGGCACGGGAGTGTCGCACCGACGAGTCGCGGCTCTCCCTCTGCGCCTCCCGCAGCAGCCTGATGTATTCGTTCTCAGCACCGCCCAGCATGCCGCCCGAGTTCAGCTCCACCCAGGATTCTAGAAAGAAAATGGTAATGTTTACTATTTTTAAAGTGTTATTCCACACTTAGGATTAGCAAACATTTTTGGAAAAAACGTATAAAAATTTTTGAACGCAGCGAGATTCGAACCCGCGCCTGTTGGATAGTGTCCAAGCGCTCTGACCGCGTGCGCCATGCGTTCTACTACCGGCCGCGTCGAAATTCTTATACATTTTACATCATTTTTATTTGTTACAACTTATTTTTGTTGTTAGCATCTCTGTAGAGAGATAGAAATAACAAAATATATTTTTTTATGCCAAAGCAGTCTTCACACTCGCTACCCCAACACTATCCCAAGCCGATCTATGAACACAGAGCAAAGTGCTCTATAACGTGACGTGGGAACAAACGCTCATCTATACAAATAAATAAAATTGTAGTGTCTGTTTGTAATACATATAAAACTAACCGCTTCTTACTAAATTAATAATTTTGGTAATATATAATTTAAATATATATAATATTTGGTAATATATATTCCAAAATTATTAATTTAGTAAGATATAATATATATATATATATATATATATATATATATATATATATGTGCATACATATGTACATATATGATTGATATAAATAAAATATGATTTTTTATAATTTTTGTCTGTCGATCTCTGTTTATTCTGGATAATCTCTAGAACGGCTAAACCGATTTAATGGAACTTTGACTTGCAAATATTAAGTTTTATTTTACAATTATAAAATAAAGATATTGAGTGTTGAGTGGCAGAATTCAACGCCGCACGCATTTGGTTTACAGTCAGACGTCGTCGTACTGCATCACCTCAGTTTCTGGAATTCGGTGGAAAGCGAAGTGCGGAATGTCTTGACACTAGGTACTTTCTATCAACTCTGCTACGCGGAATAAACACTTGAAGCTAAAAAAAATAAAAACCTAGCGGACAAATTCGCGTGTCTGCAGAAATTACCCAATAAAACCACCCCAAGCCTTGCTAGGCCAATTGACTGACAACGTATCTAGATGTATTGTCAGTCACTTGGCGTCAGTCATCTAGCATCCTTGTGTCACAACAAGATCTGACCACTCTAATTGCATCCTCTTTATTGGTCTTTATGAACGATCTATTATTAGCTTCACCTGTTCCTATATATACGCTAGAGCGTCTCAATATAACCCACTTCCTGCAATGAGGTCCTAGTCAAGACAAGACAATAACGAAAACACCTTTTTGATTATATTAATAAAATATTTGGTAGTTTTGTATGTATGTATGTATGTATGTATGTATGTATGTATGTATGTATGTATGTATGTATGTATGTATGTATGTATGTATGTATGTATGTATGTATGTATGAACTGTCTGTTGCAATAGAAATCTACCTGTTTACATAATTGTTTTAACCAAAAACCTACAAAGCGCGTAATAACCGGAATCCTGTCATAGTCAAATTGTAATCGAAGCTCGCTAAACAGAAACGGTACAATTTAAAGAAAAACAGCTCCACGCTTAATCAGACATAGATGTCGGTGGGAACCTAGTGCCAAGACACTCTGTTCACCGCTTTAAGCCCGTATTGGATCCTTTGCGTGCTGATAGGCGGAGCTCAACTTTGCATTTATTAGTATTAAAGTGGAAAAATTAAAATAGTTTCCACATAATTTATTCCCCAAGTCCACAATCAAACATTGCAAAAAATCTTTTATTACTAAATATACATTGAAAAATATATAGAAAAAAAAGCCATATAACCTTCGGTTATAAATCCCTATACAGAATATGCAATAGGAAGAGATCGGTCGTGGCGCGGAGCGTGACAGCGTCTGACTGTAAGCGCGATCGGTTGTGGGTTCAATTCCCAGTAGGGGGAGTAATTATATTTAAACCTAGTTAGTTTTCCCGCGTTGGCAGGACATTGCGCGTTGAGTTCCACCATTCAACACACAATATTTCGAACAAAACGGAAAGCGGAATACGGAGTGTCTTGACTCGCAACCGACACGTCACACCACAAACTGCAATGGAATTCAAACTTGTCAATAACAACTAAATACTCCGCTTTAATAATATAATAATGGAATATTAGTCTTTATTATGAGAGCAGTAAAGATCATGACACGTTAATTGCATCTGGAATTACTTGGTAACATGTGTGACCAAGCATATGTACTTTTTGGGACAGTTATATATTATAAGATCTTTGATTTTCGCGATTTTTATACATTTTAAATTAAACTATTTAACCGGATTAATCGCGTATATTTTGGTATTCGAAAATACATTTTTGGACACCTGACGTTTCGAACACTTTACAGTAGTCCGTGGTCACAGGTAGACTACCTGTCTTTAAAACAGTTATATATTTTTTAAATAATCCATTTTTTTTCAGTTAAAAAAGAATATTTGATATTCTTTTTTTTTGTAAATATATTGGATATGTGTGTCGTATACCGCTGTCTGGTCGTGGAACGCAACTAACTTAAAAGCTATTTAAAGCTAGTGTATCTAATACACACAAAAATATTTGTAATAATATTATATATTTAAAAATAACAAGTGTATAGCAGAATACCCCCTTCGGTTCTCCAGTATATTTCAAAGATATAATCGTAACTAATAAATATTATTATATTTTTATTTTCACTTCCTCGCTCTGGTAAAAGACAAAGTGCGGCGTTGAGTTCCACCACTCAACACGCAATATCACGAATTTGGTGGAAAGCAAAGTACAGAGCGTCTTGACACTAGGTACTTTCTGTCTACCCTGCTGTACGGGATAAAAGCTTGAAACTAAAAAAAATATTAAATTGAAAACTTTTGACATTTAAAAAAAAAGGGAAAGCCCCGCGGAGTGTCTCGCCTTGTTCCTCTCAAGTATGAGACATTAACTTCAGTGGACTGCTGGTAAGTTATGTTAAGTTCAAACAAAGGAAGCCTGAAAACTTCTTACTTTGAATAAAATTATTTGACTTTTACTTTGACCACAACCGAGCGTCTTAAGCAACATATAACTAACAAAATATATTCTAATACGCACTAAAATATCCCAAATAATATATATTTAGAAACAAATTTAACAAAATACTGCAAAATGATAACGTACTGTATGTAAACGAAGTTGCGTTTAACAACTTGTATGAAAATATAACAAACAAACAAACAAACAAACAAATCGCTTAAATGTTATTCACAAGATCGTAGGAGGATATAAAAAAATAGTTTTTTTTTTAGTTACACTTTTATCCCGTTTATGAGTGTTGACAGAAAGTGTTTAGTGTCAAGACACTCTGTACTTCGCTTAACACCGAATTCGAGACATTGTGTGTTGAGCGGTGAAGATAATTTAAATATAATCAATCCCTCGAGTGGGAATCGAATCCAAAACCGATCGCATTTACTGTCGTACATATGAACATAACCGGATTTGAACCTGCATCTGTTATTTGCATTATCATCGGCTACACATTCCTGTTGAGTTACACACAAATTCTTATACGATTATAATATCCGAAACGTCTCTAACATCAAAAACTCGTGGCAACACTAAGCCATAGGCATTTTAAACGGTTTCTTTGGAAAAAAAAAAGCAAATCGCTAAACAATTTCTACTCAATGCTGTACACAATAAGGTCCTCTATCGTCTGAAATACAATGAGTATGAGAAACAGGTAAGTCACAAATCATATTCCGTCGGGAGTGTAACCCGTTTTCCGAAACATTACAATAATATTGTGTAACGCTACACTAAAATACACACCATGTATAACGAACGCCCTTGTATAACATTTAGAATTAATATTTCTGTATTTTAAATCACTTTAGTACATCGATTGTTTTGACTTTTTGAAAACTTCATATCGGAACATCTAAACAGAGAGTATTGCCACTAGAGAGAGACACTATATAGGTAAAGAATAGAAAAGAATAAAACAGTCTTAAAATAAACATGTACATACCAAAAAAGGACAAGGACGGTTAAAAATATCATAACTATTATGGGGTGCAATATGATTATATATATATATATATGCAGATATTCATGATAATTACTAAGAAAGTATGACGCGAGCACCTGACCACTGTACTCCGTTTAGTAATTACATAACAACATATACTGATACCGACGTTGTTATATATACAAGGAAGAACGAAAGAAACAAGAATGCAGTAGAGATGAGATCTCTTCATCGGATATGCGGAGTCAGTTTAGCTGATCGTATATGCAGCGAGGAGATACGCAGAATGGCTGGTGTAAGCGCGAATGTCATAGTGAGAATGAAGAAGAACGTGTTCAGGTGGTTTGGGCACATTGAAAGAATGAGAGTGAGAGTGGTACGAGAGGTCGGGGGAGACCTCGGTTGATCTAGGAAAACACAGTATCGAAGATACTGGAGGCAAGTCACGTACAAAGCATGAGGTCTCAAAGGGCATGTGTGAAGAGGATAATGACTGTGGACGAGGCGAAAGATGTACCGTAGCGTTTGGCGCTCCGAGCCCTCTGACCACTCCGCAAGGGATAAAACGTGAAGCTAAAAAAAAGCACACTTCTACGTATTGATAACGACAGTTTAAATATCACTTCCGAACATTGTAAGTGACGTTGGGGCTTTATTGAGAAATAAATATATATATACTGCAAGTGAGCAGAGACACTGCGCAAAACAACGCGAACGACGTGATACCCAACCCAACTACAACCAAGAGAAAACGTCGGTGTTCCGCGGCGCGGACTTGTAGCGACTTGTTTTGCGTATAAATAGAGAGGACCTGATCTTGACCGTCTTCGTTACGCGCACCCCATTTAAATACTCTAAGGAATTAAGCTTTGCATATATATTGTAATACACTGAACTTGTATCCACGTTGATGCGTAAAGAAACACGTTGTCTTGGCAACGTGTATGTCAACACACACACACCTGTAGTATTTATTTCATTATTTTAAAAAAATCTAACGCTTTCATTCCGCAGACGGAGAGTAGTGTCTAGACACTTCGTATTTATTACATTAATTTACCGAATTTCTAATCTGTTGTACAAAAATTTAAAATTTTTGTAGACACTCCGTACTCCGCCGATTATATGATATTGATTTTGTACACTTCTGTATATAAACTATAACCGTGCCAAATTTCATACTCCCTAATTCGTGGAATTTTCATAAAAAGACATGGAAAGTCTTGCATTTCCCTTGTTAATACAATATCTAAACACATACTTATATACACTTTGTCTTCGAATGTGACTCACACTGTGATGACTCGGTGAGTTTCCGCAAACATGTACTAACTGGAAATGCATTTTTTTTTATTTCTTAGCTTTATTTTATTGTATATTTTTATCCCGCATAGCAGGATAGAAAGAAAGTACCTAGTGTCAGGACCCTCTATACTCTGCTTTCCACCAAATTCGAGACATTGCGTGTTGAGTGGCGGAACTTAACGCCGCGCTTTATCCTACCAGAGCGAGGCGGTGAAAATAATTTAAATACAATCACTCCCTCGAATGGGAATCGAACCGGCCGGCCGGAAAAATAATAAATCACTAAACTTATCAAATCAAAACTTTACCATATAATCAAAGGAGTAGAACGGAGAATTATATCACTAATAAATATTTAAAATTTCATATGTTCATTAAAAACAGTTTCAAGCCTTTTCCCGCACAACGGGGCATTCAGAGACAGCCCAGTGTCGAGACGCATGGAGAAATCGAAACACAGTATTTATTTAAAAACACGCTCGGGCTGATTTTGAACGAATTCAAATTGATTCATTAGATTAAAAAAATACACACAAAAACACGTAAAACATTCAATATAGACAATAAATCTTAATTTTTACAAAATAAAATTAAAAAAAATAATATGTAAAAAATTAAAAAAATAAATCATTCCAAAGCATTGCTATTGGAATTTACCTGAGAATTCCTCCATTATAAACATATTATACACCTGACGCAATACAATACGATACAATACAATACAATACACGCAAACTATTAACTAATTAACGTGTTCCAAGTGCACAATAGATGCCATCGCATCGAATACACGCCATGGTTGTGAGTTCGATTCCCGTTTACATTTAAATTATTTTAAATATTAATTATTCCTTTAATCAGTCTCGTTAGGTAAAGTGCGACGTTTAACATCGCCAACAATACAAAATAACACTAAAACGGATAGAAATTAAAAAACAAATGCTATAATTCATGATTTTCTCGATATCTTCAAAATTAATTATAAGGATTTAAATTAAATTTATTGCAAACAAATATTTTTTATTAAAAAAAAAACAAAATACGTAAACGTGCGTGGAAGGAAACATCCGATGTAGTGAGAAGTTAAGCAACATTTTATTACACACAGTTACACATAATACGTGTGTAACCTAATCAAAACACTACACACACACACACGCACACTCACCGAGTTCATCTACCGCGGACGCGTTCATCGGCTCAATCATTTTGGCACACAAATAACTGCGTAGAAATCGATTTCAAATCGTATCTGAATTTTAAAACGATAAAAACAATAAACAAACAACGGAGCACCGCTGACGCGTCTGCACGCGTCGAGCGCTCGAAAGAGACTGAACTATTTTTGAATTTCGAACGTAAACAAAGCGAATGCGTAGGCGCAGATTCTTGATATTAACGCGTAGATGCACACTTTGTTCGCTATTCGCAAAGTGAGATTGTCAGTTTGTTTTTGGTGTTATTGGTCGGATATATATATATATATATATATATATATATATATATATATATATATATATATATATATATATATCTTGGCAAGAGTTATGATGACGCAAACGTCAGTAACAAAAAGCTGAAATTAATGCATTATTCATAAACCACTTACTGTATATTAGCAATTTTCATCGTTTCTGGACACACGTTCTTTGGTCTTATTCAACTAAATTTATAACTTCATCAACTTAAACTCAAACTCAAACTTAAACTCAACTCAACTCAAAATAACTCAAAACCGTACCAACCACTATATATATATAAGTGTAATAATATTTTTTTAGAAATCTAATGGAGTACCTAATCACTGACATCAGTTGCTTGTTTGCGTGTTGTCGACATCGGGGGAACATTAAAGTGCGCGTTGTTTATGTTTATTCCTTTGAAATACGTCTTAAAAGAGCAAATCTTATCACCAAGGTGTTCTGATGGGAACTACAATACAGTAATACATACAAAATTATAATACGTACTAAGTATGTATTCATAGAATATCTTACTTGTTTGTGGGCTGCGTGCTTGGTGCCAGCGTTGACTGTAAACGCTTATGGGTCCAATACACGGCTTTATACATGTATCCCGCATAGCAGGGTAGATAGGAAGTACCTAGTGTCAAGACACTCAGTGCTCCGTTTTCCGAATTTGAAACAATGTGTGTTGAGTGGCGTAACTCAACGCCGCACTTTGTGTCACCAGCGCGAGGAAATGAAAACAATATTATTACTCTCCCGTGTGGGAATCGAACCCACACCCGACAGCGTTTACAATCAGAGATAAGAGAAATTTAACACAGTGAATATTCATATGATATGAAAAAGAAAAGTATAAAGCCACACTTAACAAAATAGTCATAATCTAACAGAACAAACAGGCATGTGCTTCAACAATCACTTTCATATAAAGTGACATACGCGTTGCTACGGCAACGAGAGCTTTACTCATCAGAGTGGGATGTAAGCCGCAAACACTTTAGTCTCAAGGAAATATAATCAAATCCGTTAAATACCGTATAAAGCTCGATAAAAACGTATAGTTTAGTTGGTTTAAGACTAGCTCCTAATTAGCGCAGATTCATTTCCGGTTAAGTTCAAATTTACATAACGACTTTTTGTTTACGGTTTCTCTAAACGGGCAAATTTTACAAGAAAAAAACAATCATAAATATCTTTATAAAGTTACAACAGACAGCCGGACACACCAGCGTGCACATGTATTTGGTACAGCGCCAGCAAACGAGTGCACTTTGAAGAAGTCATTGATTCACGTTCATACAAATATCATTATTATTTGTGTACACTTTCGTCATGCGGTGCGCGGGCGGGGCGGCGGACGGTATGGCGCGCCACGTACACGCCTCCTGGACACCTTCCAAACGCTTCCGGGTTCAAATCCTCCTAATTTTTATTGTGTTGAATTTTCAAAGAGAAGCGTATAATATTTCTTATTCCAAAATGAAAAGTGTAAGTATGAGCATATTTAAAGCAACACTTCCGTAGCTCTCCACTCCACACTCCACTCCATATGTACACCACAGACAGGCGAAAATGCACTTGGAAAAAAGATGGCGAACCCTTACCCTCACAATGAAACATGGTGGAGTTCGTATCGTAGTATGGAGTTGCTTACGGCGTGGGACCAATATACAACATTGATGGGAACATGAATGGTACAACGTGTCTTGAGACACATGAGACAGACGCTCAAGACTTGGTGGAAGCTGTTGAAAGTACGCCACTTCCTGTGAGTAACATATTATTTCAAGCCCTTCCGTGGTCATCTAAGAGCTCGTGTTAGTCTGCTGTCCCACATTGGAGATGGGTCAATAAGAGCTTGTCACCGCTCGTATCTTATATGGGCATGTTGTTGAATTGTAAATGCTGATATAATTTTTAAGATTGTCTGTATCGCTAGCCAGAGCAAAACAGTCACTCATGTGATTCAACTCATCACCGGAGGTTAACAAAAAATATAACTATTTAATATGTGTAATAATCGCATAAAATAAAGTGTATTTTATGTGTAATACACACACACACACACACACACACATATACATGTAGACAAATAAATAAAATTGAATAGTCTCTACCTACATACACCAAAATAGCATGTTTTTGCAATTTTTGCCTGTCTATCTGTTAGTTCCGGCTAAAGTCTAGACTGCTAACTTGATTTTGATAGAATTTTCACTGTTCTTCTTTTATTTTAGAATCATAAAGAAGAAAGAACCAGAGAGCTGGTGCACACCAATTCAGTACGAATATGTCATGAATCATGGATGTACAATTTGGTGTCACAAATACACACACACACACGCGACAAGACGACACCTTGACACAAGGCGCTGCACAAGTTCTGAACTTCAAATTGATACACAATAAAATGTTCAGCTTCAATTTCAAATTCAATTTTTTATAATTTGAAGTTTATTTACAAACGCAGTTCTATTAACATAAATTATTTATTTTTGTTCATATTTTTAATTCAAAAGAATTAAATTTAAAATTCGAACACATTCGAACGAATTTAAGGAATGAATTTGAAATTCAATAAAACTGAAATTCATGACAGAAGAAGAACACCAAGGGGATTTCGATGTACACTATAGTTACATGTTATTTTGTATTTTGTTACATCCTGTAGCATGGCACTGGACTGAATAAACACTTTCAATGTTAATACATGTCAATAAATATAAAAAAAACCTTTTATATCTTACAATCCACGTATATTACAAAAAACAAACTATTTTTTTAGCTTCACGCTCTTATCCCGCATAGCAGGGTAGACAGTGTAATTTACACATTACGTGTTGAGTGGTGGAACTCAATGCCCGCACTTTATCTTTACCAGAGCGAGGAAGTGAAAATAATTTAAATATAATCACTCCCCCGAGTGGGGATCGAACCCACAACCGATCGCGTTTACAGTCAGACGCTTTCCCACTGCGCCGGATAAAAAGAAGTATAACGTAGAATTAATTGTTAATAATTTAGATTTATTTTTCTTTTTTTTAACGATTATTATTACAATTCCGCGAGAACCCTTCTGCATGTAAGGGCCTCCTCCAACGATCTAGAATCTTCACATATTCTCCTATATATATAAGTATATATATATATATATATATATATATATATATATATATATATATATATATATATATATATATATATATATATATATATATAAGTATATAAATATATATATTATAATATTATATTTGTCGGTCCGTCGGTAGATAGCAGAGGTCGTTGGGTAATCTCGAACAAAAGGAGATTGCAGTTGAAAGTCACAAGTTTATTGTCTGTTGAGGTCATTGCCATTCACTTTGATTTTCATTCATGTTTTTTTTTCATATAAATTGAATAAACATTAAGATAAGATTCCCTCAGAAAAATCAGTTGAAAATCGAGACAATGTATCTTGAATTGCGGAATTAAACACCGCGCTTTGTCTTGCAGGGACAAGAATATTAATAAAGTACAATCATCCTCCGAGTGTTTCGAACTTACAACTTGCGTCTACACATTCACACGCTGACCCACTGAGCCATGTTGGCCTCTATTATTTTATTTATATCTTCACTCTTTTATCCCTCATAGTAGAGTAAACAGGAAGTGTCAAGACATTCCGCACTCTCTCACTCGCACACGCACACTTCCGCCAAAGTTCGGGACATTTCAAATTGAGAGACGAAACTAAACGCCGTGCTCTGGTCTTGCCAGAGCGAAGAAATAAAAATAATTTAAATGTAAACATGACCCCGAGTGGGAATCGAACTCACAACCGAACGCGTTTTCACTCAGACGCTGTAACACAACACACAAAGGCCTCTCAATAACGATTTTTAAACAACAATAATAACAAATTTCGAGGTCTGTTATCATTTAGTGTATCTGATGGGAGCTATGTTAGTATTGAGTGTCACGTGACTGCACTCGCGCACGCAAGCACTCATGTAGGTAGGTCGTGCAACTCGCAATGAGTTGCATTTCAAGCAACTCCATGTCCCTATGGCTGGAATCTTTTTTAGCTTCACGCTTTTATTCGCATAGCAAGGTAACCAGAAAGTACCTTGTGTCAAGAGACTCCGTACTTCGCTTTCCGCCGAATTAGAGACTTTGCGTGTTGAGTGACGCAATTCAACACCGCGCTTTGTCAGACAAGAGCGGGGAAATGACAATAATTTATATATAATCGTTGACCAGCGTGTGTATCGAACCCACAACCGATCACGTTTACAGTCAGACAATGTCACACTGCGCCACGACCGTGTGTGTATATATATATATATATATATATATGTATATATATATACATATATATATATATATATATATATATATATATATATATATATACTAAATATAATTATTTAATAAACTAAGAAAACATACAATACTATAGCCACTTAAAAACCCAAAAAAGCCACCGTACCGCATGGGGGCAGTATTTGACTGTGAAAACGATCAGTTGTGGGTTCGATTCCTACTAATATTTGATTCAAATTAACAACTCCTCCACAATCTATATACTATGGGAAAAATAACGCGGCGTTAAGTTACGTCACAACACGCAATGATACTAAAACGTTGTTCTGAGTAAAACGCAAACAATTTAAAAACAGATTTGCTTAAGTGACTGCCGTCACGTACGTTAACGAATTATTGCTGTCTACGTTATATACGTCACGTATCTCAGCGAATCGGTCAAAAAGCAAAGCGACTGCTTTTGTGTTGAGTGGCGTAACTTAACACCGAATTTTGTTTTCATATAGACAGTTCCACCGAAACTGTATAGAACTCACGATCTACAATATATATACAGATATGTATAGTGTGGAAAAGAGAAAGAAATAGTAAATAGGCAATAACCAATTAAGATCCATAGTAATGTAGGCATTTAGAAAGAGACAACGCATACTCCAAATAGCTCGTGAGCAAGTTTTTGCCATTAACCTACTTAATTAAATTTATTTTGTTTTTGTATTTTTATTTTATTATCTATGTTTATATTAACCTCAACATAAACATTAAAAGTACAGCGGCGGTACTCAACGCCGCACATAGTCTTACTAGAGAGGATAAAAAATAATCTATACAAATAAACAACAACGTAGGGTCCGTTTGTATTATTAAAATAACCACTTTTTACTAGATCCATATGCATGTATATACACGATACATTAAAATAACATTGTTTAATTTTATTTTTCTGTCTATCTGTCTGTCTGTATGTTTAGTCTAATCTTTGGAACGGCTAGACCGGTTTTGACCAGACTTTCACTAGAAGATAGCTGATTTAATAAGTAAAGTATTAACTTGACTATTTTTTTAGAATTATAAAATAAAGATCCAGAAGCATTAATTAACACACAACCAATCGCCTTTACCCTATACTGTACAAACACCTCAAAATTACCTCAAATTTAATCTCAATTAAGATAAGATCCAAACCCACATCCATTTAATAAGACCCGTCCCACTTAATCCACGACTATGAGTTTCATTTAACATAACGCTCTAGGTATTCCGTTTTGAATTACTTATTGTCATCTAAAACTATCAACGAATTTTGACTGTAAATTTATATATGAGATGGATATTTCCGCGTCTTGTAATTACATACAAGTAATACACTGTCATAGCGCAGTGATTGGTAACTCCATTGGTACCATGAGGTGGTCGTGACTTCGAAGCCAACACGTTGCGTTCACAGTACAAAATATATCATATACGTTGATTTATTGCGGAATAACAAAAATGATGTTTTAATTACGTGTCCAAGCGCTCTTCGGCGAGGCGAGGGACGCGGGTTCAGATACCGCGACCTTTATATATATATATATATATATATATATTTATATATATATATATATATATATATATATATATATATATATATATATATATATATATATATATATATATATAAACCTCAACCATTTGTAAGGGATACGAAAATAGATAGTTTTATAACTTTCCTTGTACCTTTCACAGATTTTTACAATTATTTGAAAATCAAAATTATTCGAATTGGTTCAGTCGAGACTAACAAACGGCTTTTCCTTTGTTTAAAAGGAGAGAAAATATTAAAAAATTACAAGGAAAGTTATAAAACTATCTATTTTCGTATCCCTTACAAATTAACAGTTTGACACTAGCTGTCAAGTCAACAGAGTGCATTAAAAAATTAAATATTAAACAAGGAGCAGTGATCACATAATGGAATGCCAACAGACGTATATGTCATGGATTCCTTTACAGCACTTCTATTCTACTTTGTTATCAAGACAGACAGTTTTTGTGTAAGTTGGTATATTTTTTATAGAAAATTTTCTAAGCACACGCCTAGAATAATTAAAGACATTTTTTTAAAAAAATCGAACGTTACGGGATTCGAATTCGCGCCTCTTGGAAAGCGTCCAAGCACTCTGACCGCTAAGCCATACGTTTTACTACCGGATAAATTGTCATAATTAAAAAAAATAAAAATAAGATACCTAGTCGACCACATATACCCGTAAAATTCGAATTGTCGTGTATTTTGTTATATTCCAATAATGCTGACAGGCAAATCGCAGCCGCCATTTTGTCTTTAGCAAAACTCCACTGACAGCTAATGTCATCTTGAGTTCGTTAAGGCGAATTCACACTATCAGTAAGATCTAAATTTTCGGTACAGTACCAACCGTTAAAGTGGTACTCTCATACATTATCTATTGAACGTATCGCTGTCAGTGTCAGTAGTGTCAGTAATGTCACATATGATTTTACTCATTTAAGCAAAACGAAATATTTATATATTGAAGTATAACAGTGTAGTGTCTATGAATATACGTGTAGACAGGCGGCCAAAGGTATAAAATGATGACCAGGTAAAGTACTGTAACGTGACGCCGATGGGATAGGTAATTTTCCTTCAAGCTGATATGTTTTTTTAGCTTCACGCTTTTATCCCGCATAGCAGAGTAGACAGAAAGTCAGAGTAGTGTGACGACACTCCGTACTTCGCTTTCAACCGAATTCGAGACATTGCATGTTGAGTGGTGGAACTCAACGCCACACTTTGTCTTTTACCAGACCTAGGATGTGAAAATAATTTAAATTTAATCACTCCCCCGAGTGGGGATCGAACCAACAACCGATCGTGTTTACAGTGAAGTGTTGTCCCACTGCGCCACTACTGGCCTCCTTAACATAAAAATACCAACATGTCATTACCTCTCTTTCTAAACCTTAACAAAACATGAAACAAAACATGATGGATCATGTCACGTCTACAACAAACGTCTTGAATAGAACAAACAAACAAAGTAATCAATCAGAATGTATATGTATATATAATTAGCATACGACACCATCGTAGTACAGTGGCGAATATTATCAATTAAAATCAAAGCAACAGGTTTATGCCCTGAAGATATTGAATAAGAACCGGACACACGGATAGCTTACAGCAAACGTGACACAAGACAAATTACGGCGTTGAGTTCCACCACTGAACACACGAAATCTCGAATTCGGTGGAAAGAGGCGTACGGAGTGTGTTGACACTAGGTAATATCTGTCTACCCCGGCGTACGGGATAAAAAGCATGAAGTTAAAAAAAAATAACAGTAATATGACAGCAACTTCACACTCTATCCCGCATAGCAGGGTAATGAGAAACAATATAGTTTCACACCTAGATAGCCGTGCCGCATAGTGTCAAGACACTCCGTTGCTTTCCGTCCAAAATGGACACACTGCCAAATTTAACGCCGTGTTTTGTCGCGCCAAAGCGGAGAAATGAAGAACAGTTTTAAATTGAATCATTACCCCGACTGTATAACTGGAACTAACAACTAACAGCGTCTACAGCCGGACGCTGTCACACAGGACCTAGCCAAGATAGCCTTGCCGCGTAGTGTCAAGACACTCCGTTATCCTTAGAACATTGTAAACTAAATTAACATCTAAATCTGCAAAGTTTGTGAAACTCTAACGATGTTAACACACCAATCGCAGCCGCCATATTGTCTTTAGCAAAACATCAACGTTGGGTGTCCCAATGCTCTAACCTAATCTAAAGCTAGTAAAGGCGGATTCACACTATCAGTAAAATTCAAATTTCAGCACAGTACCGTTAAAAATATACTTTCATACATTATTTATTGAATCAGTATATATATATATATATATATATATATATACATGTATATATATATATATATATATATATATATATATATATAAATATATATATATATATATATATATATATATATATATATATATATATATATATATATATATATATATCTGTATATATATGTATGTATGTATGTACGTACGTTTATACATACGCACATACATTATCAAGTGATATGAATGGCAAGTCACACCGTATAAGGAGTGAAAGGATGACTGATCTATAATCTAGAACAGGCGTTTTCTTTCATAACACCTATTCGTTGTAAGACATTAAAATAATCTATAAAACTGTTAATTTTATCAAAATCGTTCCATCAGCTGTCAACAGGAACAAAGCTGTACGAGATAGTGACTCATCACTATATTTTTTATACTAAAACGTCTAGAATGAACTGAATCAGGTGTTATCCCGCATAACAGTAGTTAGATAGGAAGTACCTACATTTGTGTGTTGATTGGCGGAACCCAACGACGCACTTCATATAACCGGAGCGCGGAAATGAAAATAATTTAAATATAACCATTCATTTAAATATAACCCCCGAATGGGGATCGAACTCACAACCGGTCGCGTTTACAGTAGGACGCTGTGCCACTGCGCCACGACGAGCGTCTTCGGCGACAAAAAATAGAGAGAGAGATGGAGAGATAGAATAGAAGAAATTAATAATCTATCAGATAGTAGAAAAGGCGGCAGGACTATATTAAAATTATTATCATTTCATAGCTCCGGTAAGACAAAGCGCGATGTTAAGTTCCGCAACTAAACAAGCAATATCTCAAAGAAAAAAAATTATAAAATATATCATTCCCCCGTATGTGGGAATCGAACTTGCAACCATACTGCACTCAGGCGCTGTCGCACAACACACGACGGCGTACCTATTCAAATGACCAAAACAATACGTGTCAAGTATCAACAAAACAATGCAAATATGATTCTAGGCTAATGTTTATTTCAATGGAGCAAGGTTATATTACTGTGACGTCAGCTGACCGCGTAGTGACCGCGTAGTGACCGCGTAGTGACGTAGTGAACCTCTACACAATCACTATTGAGTAGCAGACCGCCCGAGAGAATGTAGTGACTCCGGTCTTCCTCTATATTCATATACAGATCAGTAGCGTCAAAACAGAAAGAAAGTTTTCTTAGTTTCACGCACAGCAGGGTAGACAGGAAGTAACTAGTGTCAGAACACTCCGTATTCCACTTTTAACCGAATTCAAAACATTGCGTGTTGATTGGCGGAATTTAACGCCGCGCTTTGTCTAACCAGTAAAAAATTTAATTATAAACATTCCCCATCCCCCCGAGTAGAGATCGAACCCACAACCAAACGTTTTACTGTTAGACGCTATACTAGTGCATTACGGCCAGCCGCAAGTGTTTTGGATATGAAAGTTGCATTTCAAAATTACAATTTAACAAAAGTAACGCTTAGTAGGACAGGTCTAGACTTTCTTTTATTTCTAGAACATATAATTGTCTAGATTTTAGAACTTTAATAAGCAGATAGCAAATTTACGGTATACAAAAACAAAATAATTTCCTATTATTTCAGGCGTTATGTCTTAAATAACAAACATAATAAAAACGAAAAATATAGCCAGATAGGATAATTTTTACCTCGTATAGCATGGTAGCCAAAGAGTACCTAGTGTCAAGACACTCCGTACTCCGCTTTCCACCGAATTCCGAGACGTTACGTGTTGAGTGGTGAAACTCAACGCCGCACTTTGTCATACAAATTTTCTTATATTAAATATACAATTCATTAAAGCATATTCGCATGTAAACAAGAACCCGGACTAACCATTTAACTATGGACTTAAAACACACAACCACTGACCTCAAAGCGATGTGTTCATTCGAGCGTTGACGTCAACACATTTAGAGAACGTACTACGAACACGTGTATTGGCAATATTCCCACTAGAATACTGCGAACAAGTAGGGCTCATTTTTTTTGGCATACACTTGCATTCCGCATAGCAGGGCAGACGGGAAGTACATAGTGTCAAAGCACTCCGTACTCCGCTTTCCGCCGAACTGGTGACATTGCGTGTTGATTGGCGGAACTCAACGGCGGGCCTTGTCTTACCAGAGCGAGAGAATGAAATTCATTTTTAATATAGACATTCCCCACACTAGCACACCAAAGACAAAGATACAGTCAGCTCATTCTGCAAGAATCCAGGGCAGTACGCGAGGCAATTAAGAAACAGATGGCGGTAGATTGATATAATTAGTTTTTGTATCAACTACAGTCTACCCGCAAGTAACAACGGACTATTGTAAAAAATGTATTTTCGAATACCAAAATATACGCAATTAATCCATTTCAAATAGTTCCATTTAAATTGTGTAAAAATTGCGAAAATCAAAGATCTTATTGTTACTTATCCATATAAAATGGTTAACCATATCTGTACTTGTACCTGTTACCATTTTGTGTTGGTACACATCACACTACGCTACCAAGCTATACGCTATTATCGCGTATAGGAGAAAGTCACTTACGTAATAGCCATATTAAACCAATATAATATAAATTTTAGGGAGACTGCTACTTATGTGACCATCAGCGCAGTAGAACAGTGTCGGCGGTGGTTATGCGTTCACACTCGAGTGTGGTCATTTTAACTTACGAATGTGGTCCTATTAATTTATTTTTTCATTTTCCCGTTCTAGGATAACAAAGCGCGGCGTTCGGTTCCGCCACTAAACTAAACGCGCAACATCTCTGAATTGAGCCGAAAGTAGAAAACGAACACGATTTTTGTGTATCCAAATGTTATAACCTTCATTACACCATTTGTATACACAAACGCGGCCACGTCACTGTTTTCCATAGTTATACAAAGAAAATGTTAAGAAATTACATAACACTAATCAATATCATTGAGAAGTCAAAATCATTAAATGTGAATTAACAAAAAAATATCCATCTAAATTAAATTACACAAAAAGCGGCGTTGAGTTTCGTCATTCAACTTGACACGCTAGGTACCTTCTGACTACTCTGCTTGTTGCGTGACCCTTAAAGAGATTTACTCTCACAATCACTTCCTCTAGTGCGTATCGAACCCACAACCATCGCGTTTACACTCAGATCCTGTGCCACTGGGGCATCACGCACAATGTCATCACACCAGGCGCCACGCGTCTGTCAATATAATGTGTATCAAACAATTAACATAAATATTTAGAATCGTCTAGAAGTCGTAATTAGTTCCCGTCACATTGGTGTATAAGATAACAAATGCTAGAGAATGTCGCGCCAAATTCGAATGCGCTACCTTTGGAATATAAAAAAAGATATAAAGAAGAAACAGCTGTACGTTTATCTCGCGTAGCAGTGTAGCCTGAGAAAACCAAGTGTCAAGACAAGACACTCCGTTCATCGTTTTTTGTTCAGATTTGAGACACTGGGTTCAGTAGCGGAACTCGACGCCGCGTCTCTATAGAATTTTATTTTTTACTAGTGTATATATATATATATATATATATATATATATATATATTATATATATACATATATGTATATGTATATGTAATCATGTACCTACATAGACTTCCGTTAGTTAGAGACTGTCAGTCAACACGTAGCCTAATGACTGATCGCAAATATCTATTTACTACATTTAAAACTTGTAAAATATAAACAATAGATAATATTAAAAAAAATCATTGTCATTCATAATATTTAAAGTATTTTATAATGACTTCAACAAATCTTAAATCATTAACACGCGGCCATTTTACCTAAAACTATATAAAAAAGCTACAAAAATACTTTATTAAAACGTTATATTTTAGAGATAGGCCTTTTTAGTCCCAACAACGCATATAACTCTCACTTGCGCTTGACACGTGTATAAGAGAAACATTTATATTTGATCTGTTATCGCAAAATGCACGTCTGCACGCTGCCAAGGTCGAATGACGAATGAGCAATAAATACGTACATTGACCGTACAAGCGATTCCATTTTTGAATTTTCTCATTGAAATCAATATGGCGTCGCTTTAGTGGCGTGAGAAAGTGATTGCGTTTTTTGATTTGTTTTGAACTCGTTCCCGCTCGTTCTTCTAAGGGATAGTCAGAGAAAACCTAGTGTCAAAACACTCCGTCCTGTGCTTTTAATCCGAATTGAGTGGCAAAACTGAAGGTGGTGCTTTGTCTTGTCTGAGAGGAGAAACTGAAAAACTTTAAAATGATTATTCCCCCAAGTGGGAATCAACTATTGCAAACATCATGCATGTTTAGAAGGCAGAGTCTGTCACCATATGCTGAAGAAGTACATCATATATTATAAAAAAATAAATAAATATAAAAATGACTTCCACTGAGCTCTGAACCCGCAACCATCGCCTATACCAGGAACCACTGTACCATGAGTCACATATAGTGAAGCGGAAATACATATACAAAAGGATAATATAGAGGAAAACCAAGCACGTTGACCCGCGGAGGATATTAATATAATAGTACCGTAGCAATACATATCATACATACGCTATTAAAACATCAACTAGCAGCGCACGCGACTTCGTCTGCATTAAATAGGGTTTTTTAACCCCGTCTGACTGTAAACGAGATCGCTTGTGTGTTCCGCGCTCCAAGGAGTGATTAATATTTGAGCTATTTTCATTTCCTCGCTCTGGTAACACAAAACGCGGCAGTAAGATCCGCCACTCAACACGCAGTGTCTCGAATTCGGCGGAAAGCGGAGTACAGTGTTTTTTTTACATTCCTTCAAAGGCAAGAGGCGTAACTCAACACTGCATCATTCCATCTATTTATAAGCGACGCCGAGTTCAACATTCGCGTATCGGTACAACGCGACACTCACGTTTAAATTATCAGTCTTTTATCAGTTACGCTCTAACTGTTCAAACGAAGAGATTATATGTTAATTGACATACATATTAAACAAAAACAAACAAAAGGTTAGTTTTTTAAAACATTTAATTTTTTTTTAATTTCACGTTTTTACTGTGCACAGGAAGTACCTAGTGTCAAGACACTCCGTACTGCGCTCTCCATCGAATTCGAGACATGCGTGGGCATGTATGAAGTGGACATCCCTTGCGGAGTAGCCAGAGAGCACGGAGCACCAAACGCTACGGTCCCTGCACACCTCTCTCACCGCCTCGTCCACAGTCATCAGCCTCTTCGTGCATGCCCTTCGAGGGGTGCTCGTGCTTTTTATGTGTCCAGTATCTTTGATACTGTGTTTTTGAACAACAACTGAGGTCTCCCCCGACCTCTCGTACCATAAAATATTAGATTAAAATTTAAAAACATTGATGTCTAGGAAGAAAGGTTCTAAGCCTGCTTGTGACTTTTTAGTATTTTATTTTGCTTAAATTATTAAAATCGCATATACCTAAGTCATTGTTAACACTGACAGTGGGGATACGTTCAATAGATAATGTATGAAACAATAATTATCAAGGCACTGAGCTGAGGCTTTAGTTTACTGATAGTGTGAATCGGTCTTAACGAACTCAAGATGGCAATACAGAAAGTACTTAGTGCCAAGACACTCCGAGCGTGTGATGCGTGTTGAGTGGTGGAATTGAACGCCGCACTTAGTCTTTACCAGAACGAGGAGGTGAAAATAATTTAAATACAATCACTCCCTCCAGTGGGGATCGAACTCGCAGCCAGTCGCGTTTACAGTCAGACGCTGTTCCACCGCGCCACGACCGGCCCCTTAATTAATTAAATGTGTATACATTATATTTGAGATAATATAGTAAAAACCTATAACTAAAAACTCCAGGCAAAAAAATAAAATATTAAAAAAAATCTATTTCTAATATACAAGGCGTATGCTAGAAGAAGTCCCACGGCAGCTCGTGAAGCTGTATCGATCTGCAGGTATTCAGCAGGTCAACCACCCAGACGTCCCGACGGGGTCAACGGCTCCTTACAAGAACTAACATGAAATTAGCCCGAGGTTCTAATATATTTCGTGGAACGGCGACTGGCTGTGTACGCGGTGAATGCGAGTTCGATATCCGTCCAGTACAACAGTTAAATCATTTTCATTTTCTTGCTTTGGTAAGACGGAGCTAGGCGTTAAGTTACGCCAATCAACACGCAATTTCTGTAAGTTAAACCTCACTACGGCTTTGTCATCAGTACCTTGAAAAGTTTAATATTATTATACAAGATGTATACAAAATCCCACCATATATTTATTGTTATTTTTCAAGTACACCCGTACAGTTAGTCAGAGTCGAGACACTCTCGTTGACTACTTTCCGCCAGAATTCAAGACATTGTGTATTGAGTGGCGGATCTCAACGCCGCACTTTTTCATGTCGTTTTAAAAATAATGTTTAAATACAATAACAAATATTCATATTTATGTAGTATATAGAATAAGAATTCAAATAGTGTAACAAGGCATGATTTATTTCCTAACAAACATTGAAAAATAATAAAAAAAAAATAAAAACAGATAATTTAAAACACATGGCTGTACAACTCACTACCTCGAGCAAGCACATTAAAAACAATACACCATTGCTGCCAACATCCGATCAGATTAGTATCAGATCAGCCAACCGTATAGACAAATGACAGGATAAGTCAATCTAGCGATAAATGTGAATAGTTTTATATATTTATTTACTGGAAAAAAACAAGCAGCTTTAGTCCGCATAGCACCAGCACGCAGAGTGTCGAGACACTACGTTGAGGAATGTCCGTGTGATTTCTAGACATTGGGTTATTGGGTGGCGGAACATAACGCCGCTATATATCCACCAAAGAGAAGTAAATCATAGCAATTCACAATAAGACAGTGTCACACTGCGTCTGTTTTATCAAGTTAAATATTAAAATCTATGTAATTCTTAACCATTTTTTACGAAAATTATGAGTTGAGTTTGAAATTAGGAATAGTGGACGTCCATAATGGAGTAACAACACACGTTGCTATAGCAACGCGTATTGTAGAGTCATCTATAGGAACATCGACTAGGCCACAAGGAGCAAAATCAAACTCCACTAAATATGTAACTGATAACGGTTATCATGTAAAATAACAATTTCAAGGCTGCGCTATCACCGTCTGAACAACACGCACATACATTGTCTATGATAATGAAATAGGGAAAAAAAATTATAAACGCGGAGATTAACCCCGCAATTTAATTAATTATAGCTATAAAGAGAAAATGAGAACATATATCCGATTAATATGGAAACAGTAAACAAAGACCGTTCAAATAATATCCGAGCTGCAAAATAATTATTTCTGTGCCGTAAACAACTAGCCGAAGGGCGAAAGGTGTCTTTTACTTTGAAAACACAATTAAAAACATGTTTGAGAAAAAAATAATTACCAAGTCTCATTAGGCAAAACGCCGGCGTTTAGCTCTGCCACTGGCCAAGGAACACCTTCATTTAACATCACCTACAGCGTCTCCAGCATCAATTCAAGACACGATAGCGTTCAGCTAACAGCTGTCATACAAGCCACTTGTAGTTGCAGGCCAGCTCCGATTTTAATAGATTTGTTGATCTTTACAGTGACACTAGGAGGGAGAGGAAAGAGGGTTCCTCTGTCCTTGCGACAAAGCAAGCACTAATGTGTCTTGAGAGAGCGAAGAAAATAAAAAGAAATTAGATATAATGCCTTCTCCTCATCTGTATCGAACCCACAACTAGTCGCGTTTACAGTAAGACGCTGTCCCACTGCGCCACGACCGGCCTCGAGCATGTACTCGCGTATATATATAGACGTGGACGGGTCTTTGCTCGCAATTTTCCTGTTAATCCAATTGGTCGCGTGATCGCGGGGGTCCGTTGCTAGGGAGGTGCAGAGGTCGATCAGTTCACATATACACGCAGCTTCACGCTAACCCGCACACAGTAGCAGGACAACAAGAGCACGCGCTTTCACTCACTTGTTTCGTTACTTTAAGCATAATAACATGAAATTATATTCTAATATATTAATTAAAAATGAATTTAAATATAATTTAATTTATTTATTAGAATAGAGGTCGGTCGTGGCGCAGTGGGACAGCGTCTGACTGTAAACGCGATCGGTTGTGGGTTCGATGTTCGATCCCCACTCGGTTATATAGTGATTATATCTAAATTATTTTCACTCACTCGCTCTGGTAAAACAAAATGCAGCGTTGAGTTCCACCACTCAAGACGCAATATCTCGAATTCGGTGAAAAGCGAAGTACGGAGTGTCTTGACACTAGGTACTTTCTGCCTACCCTGCTATGCGGGATAGAAGCGTGAAGTTATTAACATGCGAACACGGCGCGTGAAACATTCAGGAAAAGGGAATTATCACATCGACCTTCACTAACCTATATATGTATATGTTTATATATAAATCCACCACAGATAAGAAACACAGAAATAAAACGTATTTTACCGATTATGTTAAAAATCAATACAACATCCAATCTAAATATGAATATTAAGCGAACAAAAGTAAAAAAATCGATTATTTGTGCTCAATTTAATTGTAGATTTTTGGCAAAATTTTCTTTTGCACGCTTCGTCTTCCGGAGCGGAGAAATTAACTAGGTTTTTTTTTAATACAATCACTCCCTCGAGTGTGTATCGAACCCACAACCAACCACATGTACAGTCGAACACTTTCACAGATACGATGAGCTCATATACAACAATAGTGAATCAAAACAGCAGATGTTCCGAAGGCGTGGGCGACCAACACCCACCACACATTCGTAGCGGCCCCATACATTTAAAACACGTCATTGTGACGCAGTCGGGCAATGAGCAACTGTAACCGCGACGATTGCGGGTTCGATATACATTCAGGGGAATGATCATATTTGAATTATTCACATTTACCGGCTCTGGTGAGATATAACGCGATGTTAATTTACCCCACTTAACAAGCGCTGTATTCAAGACAGACAAGGACAAGTGAAGAGTAGATTTTTAACTAGATATAAAACAAAGCACGGCGTTTATTTACGCCACTTACAATGTCTTTAGAACAGATAAAAAATGGCCAAAGTATAGTATGTGTAGTGTTTATATGGGAGATTCGTACTCACAACAACCCCATTGACCTGCCACTGTACTGCGATGGTGTTTTAAAAATGCCATAAACAATGTAAAACGGCTACCACCATGATATACGCGGGTTTATTATAATAATTTTACAGTCTTTACAAAATACATCGCCACTTTTATTACCAACATAAATATGAATATAAAAACATTTTATGCCCCATCATTACTGCTAAACGGGGGAGTAATTATACAAATTATTCCCATTACTCCGCCCTGGTCAGACGGAACGCAGCGTTTAGCTCCGCCACTCAATACTCAACGTCTCGAATTCGATACATTGTATTGAGACTGTTCTCTCTGACTGCTATTCGCGGTAATCCGTCCGTCATGACAGTGGGTTCAAATTCATCAAAATACAGTACATTAGTATAGGAATTTTGACTTTGGCGATTTTACACATTTATATGAAACTATTTTAAACGGATTAATCGCGTATATTTTGGTATTTGATAACAATACACTATTGATGACACGACGTTTCGAACATTTTACAGTAGTCCGCGGCCACAGGTCGACTGAGTACATAGGCATTGTATAATAGAATGAAAAAATAAATATTTCTGTACTAGGTTCTCTCTGCCTACCGCGAAAAATTAGATAAAGTAAAAAAAAACATATAAAAATTCGAACCCGCGCCTCTTGGTCCAAGCGTTCTGACCGCTAACCATGCGTTCTACTACTAACTGCGTCGAAATTCTTAGAGAGAGAGCGTCAGAACGACATTGGACGGTATCCAAGAGGCGCGGGCTCGAATCCCCGCTGCGTTCAAAATTTTTATACGCTTTTTCAAAAATGTTTTTTTTTAATATAATCACTCCCCCGAGTGTGAATCGAAACCACAACCGGCCTCTATAGGTATACAGATATAAAGATATATAGATATACAGATATATAGATATACACATAGATATATAGATAGAAACAACGTACAAAACTAGAAGTTAATCCATATTGCAAACAATACGGCAACTATCTAAAGTCTTCGGAATTAAAAGATTATCCCCGTTAAGCAACTGGCCATTCAGCTTGTTATCTACCCATGAGAATACAACACAAATGTTATAATAAGCAATTTGACGGTAGTGGGTTTGAATCCAAATTAAAAATATTAAATGTTTTTTTTATTAGCTCCAAGACAAATTAATAAAATAAGATTACCACTTGTTAATTTTCTATACGTTCACGCTTTTACCCCGTATACCAGGGTAGACATCGAGAACCTAGTGTCAAGACACTCCGTTGGCTGCTTTTAGCCCGAAGTCGCGTTCATTGCGTGTCAAGTGGTTAACTAAACGCCACACTTTGTCTTACCAGAGCGGAAGTATGACAATAAATTTTAAATATAATCATCACCCCGAATGGGAATCGAACCCACAACTGATGGCGTTTACATATCTTTATTAGTAAAAACAATTTAAAATGTCCGTAGTGTAAAATATAAAATACTCTCAGTATTTTATTGTATTGGGAGATTTTCCCAAATTATTAATATTAATTTATTATTTAGCTTCACGCTTTCATCCCACACAGCCGGGCAGACACCAGTACCTAGTGGCGGAACTCAACGCCGCCTTTTTTCTTACCATAGCGAGGAAATAAAAATAATTTGAATATAATCACTGCCCCTAGTGGAGTGAGAATCGAACCCACAACCGATCGCGTATACAGTCAGATGCTGTCACACAAGACACGACAGGCCTCCGAGAAATAAATGGAAAAATGAAAAAAAAATAGTGTCCCGACACTACACTTGGTCTGACCTCCGTCCTACGCGGCGTAACGCGTGGAACTGCTTTTTGTTTATTTAGATATAAAATGCAAACAAAGCTGTGAGCGACAACTGGTCGCAAGAAATCTTTCTTCTTCAATATGAAACATTAGTATTGTTTAATTTTTTTTTAATTTTTAATCTATGCGCATAGAATAAAAAATAATAATCATAATAACTAATAATACTTATAATTTTTTATTAGTTAAGTGTTAGTTGTTTTATTGCAACATCTTTTTATTTTCGGTTTAAAGACATTTATTTCTCAAAAAGAACACAAAAGTTCACTTATAATAAGAAATTACAATCATATTTTCTTGAGGGTACATTTAAAAGTCTGCCTTATGAATAATATACAGTAAAATAAAATGTTGCGGGTAGTGATATTACACAAACATGTTTAGGTAGGGGTTACATTAACTTATAAATTATTTTGCACATATTCCATTACACGTTTTTTGAATATAGGAAAACTCTTGCTATTAATGATTAGGTCTGATAGTTTATTATAAATTTGAACTCCTTCAAATAAAATGTTTTTCTTTCCATAGTTGGTTCTGGTTTTTGGAAGTTCTAGTTTATTACGTTTCCTAGTGTGGTATGTATGTGTTTTTTTATGAAAGTGTAATTGTGAATGTGTTTTATTTGTTATTATTTTTCTAATCAACATGCAGGTTTTTAAAGTGTATAATTGATTTATATTAAGAAATTTTGTTTTTTTGTATAATTCAGCGGATGGCGTCATATAATCATATTTATAAAGAACTTTAATAATTTTATTTTGTAAGGTTTGTAATGACTTTATGTTAGACTTCGCAGCAGTTCCCCATATTTCAATAAGATATTCGATATGAGGTTTCACTAAAGAATTATAAATAATAGGACGAATTTTATTAGGTATACATAAAGAAATCTTACGTAGTGCTCGTATCAAAGGGGATATTTTATTTTTAAGATGATCAATATGGTATTGCCAGGTTAACTTGCTATCCATTATAAGACCTAAATATTTTTCATGCTCAGTTTTATTTATTGGCTCATTAAAAATTGTTAGTTGGTCATGATTTGGTATATTTTTATTTTTAGGCGCGAAGATAATATATGATGTCTTTTTGGTATTAATAGTTAATAAATTAGAAAGAAACCATTCGCTAATAACATTTAAATCACGTTGAGCTACGTCAATTATATTTTTAATGTTATCACCAAAGTAAAATAAGCTTGTGTCATCCGCATACAGAGTTATATCTCCAGATAAATTAATGTTACTAATGCTATTTATATAAATTAAAAATAATAGCGGTCCCAAGATAGAGCCTTGTGGTACTCCATATGTTAACGTTGCGGGCTTACTTTGAAATTTTCCGATTTTAACAATTTGCTTGCGACGATGTAAATATGATTCTAAAATTTTGATTGCCGAACCTGTTATGCCTTCCTTATGTAGTTTTTGTAATAATAAATTATGGCTGACCGTGTCGAAAGCCTTTTTTAAATCGATAAAGATACCTAGAACGATTTGCTTACTATCCAACGCGTTTTTAATTTTGGTGACAATATCCACAGTTGCTGAAAGTGTATTAGATTTCGGACGAAAGCCATATTGTTGACTAAAAAAGAAGTTTTGTTTATTGAGGTAGTTATAAAGACGGACATATATTAATTTCTCTAAAATTTTTGACAAAACTGGTAAAACAGATATCGGCCGATAATTCCCCGGATCTGCTTTACTTCCGGATTTATAAACTGGCGTAACTTTAGCAATTTTTAAACTTTCGGGGAATTTGCCTTGTGTAAGATATTTGTTAAAACAGTCAGTAAGATTATCTAGAATAAAGTATTTTATACACTTTATATCTTTTACGCCGATGTCATCAATGCCTTTACTTGTGTTCACGTTCAACTTGTCAATTATTTCACCAACCTCTTTTTTTGTGGTGGGTGCAAATGACTGAATAGTGTTATTTTGTGAATGTGAAAGACTGGTGAAAGAATGAAAATTTCGATGATATGATTGGGGTATTTTACTTGCTAAATCCGAACCAACAGTGGAAAAGAAATCATTAAAAAGTTGACAAATCTCATAAGGATTATTTACTACTATATTGGAATCTCGAACAAGATTTGGAGGCATGATATTTATCTTATTTTTGTTATTGACGAGACTGTTAATTAAATCCCACATTTTTCTCGGCCGCTTAATACATTTTTCAAAGGTGTCAGAATAGAAGTTAATTTTAGCATTTCGTGTAGTTTTGAAAGCTTCGTACCTTTTGGTTTTGAATGTTGTTTCCCATTCGGTATTTTTAACATCAGCTCTATGTTGGTTCCAGGCAATATTTCGATCACGTAAACTATTCAACACCTCTTTGTTTATCCAGTCTTGTCTGGGTTTATTTAAAATTTTTATTTTTGTGCATTTATTTCCTTGAATTTTAGTCTTAATTAAATTTTCTAATATTTCATAATCGTAGTCTTTATTTTGGATCACAGTTGTTTCCATTGATTTATATAAAGCAGTATAGTCAGTTGCCAAATACTCATGTGTCTCTTTTTTCTTATCAACTTTAATTTGTTTGATATCTAGGTAAATCTGCTTATGGTCAGACAATGGGGTATCAAGAAGAGCCATGTGGAAATTCACACCTTGCAAATTTGTCAAAACGTGGTCTATAATAGATTTCGTTGTGTGTGTTTCTCTTGTACAGAAGTCTTCATTGAGATCGTTAAGTATTGTATATCCAGCTTCATTAATCATGTTCTTATAGTTATTTGTATTATGGTCATCACTTAGAAGGTTAATATTAAAATCTCCAAATATTAAGCATCTACGTTTTTTCTCTAGCTGTTGACTGTAGCTTTCTATAAAATCTTTTGTTTTTGTATTAGGTGGTTTGTAAATAGCTCCAATATTAATTGCATATTTTTCTATATATACCCAAATGTATTCGTTTTCTTCTCTATTAATAACTTCAACATTTTCATGCTTAAGACAACTATGAATATATATAGATACTCCACCTCCAATCCGACCCTTTCTATAACTATATATGTGCGTATAATTAGGAATCTCAAGTAATGCTGCATCTAAATCAGACTTTATCCATGTTTCAGTAATCAGTATTATATGTATAGTGCTTTTTATTGAGTGTAGTATGCATTTTATTTCATCTAATTTTTCAATTTTTACAAGACTTCTTATATTTGTATATAAAAATTTTAGTGATGATTTAGTTTTATGGATGTCCTCGTAACAATTTAGTTTCTGATAACTAATATTAACTTCATCATTGTATTGACTATTTATTTTGACTGTTTTGTTTCCTGTCGCGTGCTGTTTTTTGGGTTATTCTTTACAATTTTTGGAACATCATTTACATATTTTATAATAAGGTCTTTTTCTCCATTTTTTGTCGGGATACCAGTTCATCTTGTAGTTTTTTCATGTGTTGTTGTTGACACTGAGTTTGATCGGCGTAAATTCGGATTTTGTCTGACTTATGTTTGCGTTTATTTTTAAGTATATATTTTGCAGTTTCCTTTTTCTCAAAGCACACTTTTAGAGATCTATCTTTATTAGGGTTGTATTTTCCTAGCCTAAAGACTGTAGTAGGGTTTGGGCAGTCCTCATAAATAGTTTTAATTAATTTCATAGCTTCATCCTTGTCATTATCACGTCTGATTGTGCTATTAGGATTTTTTATCTCGGGAATCCCTACTAGTATGATATTTTTTCCTCGTTTAGATCGTTCTTGTAGCTCTGAAATGGTTTCCTCACATGACAGGGGATATTCCTTAGGAAAATCAATATTAGAGTTATTTTTTAAATAACAAATATCATTTTCAAGAACGTGTATTTTTTGTTCTATAGTATCAGTTAGTGACTTCATTTCTTTTAAGTCGACTTTTGTTTGGATTTGCTCCAATATTAAAGATTCTAAAGCAGCATTATTAGATTTTAATTCATCTTTTATTTCTAATATTTCATTATGTAAAGATAAGGAAGATTCCTGCTGCGTTTTTGTAAAATCTTGAAAAAAAGACATCATCTCCTTTCGAAAATCGTTAATCAAAGAGGCACAATCACATTCGTATCTCCTTTTTTTAAGCGTGACATTGTAGTCGTCCAATGTTCGTAAATTCGGTGATGACCCACTACCGCTATCGCTTATGAGTTTTCCGCTAACGCTTAGTGATTGTGAACTCATGTTTACTTAGATTTGCCGATAGCGTAATGAGTCACAGCTTGACGAAGCGACAATTGAGTGAAACGAAAAATAGCAACTTACTCGTTTACTCGAGGGGTGAGGGGAGCTGCACATGCCCTTATCAGGATAAAACGCAGTAAGTCCTAACGAGCGGGGCTGACGAATTGTGTTCTTTATATTGTTCTAATAAGGTGGTAACTTCAATGTCTTGTCTTTTTAAAAATTATTTTATTTTTAGTATAATCGGCAACACGTCTATTCGAAGCGACAGACTAAATTTTTTATAGTTAAAATAAATAAATACAGATTAAATAAATAAATAAAATATTATTTGTGGCATAAATAACTCAGGTCTAAGTATTAGGGTTTTCAATGTTTCAGTTAAAAAAAAACAACAGCATAAGAGTATAGAGAGAGCTGAGACACTATGTCATTCACATCTAATATCTAATTCCAGACATTGTACTTTAAATGGCAGAACTCAACACCGCCCTTGGTCTTACCAGATAAATCATTGTATTATTCATTTTAATATTAAAATAACCTTTTAATAATTTTATGTATATCGGTTTGTTTGCTCTGCTTGATCTTTGAAATGCCTGAACTAATTTTAATGGGACTGTCACTGGCAGATAACAAGGTGTAACTGAATATTTACTATTTTTTAAAGTGTTATTCCACACTTAGGATTAGAAAACATTTTTGAAAAAACGTATAAAATTTTTTTTTGTGTGGTGTAAGGTGTAACTTAATCTACTTTTAATGAGAATTATAAAATAAACTCACATTTACAATGAAATGCATTTTGACGACTAATCTATTTTTTCTTAACAAAGTCAGCAAACAAGTTGAAAAGAAAAGTTTAAAATCAAAATATTTATAAAACATATTATGCAAAAATAATACAAATTCCGCAAATAAGAAAACCTATTTTCAAAATATTAAAAAAAAAATCTGTATTAAGTATTTAAAAAAAAAATTAAAACAAAAACCATAGACAATGTTAACTTCCAGCTACTTTAAGTACACAAACTAATTGAAAGTAATAAAGTGAATTGCATCATCTGTTTGGCCGATACTCGCACTCAGTAGCAACGCCTCCTCCGCACTCTAAAGTGGCCCAATTACGTGTTACTACATATTTATATGATGATGGTAGAAACTGTATTAAATAATTACTATCTAGATTTCTTTTTATATATATATAACTTTTTTTTAAATTACATACAGCAGAGAACACAGTTATTTGAGGCCGGATGTGGTGCAGTGTGACAGCATCTGACTGTAAACGCGATAGGTTGTGGGTTCGATACACGCTCTAGGGAGTAATTATATTTAAATAATTTTATTATTTTGAGTTCCACCACTCAACATATAAAGTCTCGAATTCGGTGGTAGGTACTTTCTGTCTACCCTGCTATGCGGGATAAAAGCTTGATGCAAAAAAAACAATTATTTTAATGGCAGGCCAGATGAGAAGCACCTAGTACCAAGACACTCCATACTTAGTGTTCAGAAATTCCATTCTTTACATTCTGGCTACATTAAAAGAATTGAAAAAAAAACATTAAATTTTTAATGTGTCTTAAACAATTTCAAAATTAAGTTAATAAATAAATTTTCAAAAAATCTTTTTATTTTAATAATAAAGTTTTTTTTTGAAGTTGAAATAAGGTTCTATAACATATATTTAAATTTTAAAATTCTACTTAAATAGGAAAACATTTTGATAAGTTTACAGTTTTAACTATTTTTTTGCATAAATTATAATAAATCTTTATTCATATTCTTCATTATAACAAATATATATATATATTAAGAATGTTTAAAGAAGCTGGAAATGTTTTGTAAAACTATCAATAATATATAAGTAAATAAACACAAAGTATTAGCACTTATTAATAAGGAAGCTTTAAAATACAAGTTGCTATAATTATTATGTATGAAATACAGTAATAATCATTGTTTATATCGCGATTTCGTTGACCTCGAACATTCTACAGACTACATCCATATGTCAATGGAGTAACGTAAAAATACCTAACACTCAAGGACGGCGAGATCTTGCGATTTTAACTGCGCAATAAATATTGAGACGACAAAGGTTTAGAACAAAACAAGAAATGCACATAAAGCGTACGCAACAAATGATTGTTTTCACTAAAACACTAAACATATTTGTATATACATTTGTTATTGAAATCTTTTGTTTATATACAACTCACCACTTAAGTCCTCAATCGTGTTTAGTTTCCGTGCAGCCATCCTGACGTGAAAACAGCGCACTTGGTTTATTCAAATCGTTTATAATTCGCGTTATTGTAATATTTTTGATATATCTAAATGGTTTTTCAGGAGAAAAAGCGCAAACACGAGCGTTTTGTATCGAACTTCTTTGTTTTATGTTTTGATTCCCATTGACAGAAAAATATACATTTCTCTTTAAGAATCTCGTCGATTTTTTCCACCAATCACAGCACAATACGCCGTATTACTGCGTTGTGATTGGTTGAAAAATTGTAAACATCAAGTAATGTTGCCATCTTGTCTTAATTTTTAATGAAATTGTAGAATTATATATTTAACTCATCTTGGATATTTAATTTTCTTGATAAAACCTTAAATCTTAGGATTATTTTTTAAAAGTAACTAACACATTACATTTTCAACTCTTTTATTACGTTTATAAATATAAAAAGCAAAGAACTTGCGACATATAAAATTATATAACATATTATATATCAATATAACCAAGTTTATTGAGATACTAATATAATACTAATTTGTAATAAAACATAGTATTTAAATGTTATTTTAAACAAAAATAAAAATAATAATTTACGCTCAACCTACATTACCACGAGGCAACACTATTTTGTTCTACTTTTTATATTAGCAGTCTATACTTTTTTTCTAATTTCGGCAAATTGTCCGACACGGTGTTGTGATGACGTTTCTCATATAAAAACTTAAATTTAAATAGGAAAATACAAAATGAACATTAAAACTGTTGAAGACACACGCTCTCCCGGTCTCGATGTACTGGAAATTCCGCGGTAAGGATGGAAAACTCATATAAAATCAGTTTACATTTCTCACCTGATACTGACAGCTGATTTTAAGCGCCAAAGTCAAAAGGCGCCAAATGAATTTTAACTTGATATATTTTGTTTAAATAAGCAGTTAAGCTATATATTACATACGATTTTAGGAAAAGATCGCGTCTAGATGGCTCTGCAAGAAAATCATGGAGCCTAATGGATCGCAAGACTGATACAGATGTAAGTGTGAACTTCCCGCTCTTTTTAAGACCACACCTTCATATCTTTTGAGGTTTTATTAATAAAAGGCATGTTTAAATACGTTATAATTCATCAAAATCATGTATGAATAGATGCTACGTACATTAAATACATTATTATCGAAAATATCGTACTTAATCCTCCATACTCGATGGTTAACGTAACGGTAAATGTAAATAGTTTTTATCCTTTTTAAAACAAAATCGAAACATAATTAAGTTTCAAACTATAACAGTGTCTATTGTGACCCAATATTTTAAACCATTGGTAAGTTTATATTATTCAGTTTTTAATATCATATAAGTTACTGCAATCTGCTGATCACTCATTTTTTTTTTACAAAAGTCATTCAACTCAACACTTATTGCTTTAATTTCAGTTTTAGTAATGTTGCATTAACTAGTGTATATGTTTGTTTAAATTGGATTAACTCGATAACAAGTGAATTAAAGTAAACATTTTATAAAGAAAAAAAATAACACATGTTGTTTTTTTTTTATTTTAAGCATGTTTACAACGTGCCATATTTGCAAAAATAGTAAAAAATAACGAACTTTACAAATATTGTTACTGAGTTTAAGATTTTAGTATATAATGATGATGAAATCATACTAAATTATACTTTTATGTTTATTAATTTATATAGTAATGTTAAAAACACCACTAAGTCGTTTGTTCATATTTTTTAACTTATAATATCTCCAATGAGAGCAAAGTGCAGAATTGGGTATACTTGACACTAGGTCCACTCTATTTGTATATATGGGAAATCTATCTCTATGGGATGTCTGTACAGTAGGTACTCCTCAGCACCACATGTATTCACCAAGTGTGTATCCATCCGAGAGTTGCAACACAAGTGTCAGTTTGAGGGGCCCTTTTAAATATTTATCATTATCATCAACTATCTCAAAGCTCTTCTAATTATCAATTCTTGTGGATTTAAAACTGTATTAGTTGATATCTCAGTGAATTAGATATAGCATTTAATATGAACTAAGTAATATATAGATATATTATTGAAAATGCATTGTTTTATGAGAAGGCAGCGTTTTTTACATTACCGACTTTTTAAAATTTTCATTTACTTCCTCTGGTAAGACAAAGCATGGTGTTGTGTTCCGGCACTCAACACACAATGTCTCTAATTCAGTGCACAACAGGATATGGAGTGTCTGGATACTAGGTACTTCTTGTCTACCCTGCAATGCGGGATAAAAGTATAATGAAATATCTTTACCATTTTAAATTGCCTTGTAATTACAACATTCCTATTAATTATTACAAATTAAAAGGAATTTTAGTTAAGTTTTATATAATATATGCCTAATATAGATAATTTTTTGCACCTGCATACATCCATAGTATGAAAAACAACAAGCAGAGATAGCCTAGTGTCAAGACACTCCGTTCTTCCTTCAAGTTTAGTAAATGTATAAAATGTTGTTAATATTTAATTTGAAGGTGTTACAAGAGATGGGCGTCAGCTTACTAGAGCCTGATGACAGTGAAAACCTCTGTGACAACACTAGTGTGGTACGTTTCCGTTTGAAATATTTATTTAATTTGAATTCTTTGCATTTATAAAAACATTTATATATACTTGTTTTCCTTGCCACTATAGTTTAATATGTTAATTTTATAATTCTATAATAACTGTAAGCCTAAGGTTACTCCTTATTATATCATCTATCTGCCAGTTTAAGTCCTATCTAATTTGGTTCAGCTGTTCCAGTGATCAGCTTAGACAAATGGACGGACAACAAAAAATCTAATCATATGCATTAAGTAAAAGTAATTATTTTAATATTGCAGACACGATTTTTCTATAAATATTTTTTTTAATAATGAAAATATAATATTTTTAAACAGCTCAGTATACAGCATGTTGCTTTTAGTGTATATTTTAATATTCTTATAATTATAATTTTTTTTTTTTTTCAGAACAAAACGTCTCTAAAACGCAAACACGATATAGAAAACGTAAACCCAAACATAAACACGGGTGTCAGTCCCAGTTGTAAGAGACTGTGCAGCCCTGGACCCTCCAAGAGGAGCCCGAGAAGCTGCGATAAAGGTATTCACATGTATTAAATATTATTTAATTTTTTTCATAGACATAGAAGAATATAATGTCAAGACACTTGTGTTATATGGCGGAACACAACGCCGCTCTTTGTTTAACTGCTTCTAACTAGATACCACAATTGAATGATACAATTATAAATGACGTTCATTTAAATATTACAATGTGTCTGAGTGTGATTCGTACCCACAACTGTTGCATTTACTACAGTTACTACCACTGAGTTATAACGACCTATACAATTATATATGTGTTATTTTTATATAGATGTTTTTATATTTTAAATTATATAATTTTTTTTTAATCTTATAAAAATACTAAGGTAAGAAAAACATTGTTTTTTAAACCGGAATTTTTACATATATATTAACGATTAATTAATAATATAATAGATATTTGCAATACATTTATAATATACAAAAAAACCTCAGAGGAAAAAATATAAAAATATTCAAAGCATAAACAAGATATAATCACAATTTGAATATTAAATAAATATGAAGATGCTAACTGTGAACGCAATGGGTTATGGATTCAATTCCAGTTCGGGGGAGGGATTGTACATATTTAATTTATTGTTATTTCCTCGCTCGCTCTAATAGGACAAAGTGCGGCGTTGACTTCCGCCACACAACACGCAATGTCTCGAATTCAGCAAGATTCAGAGTGTCTTGACACTATGCACTTCCTGCCTACGTTGCATTTAATAACTGTTTTCCAGTACAACCTCTGCAGGAACAGACAGACCCTTGTTCAAACTACATAGTGGATGAAGAAACACCGCTGGGTCAGTCGGTCAGCGCGGGCCACAAGCCCTGCGAGAACAGACGCCATGACGACAGGGACGACTGTAACTATTGTTATTTATTATCTATAATGAAAAATACACTTTCAGCTAATTTAAAAAAAAAACACATTTTTTTTGGCATTTATTTTTTGACACAATATTTAAAATTGATATAATTTTTTTATTTATGAATGAATTGAAATAAAACAAGACCGGTCGCGGCGCAGTGGGGCAGCGTCTGACTGTAAACGCGATCGGTTGTGGGTTCGATTCTCACTCGGGGAAGTGACTATATTTAAATTATTTTCACTTCTTCGCTCTGGTAAAGACAAAGTGCGGCGTTGAGTTCCACCACTCAAAACGTAATGTATCGAATTCGGTGGAAAGCGAAGTACGGAGTGTCTTGACACTAGGTACTTCCTGTATACACTGCTATGCGGGATAGGAGCGTGAAGCTAAAAAAAATAAAAAATGAAACAAACACTAATTGTTAATCAAGGTTGTCAAAATTCAATTGTAATACTTTTGAAAAGCATCGGGATTCGAACCTGCGCCTCTTGGAAACCGCTTAAGCGATGAGACCGTGTATTATACTACATAAAAAGCATTTTCTCTTGCGAATTGATTATTTCTTAATAATCTTTGAGTAGCAGAAATTAATAAAAACCCAGTATAGAGATGTTATCAACATAAATTACGTTGTAACAAGCGTATAGGATGTAGTACGCATGGCTTAGCGGTCAGAGCGCTTGGACGGGGAACAAAAGGCGCGGGTTCGAATCCCGCTGCGTTCAAATTTTTATAGGTTATTTTATCTAAAATGATTTTTAATCCTAAGTGTTGAATAACACTAAAAAAATAGGAAAATATAATAGTGATTATTGCGTTATTCATACAATTGGTATAAAAATCATTTGAAATATATGAAAATTTGAAGCACCAGGATTCGAACCCACACCTTTTATTATGTGTCCATTTTTCAACTTAATTTGTCAATAAAAGTCCACGCATTTTTTTAAACGGATTGATCGCGTAATGAACAATACATTTAATAAAACTTGACATTTCCAGTTTAATCCGGTTAAACTTAAACCGGATTAAACTGGTTACTTTAATAATAATTAATTGTTTTAACATATTTTATACATGAAATCGAATTATTTTTGTTTTTTTTTAAATTTAAAAGTAACATCCGCCATTTTGAATAATTCCAGGTGCGCAGGAGGAAATAAGTATAATAGTACCGACAACTAGTGAAGACTCGTTCCGCCTGCTCCCAGACGAGCTGGTCTTGGGAGTTCTGAAGTGGCTGCCCAAGAGAGCCTTGGCCAACTGTGCCTTACTTAATAAAAGGTAATTTACTGTGCCTCACGTTAAATAGAAGATATTTTACCGTGCCTCACTTTAAATAGAAGATATTTTATCGTGCCTTACTTTAAATAGAAGATATTTTACCGTGCCTCACTTTAAAAAGAAGATATTTTACCATGCCTTAGTTTAAAAAGAAGATATTTTACCGTGCCTCACTTTAAAAAGAAGATATTTTACTGTGCCTTACTTTAAAAAGAAGATATTTTACCGTGCCTTAACAATATTTTTTTTTTAATAAAAGGTAATTTTTATTTTTTTTAATGTCCTATTCATACATTATAGATTATGAAATATATTTTGAGGAAATTTATTAATATTATAAAAACGTAGTTGTCTGTATGTGGAAGATGTATGAACACCAAATATAATTATTTAAATTTGTTTTGTTATCTACACATGTGTGTGTGTCGCGTCGCTGAGCACGGAAATATATATTATTGGAATTTATTAACGGAATACTTTAAAATTAATAAAACCTCTTTTATTATATTAAGATAAACTCTAAATGTTAAGGCAAGCAAGAATATTATTGTGAAAAAAATTAAAAAATAAAATAAAAATTAATATACGTATAAGAATTTGAACACAGCGGGATTCGAACCCGCAGCTCTTGGAAATCGTCCAAGCGTTCTTTCTGAACACTAAACCTTGCGTTCCACTACTGTCAATTTGCAATTTCTTTCTTCCAACGATTATTTCTTCCAAGGGTTTCCAAGAGGCGCAGATTCGAATCCGTCTGCGTTCAAATTTTTGTACGTTTTTAATAATATATTTATGTTTGTTTTTTTTTTCAGATTCTACAGACTGTCCTGCGACGAAACCCTCTGGCAAAGGCTAGATCTAGGCAACAAGACGCTGTCGAAGGACGCGCTGGGCAAGGTGCTGGACCGGAAACCAGTCATCGTGAGGCTGGCCAGCTCCGAGGTGATCATTAGTACCGCGGCGTTCAGTTACGCAAATAGTAGATTTTTGTATATTATTACCGCACGATATTTTTAAAAGGAATTAGTTGCTTATATATATAATGTTATTCAATTTGTGCACGCCAGATAGGCGAGTGGCGGCCGTCGGGGGCGCCGCAGCAGTCGCGCGTGCAGTTCCTGGACCTGTCCATGTGCTGCGTGTCCTCGCAGACGCTGCGCCAGCTGCTGCGGCGCTGCGGCGCGCTGCGCAAGCTCAGCCTGGAGGGCGTGGCGCTCTGCGAGGACAGCCAGATCCTGATTGGTTGGTGCAGACTCACCAGAACACACAGACTGACAAACGAGAATTGTCTATATCTATACGTGTATTTGCATATAATGAAATCAATTATTTTAATATTACAAACAAACATTACAATTTTGTTTACATTAAATCTGTGAATGACATAATTTTAGTATGATATATATAGTGGTATTGGAGACACGTTGCTATGGTAACGAGTAGGTTACGCGACATTTAGCTGGAGAGTATATTTGTAGTCCCCCTGAATAGATACTAGGAATTAAATTAAAAAATCATTTTCCTTTAATATAAATGTATTTATTTATTTTACTTTTTTTTTCAGGAAAGTGCACAAATTTGGAAGCATTGAACCTGGCGATGGCGACCGGCATCACGCCGCGAGGGATATCCGCCATACTGCAGGGGTGCACGGGGTAGCTAACCTTGCATGCTGATAATTAAATATCTATATGTTTTAATATATTTAAATTTAAAATAATCGTACATACATACATACATATCGAGACGCAACAGGACTTGAACCGAAACCGTCCCACATCGCGACCGCTGAGCCATGTGTTATTATCGGAAATTTTATTATATTATATTTTTTTTTTGCTTCACGATTTTATCCCTATATATCCTATATCCATAGCGGGGTAGACAGGAAGTACCTAGTGTCAAGACACTCCGTACTCCGTACGAAGTCGAGACATTTCGAAGTCATTATATTAAACTAATATTCTGCTTTTTTGAAGTTTGAGACCGCTCGTGTCTTGTGTGACAGCGTCTGACTGTAAACGCGATCGGTTGTGGGTTCGATCCCTAGTCGGCGGAGTGATTATATTTAAATTATTTACATTTCCTCGCTCCGGTAAGACAAAGTGTGGCGTTGAGTTCCACCACTCAATACGCAATGTCTCTAATTCGGTGTAAAGCGAAGTACGGAGTGTTTTAACACTACGTACTCTCTTTCTACTCTGCTGTGCGAGATAGAAGCGTGAAGCAAAAAAAGAAGAGAAGGATTGTAATACCGAGTAATCGAGGTATTTATACTTTAATGGAGTAAAAACGTTTTCGAGATATGAAGGATTTCAACTTATCAAGGTTCGACTAAAAGAGGTTCTCTTATAGATACAAGATAAAAAAATAAACAACTGTCAGTTCAGACTGATGTTATTTGACAAAAAAGAAAAACCGTTTTCCCCCACTCCAGTCTGCAGTCCCTGAACGTGTCCTGGTGCAACCTGTCGGAGCCGGCGCTGCAGGCGCTCGTGACCCAGCTGCCGCCGCCGCTGCAGCGCCTCAACGTGAGCGGCGCCCGCGCCCTCACCGACGACAGTGAGTGACCAGCGTCGTCTTTGTCGTATATATCGTGTTTCGTGTACGCAAACCACCAAGCGAGCCGTGGCTGTCCGCAGTGGTGGCGCAGCTGTGCGCGCGCTGCCCGCGCCTGCTGGAGCTGGACGCGTCGGACTGCGCGCTGCTGGGCGGCGCGGCGCTGCGCGCGCTGGCCGCGCTGCGCCGCCTGCACCACCTCGCGCTCAGCCGCTGCTACCTGCTGCCGCCGCACGCGCTCGCGTCAGTACACGCATACGCACACGCACACACACACATATACACATACACACATATACACATACACACATATACACACACAATATGAAAGCATTTTGTAAATCAAATATTGTCATGTAACGTTGCGAACAGGCGATGTGTGGTTGTGTGAGTGTATGTGTGGGATTTGAAGATGTGTGTGTGTGTGTGTGTGTGATAGTGACAAATCGACAGCATAAAAAAAGTTTTTTTTTTTTAAATACAAAATACAGATTCATAATATAGTTTCACTTCTGACATATAAATAATATTAAACTGTTTGGGTGTGTGTGTGTGTGTGTGTGTGTGTGTGTGTGTGTGTCTGTGTGTGCGGGTTGAAAATTATTTCTATTATCTCTTTTATAATATTTAATTATTTAAATAAAATATTTTTTACAATTAAAATTTTCTTGAAATTAAAAGAATTATCTACATTTATTTGTAATTCCAGTAAATTGAAGAGCATGCCGTCTCTGCAGTACCTGGACGTGTGGGGCATGCTGCAGAGCACCTCACTCGGAGCCCTGCGCGCCGCCCTGCCCGCCGTGCAGCTCAACCACTTCATGTTCAGGTGAGAGGGGCCCTCCGCACCACCGCCACCGCCCTCACCGTCGGCAATCGCATGTATATATAAACATAACGCCACTGTCTGTTGCAGCGCCATCGCGCGCCCCACTGTGGGGGCTCGGCGCACCTCCGTGTGGGGACTGCGCACCCGCGACTGACCGCCAGCGACCGCCAGTGACGCCGCTGGGCACTGACACTGCTGCTGGTGACTCGGTTATTCGGACTGTACGAAGGTGATTTGTCGTAAGATTATACGGATATCTTTTTAGTTATTACAACTTTTGTGAACACCATGTATATGTTTCTCTTTCCTATTTTTTATTTATTCCCTTTGGGTTGCTTAAAAGACTGGAATACAGGTGTTTTATAATGTATTCTATTAAATTATACAAGATGTTTATTAATTATATTCAACTTGTAATATACAGTATAAACTTAGGATAAACACACCGACTCCTAATATAGACTCATTATAACAATTCTCTCGATGTAACGATCTTTTCCATGTCACCTAGTTTTTGTGAATTTCCTTGAAAATATGTTATTTACCTCTTGTTTAATTATTAATAATGTTAAACTTGTTTGACAAATCACAGACCAACCCGACCTCTGTATAACGAACCTCACTGTAACAATTCACTCGATATAACGAATTATTTTCTTAGTTCCATCAATATCGTTCTATCAAGGTTGCACTTTATATATATATATTAAAATGAGAAAATCCCGACATATCACCTTCTTATATATATATATATATATATATATATATATATATATATATATATATATATATATATATATATATATATATATAGAAATAATTTATAAACAAATAGTATATTATTGTAAATATTTGTACGTGATATTTAAGAGTTATTAAACGGAAATCAAATTGTATTCGTTTTGTTGTTTTTTTTTTACAATTAAAACCGTATGTCCGGATAATCGAGTTTGGATTTTGAACTTCAATTCCAACTTCAGATTGATTTTCAATTTCAACTTCATTCATTCAAATTCTATTTTCTTTAACAATGAAATTGAAGTTACTGTTAATAATAATCAATTTTAAGAATAAATCAAATATCAGATTAACGGAATCCAATATTCTACTGAATATCTCACTAAAGAACATAAAAAGATAATAAATGAATTAAGAGAATTAAAAAAAAACATAATCACTCCCCCGAGTGGTCATCGAACCCACAACCGATTACATTTACAGTCAGACGCTGTCACACTGCGCCACGATCAGCCTCGATCCCCACTCGAGGGAGTGACTATATTTAAATTATTCTCACTTCCTCGCTCTGGTAAAGACAAAGTGCGGCGTTGAGTTCCAACACTCAACACGCAATGTCTCGAATTCGGTGGAAAGCGAAGTACGGAGTGTGTTGACACTAGGTACTTTCTTGGCACAACAACAACACAACGCAATTGTTGTACAACAATCTCTTTAGCGGACACGGGACGTGACGTTCGTGAAGTTATAGCGCGTATTAGAGAGATGCATTCAGACACGCGCCAAGACGGATGCACCCGTGACGGAAATGAAGTTGTACCAATCCTATATATATAGATATATATATATATATATATATATATATATATATATATATATATATATATATATATATATATAGATATATATATATATATATATATATATATATATATAATAAACTTGAACAAGAAGTATTAGAGACAAGGCAGTTGCGGCGGTTAATATAAATATATACAAAGGTAAGTTTTATATAAATTATTTTGCTAAATGTAAAAAGAAACCCTAAAAAAAGTTTGGAGCTTGATTCATACATAATTTAATAATAAAATAAAATCAAGTGGTACACCTTCACAATATTTTTTTAGCTTCACGCTTTTATCCCGCATAGCAGGGACAGAAAGTACCCAGTGTCAAGACACTCCGTACTTCGCTTTCCACCGAATTCGAGACATTATACTGCGTATTGGGTGGTTGAACTCAATGCCCGCACTTTATCTTTACCAGAGCGAAAAAGTGAAAATAATTGAAATATAATCACTCCCCCGAGTGGGGATCGAACCCACAACCGATCGCGTTTACAGTCAGACGCTGTCACACTGCGCCACGACCGGGCTCAACCAATATGGGGATTATGAGCGAGGGCTCGAGTTCTTTGCCACGATTGGTTCTCTGTTTGCTGATCACATTCCTGTTAAATATCATAACACAATTAGAGCTCTGGTGTTTATCAATTTTCACTATTTGCTGGCGGATTAGTTACGTGGGATTCTAATAATTGGTAAGCAGTGCCAGCGACACCTATTGTGATAAGGTGTTTTAGTAAGATAGAGTGCCTTACAGTATCGAAGGCCTCTTTCAAATCCATAAATATACCCAATCTTAAATGCTTGGCGTCAATATTCTTCCTCATTTTGGTGACTACGTCTATCACTGCACACACAGTACATGATTTTTTTTAAACCCATACTGGCGCTGAAAAAGAAAACCCAATTTGAGATAAATGATTATTTATGCTTGCTTATGGTAACTGGGTTGATCTTCGGAAACACGGTATCAAAGATACTGGAGATGGGTCACGAAAAAGTGTGAGGACCCCCCGAAGGGCATGCATGAAGAGGATAATGACTGGAGGAGGCGAGAGAGGTGTGCAGGGACCGCAGCGTTTGGCGCTGCGTGCTCTCTGAGTTGTGTGTGAGTGTGTGTGTAAACAACACTTATAATCCATAGTATTGTTATACAACAAGGAGATCTTCTGTCTGTTTATAATTTAATTTTAATAACCAATTTTTTAAGTTAATTTTACATTGATGAGAAGTTAGAGGGTGTATATTAATTTTTTTATTGATATTATTGTAAAGAATGGGACTTAAGAAATAAAATTGTCTATTAGAAGATATGGTACGTCGCATTTTAATTTTAAAAAAATTGATTTTCGCTATTTTTGTACACTTTATATGAAACTATTTAACCGGATTAATCGCGTATATTTTGGTATGGTACAGGTATCACTGATACAGGTGGCTACCTGTGACCACGGACTACTGTAAAGTGTTCGAAACGTCAGGTGTCCAAAAATGTATTTTCGAATACCAAAATATACGCGATTAATCCGGTTAAATAGTTTCATTCAAAATTTAAAAAATTTATCAACACTTGCGTTTACTGGACATAAACTGCAAATCGTAGCAAGTGAGAACAGAGCAGAGAACAAACAGTTGCCGGACTGTTAACACTTTACACGATTGGTATAAATCTGTTGTTGGGAAACGAACAGGCTTAGACAGGATAATCTTTAAGATACACCTCTGGACTCTTTCTAGTGGAAGTAAAACTGTTTTCGCAGTACAACCCCAAGCTGGTATACAGTAGGGAAGTATTGATTGTACAAGGGCGAAATAGACCATGACCAAAACTGGTATGTTGGCGCTAGTTCTCAGTTGCTTAAAGATATATGCAAGCCTTCGTACTCGGGAAGCCAATGCTAGGATGTGGTTCTTCCAGGTAAGATTTTCATCTATGAGAAGCCCTAGATATTTTATAGTGTGAACCCGTGCTATTGTGCTACAATTACAAATGCTGTCCAGTTCCAAGCAACATCTATGAGCTATTATTGAAAACGAATCAGGGGCCAAAAAACGTTTGTGGCCAAAAGTTCATTAAACGTCGGCCGGCCTCTTTGTTCTAGTTACGGTGAAGTTTCGTAATTCATAAAAGTGTGTTTCGTGATAAATTTTAATTCGTAGTTCGGTTAATTTGTTTGAACAAAAGGGAAAGAAAGTTCTCTCGAAAATTTAGATCAAAATACGTAGCATATCTTCGTTTAAAGAATAAGTAAACTTGTAACAATTTCAGTGCCAAAATATACTTGTTTTCAACAATAACTTTGCAAATATAAAAGTGATTTACATGTGTTTAACGCTGGACAAGTGCATCGTGATCTACTTCGTGTGTCAAGACGTTAATGAGCTTCATATTGAAAAAACCAACCGCAAACGATAGGTCAATGACCACACATAAACAACGCACAAAGCTGATAACTATTTTTGCTCGATCTGCTTAAACAGTCGTTGGAACAGAGGTTTCGAACGCACCGCTTACGCAGTCGGCACAGGTTCAAATCTCACTTGTGCGCATCGTTACTTTTTTTTATGGTTGTGAAGTATAAATATGGAGTTCCTATTGTTTGTACATCTTGCGATAGGGAATTCCATGTTGCTTGTGTATTACAGCTAAAAGATCAAGAACTAAAACCGGACGACGAACTTAGACTCTCCTGGCGGTGTTCATCGTGTACCTCAAATAATTCTCGAGACAATAAATCTGATACCCCAATTCGCAATGTCACAAAGCGGTCCAAGCAAAAAACTGATAAGAGTACGTCTTCTGAAAAAATTACACATTAGGTGAATCTCACTGCGCTACAAATATCAAAAGATGATATTTGAAATATTATTAAATCTGAGTTTAAAGAAGCTTTTTCTGGATTTCAAAACATCCTTGAGGATGTTAAAAAGGAAATTATGTCACTCCAAAATTCTGTGAAATTTTTAAGTGATACCCATGATGCGATTCTTAAAAGACTAGAAACAGCCGAGAATGGGATAAAAAAGTGTGATGCATTGTATTCCGATGTGAAAAATTGCCAATTATCTATGATAACCTTCCAAAATGAAATTAATTATAAGGAACAATGGTCCAGGCGTTCTAATGTTGAGATTATTGGCCTTCCCGAATCCAAAAACGAAAATTTATTGACAACAATGAATAAGTTATCGGAACTGGTGGATCACTCAGCTTACAGTCATTCGGACATCGATTTTATAACTCGCGTGGCTCCTAGAAACAATGATTCTAAAAAACCAAGACCCGTAATTAGTCGATTTTTGTCTAGATGTAAGAAGGATGATTTCCTTGCTAGATTACGAGCAAAGAAGAACATCGGGGCTTGCGACCTTGGCTACATGGGAAATACTAGTTGTGGTTAACGATCATCTAACAAGTGCTAATTGCTTCTTCGTAAAACAAAAGAAATAGCTCGCGATAGAAAATATACGTATATTTGGGTAAAAAACTGTTCTATTATGGCTAGAAAAACTGACACTAGCCCTGTTATTCATATACTTAACGAATGTGATTGAAAAAAAACTGTAATACGCGCAATTAATTTATCCTACATATTATATAGGAGTGAATTTGGGGACTTCTTTATAAATTTACAAAAATTATGTTGGCTTGTCTATTTAATTGTAATTGTATTAGGCTTTGAGAGAGAGAGAGAGATGACACTGCTAAATCTTTGTAAGGTTTATTTTAGAATAGTTAATTTGGATGAAATGGTCAATATAAATATTTTTAGTATAATTCTGAAGACTTATATGAATTGTAAATTACTTATTTCGCAATGGTATTCAAAATAGCGATTTTATACCAAAACGTGCGAGCTCTTAGAACAAAAACTTTTGAACGTTTTTCTCGAACATATTAAATAGTGAACATGACATAATTTGTCTAACTGAAACGTGGTTATTACCTGGAATTTTTGATTCAGAAATTTTTGATAGTCGCTACTCGGTCTATAGATGTGATCGTAACTACAATGAACGTAACGATAAAATGGGAGGCGGTGTCCCGATTGCGGTGCGTAACGGACTCGTTGTTAAAGACCCTGTCTTTTTGCCGTCAAATGATATTGTTTCCGGTGACGTTATTTCGTTATGCATAGCTTTAAGTACAAAAGGTAAGCCCGTTAATTGTAGATTTTTTGTTGTTATTTTCCGCAGTCGGGTTCACAATTTCAAGATCAGTTGAACTTTTATGAACGTATCTCTGAATTAGTGATAATGAATCCGAAATATATATTTTTAATAGTTGGTGATTTTAATGTTCCCAGCGCTATTTGGTCTCCATCGTCCACATCCGCTGAGCTCTATGAGAATATTGGAAACTCTTTAGTCAATGCAATGTCTTCCTTCCTGTCTTTAAATAACTTTTCCCAATTTAACTTACTTGCCAATTAGACCTTGTCTTCAGTAATTCAGATTGTAGAGTTGTGCGCTGTGAGACACCTTTAGTAAAGGAAGATTTACACCATCCCACGATGGATATTATGTTAACAGATAGATAGATAGATAATATTAGTAGATTTCTTAGCCCTCCTCGTATTGTTAATCTTTTTCATAAAGCTGACAATAAAGTAATTAATGAGTCACTGGCTAACATTGATTGGCCAGTTATCTTTGATTACAATGATATTGACATATCCGTTGAGAAATTCTATTACATAATCAATGATATAATTACAAAGAATATTCCTTCTAAAGTGGTTGTTAACCTTAGTAAGTATCCAGCTTGGTATTCTCCTGCACTTATTAAAAATATTAAAGAAAAATTAAAATATCACTAAAAATGGAAAATGTACGATAATTACAGTGATTATAGTACTTTTAAATTACTTCGTGAAAGACAAAAAATCATATCTTAATTTTTCGGAAAATAATATTTTGAGAAACTCTAAGTGTTTTTGGACATTTGTCAAGACCAAACAGAATACAAATGACATACTTGAAAGGTTATATTATAACGATATCTCTACAAGTGACGGTCAGCAAATAAGTAATCTATTTAATGAATATTTCTATACATCCTTTGAACAGAGTACACATCTTAAAAATTTTTCCTGTAACAGTCAAAATAATAGTGGATATGCTAACACAATTAATTTGTCATCTGTTTATATTTCACTTGCTGATGTTCGTAAGTATTTGAAAACCTTAAATATTAAAAAAGGTAGCGGACCCGACGGTATACCGCCTCTTTTTCTGTATTTCCCTTATTGTATTCCCTAGTTTTGTATTTTCCTTCATACATGTACTATGCCTTCTATTTGGAAACAGTCTTATGTTGTGCCTATTTTCAAAAATGGGGATAGACACGATATCAAAAATTATCGTCCTATTTCGAAATTAAGTTCAATTTCTAAACTTTTCGAACGTATAATTTATGACAAAATCTATCCAAGCATACGTCCCATAATTATTGACCAGCAGCACGGATTTATTAACAAGAAATCAACTGAAACTAATTTGTGTGAATTCACTGACTATGTTTTGACTGCAACGGACAAAGGATATCAGGTGGACGTTGTGTACACCGATTACTCCAAAGTGATTGACAAAATCTCTCATTCTATCTTAATAGCAAAAATGGAGTTCATCGGTGTACATGGTGACCTACTTAGATGGATCAGGTCATATTTATTGAATAGAAGTCAAGCCGTGACTGTAAATGGAAACTGTTTTGGTGTAAGAATTGTTTTATATATATATATATATATATATATATATATATATATATATATATATATATATATATATATATATATTTATTTATTTATATATATTTATTTATTTATTGTAATTATTTCACTGTTTGTTTCCTGTACACTAAATAAATAAATAAAGTTATATATTGAGTTTTTTCTTCATTTAAAGACAATGTATTACAGGATAGCCAATTTATCACAACAGAAAGAGCCTTTTCATTATTATCTCGAGTATTTTCCCAAGTGTTGCCATGTACAAGCAAAGCGGTATCATCTGCATAAGAAATAATTTTGCAATTTGGCATTTTAAGATTACATAGATCACTAACATAAATTAAAAAGAGAGTGGGACCTAAAACACTGCCCTGAGGCACACCACACGAGAGACTTGCTTCGTCACTGGTGATGCCATCAATTGAAATTATTTGTGTTCTATCTGATAGATAGCTCTTAAACAGATCCAAAGCTATTCCTCTGATACCAACTGCTTCCAATTTATTAAACAGAATCGGTAGAGACACTGTGTCAAACGCCTTGGAAATGTCCAAGAAAATACACAGTTTTTATTTTTTTATCAACGTTTTGTACCACATCATCTACTAAACTCATGAGTGCATCCTCCGTAGATTTGCCAGCTCTATAACTATATTGGTTAGAAGACAGCAAGACATATTTATTCATGTAAGATATCAGTCTTTTATTTATAAGGTTTTCAAGAACCTTGGAAATTGCGCTCAAAACAGATATAGGTCGATAGTAACTCGCACGATCCTTACAACCTTTCTTATAGATTGAATGAACAACCTTTTTAAACACTCTTGGGAATATACCTTGAGATAAACACAGGTTGCAGACCCATGTTATCGAAGGAAGAAGAATGCCTACAGTGTCCTTAAGGATAGATGATGCTATACCATCCCATCCCATTGCACAGTCACCATCAAAACTGCAGATGATTGATCTGATTTCTGAGTTATCAGTTGCATTGATGACAATCGAATCTGGCGTTGACTGGGAACCAGGAAAGGAAGATATTGTTGAGAATTATTCTTTCCCTGTAAAGCAAAATAATTATTCACGCTGTTTACAGATTCAGTCGGGTCGTTTGCTAATTTTAAGAGATCACTAAATGCTTTGGTATATAAAAAAAATGAAGTTTTTAAGTATACCTGTACCATATTATATATAACACATTTATTCTCATTCGTAACATTTAAGAAAATAATTATAATACAAACCGATTTGACTTTTCTAACGAATAAGGGGAAAGGAAATAGACACCTTCATAGAGCAAGGAAGGAAAAGGTATCCAAGTGGCGCGGGTTCGAATCCCGCTGCGTTCAAATTTTTATACGTTTTTTCTAAAATGTTTTCTAATCTCAAAACTGAATTACATTTAAAACCTTGTTAAAAGAATATTTCGTGACAAAGTATTCTCAAATGTCGGTGCAATTACTTGACACGTGGTGCCAGTACATAAAACATATTAATATATATATATATATATATATATATATATATATATATATATATATATATATATATATATATCGCTCACAACGTTTAGGGTTATTTAATGTAAGAATATGTGTTCCCATGCATGCGATTGTGAAATTGTGGATTTCTTTTGGGTAAATAAACTTCTTTGACCATAAAATGAACAATTAACTGAAGCGAATAATAAGAAAATGTGTAATGTGTTATAGAACACATGTACATACACACACACACATACACACGCATACATACACACACACATATACATATTTATGTGTGTGTGTGTGTGCGCGCACGCATACACACATATACGTATGTATGTGTGTGAGTGTGTGTGTGCGCACGCATACACACACATACACATACATTTTTTAACAAATTTAAGGTTATACATAGTATTGTTTTAGCTTCAATATACTCCGTTATTTGCTTTCCAAAATCGAGACATTGCGTGTTGAGCGGATTTCAACGCCGCGCTGTGTCTTACCATACCGGAAGAAAAAACATGAATTTTAATTATAGTTTTTTCCCCCGACAACCAATCGTTTACAGACTTGTCAGACGCTGTCACATAAAACATAGCTGGCCTCAATCTAATGGTTTTAGAAAAATCACAAAAGAAATCATTTTTTCTAAGCTACACGCCTTTATCCCGCATAGCAGGGTAATCAGAAAGTACCTAGTGTTAAGGCACTCCGTACTTCGCTTTTAAGACATTGCGTGTTGAGTGGTGGAACTCAATGCTGCACTTTGTCTTACCAGAGCAAGGAAGTGTAAATAATTGTAAATATGATCAAACCCCCGAGCGGGGACCGAACCCACAAACGATCGCGTTTACACATAGACTATTAATTAAATAAAAAAAAATATTAAAAAATGGTAATAAAAAAATTACACAATTATATTTAAAAAAAAACATTTATTGTTAACATGTTCGTACAAAATCCAGAACACTCAAACCATTTTATAACGCGCTACAAACGTTCTTATCTGTTTCGCCTTCAACTTGACTTGCAGCCCTCCATCCCGCCCGCGAGCGTCCCCATCCTCCCCATTCTCCCCGTCCTCCCCATCCTCCCCGTCCTCCCCGTCGTCCCCAATATCATTGTTATTAAAATCCCCGTATTTTTCATTGACGCTATCAGCAAACTGGCTCTCCGTATTCCACCGCCATTTCGTGACGTCACTCAGCCACCTGTTCGCGGCCAGACTGGTCTCCCTTATGGATAAAATTTTCAAATTGGTAAATATGTCCCCCAAGTCGACCGAGACCGTCGAGTTTCGGGACTTCCCCAAATAATTCTCGACGCGGACGAGCAGAGTGTCAGTCGTGAGCGGCTCGAGTGTCAGCAAGTGGACGCCGGCGGGTAGCTCCTTCAGACCCCGGAAGCAGTCGTTGTTCCTCATCCACTCCTCGAAACCGACCTGCGCCGCGTCCGAAACGAACACGACCGGCGCCAAGTGCGATTGTATTATCAGCCGCTTCTCGAACACTTCGTCGCCGGGCTGCGTGTTGATGAGCCTGTGCCTGCCTCGCACCACCAGACCCACGCCCATGGCGGTCTCGTTCAGGGCCTCCCCCACTCCGAACGCGTCGTCGTGGAGCAAGCGCCTGTGCAGCATCAGCTCGAGGCCCCCCTCCTCCAGGGAGGAGCCGCCCTCGGGCCTGTCCGTGAGCACGGCCACCCTCTGGAACCGGTCCCGGACGCAGATCTCGTTGACGACCGGGTAGTAGTTCCCGGCGACCGGCTCCGCGACGGTGGCGTTGAACTGCGGACGCCGGTTCAGCTCGCGCAGGAGGAGCTGCCGCCCGTTGGAGTCCGTCAGGAACCGCCCGTCGGTGGCCAGGTCGGTGCCGTACCTGACGACGTACTCCTTGCCCTCGCCGTCCGCCACGTCGATGGGCCCCACCACGAAGTCGTGCTCCAAGTACCTGAGCCCCTTGTACAGGCGCAGGGCGCCGAACGCGTTCCCGTCGGTCGCCGAGCGCACCTCCTGCACGACGTCCCCGTGGACGCTCTGGGTGTCCGTGTACGGTATCGGGTAGGGCTCCCGCTGCTTGGGTCTGAAGATGTACGCGCCCGAGGAGCGCTTGGCGGGCTCGCTGTTGTCCCCTGCGCAGCCGGTCCAGTAGTGGAAGGTCACGCGCAGGCCGGTGCTGCGGTCGGGCAGCAGCCAGTGCGTCACGCCGCTGGCGTTGTCCACCCGCAGCTTCATGAACTGGGGAGCGAGTACTGCTTGAGGAAACTCAAGAAACTATCGCGTCTCGTGTCCACGCAATTGGTTGCAGATTCGATTCCCACTCGAAGGAATGATTATAACTAAAGCACAGCAATCTATAGATTTTGGAAATCAGTCAGCAGAGTTAAAACAACTGCAGGTCATCTGTAAGAACTCCGTTTTACAGGGTGAGCTTTTTCAGAGAATATTTTAATGAACAGCCTTCTTAAAATTAAACAATTTTAATTTGTTCATACTGTTCGCTTTGCCCGGTCAGAGCGCGAAATGAAAATAATAAAAACCAACTGAAGCAATGCGAATAGTCAGAGAAAACGTAACTCAACTCTGCGCTTTACGTATATTACCAGAGCAGAGAAATATACACTGTATAGTATAAACAATCACTCCCTCGAGTGTGTATCGAACCCGCAACCGTTCAAACATTGTGAGACAAACCACGATCATTATATTAAAGTAACAACAGACAGATAACTAATAAATATTTTACTACTTTTAAAGTGTTAAGAATGAAACAAAATAAAACGCAGCGGGACTCGAACCCACCACTCTCCTAAACCCATATCAAACTAGCATATTTAAACAAAACCGACCTCATTCTCGAGGTAGAACTCCGCCGGGCGCTCGACGGTGCGCGGCTCGTCCGCCAGCATCCTCATCTCCTCGTCCCTCAGCGGCGGGTAGTTCTCATTTTTCCCCAGATACCTGTCACTTCTCCCCACCTCGCCGTTTCTCCCCACGAGTTTCCGCAACTCCCCCACGTTCTGGGGTAGATCGTATCTATCTTTTAACATGTCAATGTCGCTCCTGTCTAAGACCACGTACTCCGATTCCCCGGGCGTCATGGGCAATGGGATCTTCTCCTCGACCACCGGCCCCTGATCGCTGTTCACCGCCGCGTCCCGGCGGCCCCCAGCCCCGCGGGCCCCTGCGGCGCTCCGCTTGTCCCTGGCGGGCGCGCGCCTCACGTAGAAGGACTTGACCCCAAGCGGCGGCACCTCCGCCACGAACACGAGCTCGTGCGTCGCTCGAGACCGTCTCGTGGGGATTTTGAGGACCGCCTCGGGAATACTCACTAACTGCGACGGGATCTTATCGCCTGGTGATGAAGAATTATATTTCCTACAGTAATATTATAAAGGTGAAAGTAACGGCGTGTGTGTGTGTGGGTCTGTGACGTCATCACGACCACGCCGCTGAACAGATTCTGATAAAACTTTGTGTAAACATTTATGATTATTACTTAAACATTACTATCATAAAAAACAACACACAGACAGATATGCTTAACTTAAAAATTAAAAAAAAACTATTCTTTTTTAGCTTCACGCTTCTATCCCGCACAGCAGGGTAGACAGGAAGTACCTAGTGTTAAGACTACTAGACTCCACTTTCGACCAAATTCAAGACACGTTGACTGGCAGAACTCAACGCCGCGCTTTGTCTTATCAGAGCGAGGTAATGATTTTTTTTATAGGACAGGCAAGGCAAACGAGCGTGCGGGTCACGTGATGGTAAGTGAAAACCGCCACCCACGGACCGGTGTTACACCAGAGGAGCTACAGGAGCATTGCCGGCCTTTAAGGTGGGAATAAGCGCGCTTTTTGAAGATCTGTATGTCGTAACGACCTGGAAACATTGTCGCAGGTAGGTCATTCCATAGCTGTGTGGCACGCGGAAGGAAATTCCTACAAAACCGCACTGTAGTAGAACGCCACGTATCCAGATGGTGGGGATGGTATTTTCGTCTGTTACGTACAGTGCAGTTGGAAAATTCAGCAACAGGAACCAGGTCAAACAGTTCTCCAGAATACTCCCCATGATATATGAGACAGAACGCATAACGATGAAACGTCTCTACGCAGCGACAAAGTATCAAGCCTGTCACAGATAACTGGGTCCCCAACGATCCGAATGGTTCTCCGTTGTATGCGATCAAATCGTTTAAGCCGATATTCGTGTGCACCAGCCCAGAGATGAGAACAGTACTCCATATGAGGTCGAACCTGTGCCTTATAAAGGGCCAAACAGAGTGTGGGTTTTAAGTACCGTCTCGCTTGCCGATGACACCGAGTTTTTTCGAGGCTAACTTGGCCTTGCTTTCCAGATGATCGCAGATACTGGCAGTCGCTCGAAACGCTCAGGCCCAATATACTGATATCAGGTGGGTGTTCTCGAAAACTGGTGATACGACAAATGGGTTTTTTTAGTGGTTAACGCGCAAACGTGTGTCGTCAGGGTTTTGAACTGAACCAGGTTCCTTTCACCCCAGGAAGAGGCATTCTCAAAGTATGCCTTGGCGAAAGATATAAGTTTTTTTCGGCACTCGTCGACGTTTTCCCGAGAAAGTCCTGCATGACCGGTGTAGACGGCGTCCACCGTGCTGGCGCCTGCATAACAATGAGTGCTAGGATCCACGAACAAATCATCGATATGCAGAAGGAACAGTGTTGGGGACAGCACACAGCCCTGGACGACGCCAGCGATCACGGGCATTCATTGAGACCAAAAACCGTCGATAGTGACCTTTATGCTTTATGCCCAGTGAGGAAGCTGGCGACCCATTTGCATAATTTCTGGGGAAGCCCATACGATGGAAGTTTGGCAAGGGGCGCCCTGTGCCACACTCGATCGAAGGCCTTCGCCATGTCCAGGCTAACAGTCAGACCCTTTCCCTTACTTTCAATAGCAGCAGCCCAGCGGTGGGTTAAGTGCACTAAAAGATCGCCGGTTACCGACCATGGCGGAAGCCATATTGACGGTCACTGAGCATCCGTTGATCTTTCCGATACTCCAGGATTTGGCTGTTTATTATGCTCTCCATTACTTTGGAGAACAGGGAGGTGGTAGCGATAGGCCAGTAGGTAGTCGGATCGCAACCATCGCCTTTTTTCGGGATCGGGTGGATTAGGGCGCTCTTTCATGAAGCAGGGACTACGCCGAGTGAAATAAGAGTGCCGAAATAAACGCGTAAGCACCGGTGACATCTCAGGAGCACATACACGGAGCACTAAGGGAGAAATGCCATCCGACCCACTCGACTTGTGGATGTCCAGAGGAAATAGAGCTTGCCGAACAGCTTTTTGACTGAACTTAATGTCGGGCATCGAGCTCTGGCACCGCGGAATGGTCGGCGGCGTGGTTCTTCCGTCATCCAAAGGATCCTGCCCAGCGCATCGGCTTTCTCTTTCGCTGTGTGGACCAGGGTGTCAGTCTCGGTACGCAACGGCGGAAGCGAAGACTGACTGACATTGCCAAGTGCAGCCTTCGAGAGGGCCCAGAAATGACGTGTTCCGAACGAGTATCTCTCAAGCTGCTCGGACTTTGCATTAGCAATTTGCCTCTTAAAGTACCTTGAGGCTCGGTTATACTTTCTCTTTCAGGCTTTCACCTTTGGATTTTACCACGGATTGGACCACGTTTAATAGGCACCACCACTCCGTATCAGGCAGTGGTCAGTGGTCTGGTAATTTAAATATAGTGATTCCCTCGAATAGGGATCGAACTCACAACTGATCGCGTTTACAGTCAGACGCTGTCACATGACACGACCGACCTAACTAGATATTTTATATATTTATTTAATATAATAATAATAACTAATGACTGACCGTTGGGCGCGTACACTTCATAAGAGGCCTCCATCACCGGGATACGCAACGGCTCCAACACATTCCATCCCACGGGGTTATACACCGTCACCTGACAAACACACTTGTGTCACTATACACGGACTTCAACGCCGCGCACCGTCCCACCAGAGAGGGGAAATGAAAATAGCTTAAATTCATCGTATATACAGTCAGACGTCGTATTTTTATATGTATATATAAGTATTAAAGTAATACTAAAGTAATTTAAATATTTACTAAAATAAATACATCCTGTATATAGTTAAAATAGAAAAAAAAAACAGAATTCTATTTCAAAATATATTCCAATTAATTGATCAACAAATAAAATTACCAATTATTTCAATAAAAAGAGTAAAATTATATCACAATTAGTACACACAATTAGTAGTTATTATTAGCAAAAACCACTAACAGGTTCTATTCCCACTCGGGGGAATGATTATATTTAAATTACTTCCATCTCCTCGCTTCGGCTAGACGTAAGAAAAGCTCGGCGTTGAGTTCCGCCACTCGACACGCAATGTCTCAAATTCTGTGGCAAGCGGAGTATGAAGTGTTCCAGAAGTTAAAAAAAATACTAAGTGACGCTAAAAACGGAGAGAGCAGTCACAAACCACAAACTGTTGACTTTTCTCGCTGGTGTCACAACTGGACTCGTTCAGGCGACACCCGTCGTAACTAAACAGCGCAGGCTGTCGGTCGTGTGCTTGGAGCTTGCTGGATTACACATATAAATATATCAAAACATAAACAACAGCATTAAGGGTACAAGGTTCAATTCTTAATTTGCAACTTTTACACTAAAACATATAAATTTCCTTTTTATTATATTTGTTTAGAAAAAAAAAAAACGATTTCCTTTTTTTCTACAACCTGTGTAAAGTTTATTGAACATGTTAATACATGGTGCTACGTTTTAGTAAAAAAAATTAAAGGCTAAAATGTTTCATTTAAATGACGTTTGAACTTTAAATATTATATACTGGCGGAACTCAACGCCGTGCATCGTCTAATCACACTGGCGAGATGAAATTGTTTTCAAGAACTTGAAAATTATATCTAATTATTATATTACTTAGAACAAATAAAAAATACAAAATTTGCAAGAAATTTTAAAATCAAATGCAAAAATGACACACGACTTGTATATTTTTGCATGCTCCAGCACTAATTTAAATAATAAATTTATTAGACATAAGTTTAGTAGATTTTAAGCAACATTTGCAAGAACACACAAACAATATGAAATCTTGTCTTGCAATAATCTAGAAGTCTTGCAAGTGCAAGACGTTGCAAATTTGGCAATTCCATTAAATCTTTCAATTTTGTATTCACAATCAAATCTGACACTAACTTGAAGGCCTGCGCGGCGACGAGGGCGGCGCCCCGCAGCGCGCGCCGCAGCAGCCGCGCGTAGTCGTCCGCCACGAGCTGGCGCGCGGTGCCCGTCACGGCGTCGTGGTGCTGCGCCGCGCCTGCGCACACGCGGGCAACGCGCCATGACAAAGTAACTGAAGCCCTATCACTTGATACCCGTATTAAGTGGATTGTGCATAAATGTATAATCCGCCATTTTGTTGTGGCGGCCATTTTAGATTAGCAACGAAATTGATACAATTCCATTGTCATCAGACCCGAAGTCTTAATCCAAGTGTCATCTCAATCGCGCACTGACGTACTAAATTATTATTTGATTCATATTTAAAAAAACTTAAAATAAATCTATTAAAACAATAATACAACCAAAGTCACTACTTTTTAGGATCAATACAAGAGTTTATTTAATTAATTATTTATTTATTTATTCAATCAATTGAAGGAGATCGACAAATATCATACTTTTTTTATCTGATACATATTTAATAACCATTTCACGCTTTATCCCACATCGCAACGTTCCGTTCTACTTGCACTGTCTAAATTCGAGACATTGTGCGTCGATTGGTTGAACTCAACGCCGCGCTTTACACGAGCAATGAAATGAAAATAATTTAAATAAATACATATAACCCCCGAGTATGTATCGAACCCACGACCAATCGCGTTTACAGTCCGACGCTGTATTAATTTAATTTGATTTTTATTTAAATTACATTTAAATGTAATAGTGGGACAGCGTCTGACTGTAAACACGATCGGTTGTGGGTTCGATCCCCACTAGTGGGAGTAATTATATTTAAATCATTTTCACTTCCTAGCTTTGGTAAAAAACAAAGTGCGGCGTTGAGTTCCACCACTCAACACGCAATGTCTCGTATACGGTGGAAAGTAAACTACGGAGTGTCTTGACACTAATTACTTTCTGTCTACCCTGCTATGCTGGATAACAGCGTGAATATATATATATATATATATATATATATACATATATATATATACATATATATATATATATACATATATATATACATATATATATATATATATATATATATATATATATATATATATATATAGAAGGTACGTACACCAAAATAACGTTTTTTTAAACACTTTTTGTGTGTCAATCTGTCTGTTTGTTTGTTCCGGCTGATCTTTGGAACAGCTGGACCGATTTTGATGGGATTTTCACTGGTAAATAGGTAATGTAATAATGATGAACTATTATTATAGATTTATATAATAATCATCCAGAAATGTTGAATATATATTAGAGATAAGAAACTAATGGAGTGACATGAAATTATTAATTTTATTAACAAATATATTATAAATAATAATATTCCGCTCACCCATAGCGCTTTTCAGTTCGTCCAAAACAAACTTGTTGTGTTCCGGGAGGTTCGCAAGAACTTGCAAATTTTTGACCATCTGGAATACCATTTCTTGTAAATCTTACTGACACAACTAACGTAAGGTTAAAAAAAACTTGGAATCCAATAAAAAAAGGCGCTCAACAGGATTCGAACCCACTATATAGCTAAGACATGGGGGTTGCAACTCTGTTGCGGTCAATCATTTTATATTTTTTTCTAACAAATATAATATATATAACGCATCGCATAGAAGAGTGGACAGAAACAACCTAGTGTCAAGACACTCCGTTGACTGTTGACTGTTGTTGCGTTGAGTGCAGAACTCAAACGAATCGTTTTGGCTTACCAGAGCACAGAAAGGAATGTATTTTCTTATATAATAATTCCCCCTCACGGGTATCGAATCCACAGCTAACGTCTTTTACACTCAGACGCTGTCAAACAACACGTAAAGATCTCAAATTCAATTGTAATATCATTAATTGAGTAAATCGAATTAACATCTACACAAAACAGAGAGTCTTGACACTAAGTGTCACCAAAACCAACTCAAACAACTCCTACAACGAAAACATATTTAAATATAGCCCAAAAGCGGAGAAAACAGACACTAACCTGCAAATATCTGTTCGCTTCCCTTTCAAAATACTTGAGAGTGGGCCGCGACGTGAAGTAGCCGGTCCAGTAGGCGGTGGGGTCGCTCGCGTACGGGAAGAAGTCGTCCTGCTTGGTCGGCAAGGTGGGGCTTCGAGTGGGGACAGGGGAAATGGTTATATCAACATTAACGTTCAACTATATTTGAACACGCTGTATATATGTAAGATCCATTTTAAGCAAATTATTAAAAATATTATATAGAAATAATAATTTAATTATACATTAGGAAACACATGTATAAGAAACAGATGAAAATGATTTTTATTAAAATAATTGTGTTTATTTTGTGAACACCATGTGAATATATAAGGAATAAATAAATATGTTAATGAAACATATGATTAAAAATATTATATAAGAAATATTGTGTAATTTTATATGAACACCCTGTACATGCATGTAAGACACAAATTCAAGTTCCAGAACATGAAGTTAAAAAAGGTGAAATTAATATATAAAAGAATAAATGTAGTTTTTTTTAAATCTTTTACATGTTTACTATCTCCGCTTTTAACCCAAATTCTTGCTTTGCTCATTAAACGAAGGAGCTAAACACCGCACAATGTCTTAATAGAACGAGAAAATTAAAATGATTGAATTAACATTCCCCTGAGTGGGTATAGAACCCAGAACCACCCTATTTAATCAAATTTAAATATTATTCATACAAATATAATAAAAACATACTCACTTTGCATCTTTAACAGCCTTCAAGTAGCAATCTGGTGTCGAATAAAACAATTTAATATTGAGACCCTCTTTAGCAGCTTTCAAGTTTGTATACCTGTTAGAATAATATTATTTTAACTTAAAATAATTTAGAATAATCATATTTTAAATGAAAAAAAATAATTCGACATTTAAAATAGTTCAGAATAATCTTATTTTAAATTAAAATAATTTAATTTCACATTTTAAAATGTCGAGTAAAAATAGTTTAATATTGAGATGTAGATAGTATATCTGTTAGAATAATATTATTTCAATATAAAATAATTCTGAATAATCATATTTGAAATGAAAATAATTTAATATTGAGACGTAGATAGTATATAATCATATTTTAAATGAAAATAATTTAATGCAACATTTAAAATAACTTAGAATAATTCAATTTTAAATTAGAATAATTAAGTTTTTAACTCATAAAATAACAATTAAAAAATTATTGTCAATTATATGATAATTTTAAATATTGACGGCGGGAAATTCCAACTCACTACCGTTATTGTTAGCAAATTTAATTTCTACTGCACTACGATAAATATAATAATATTGAAAATTTGATTACCTCGAATTATAATATATTTTGAAAGAAAGAATTTCTAGGTCATTTTTTTTTTCAAACAAATATGCATTTCAAAATTCACTGCGCGAGATTCGAACTCACGGCTTTCGTTTACAATAACAACTTTTTTTTAATCTATATAACAAAAATAAAACAAAAACCACATGCCTCTAACATATAAAACATGCTTTAAAAATAAAAATAATATATAAATCAAAAACAAACTAATTTAAAATGTTTCACAACAAAAAAGCAATACGTATGCATATTCGATATTCGAACCCGGGACATTGAACCAAAAACCCAAAAACCCATACTCACTCGATCAATTTATCTAGATTTTTGTACCACATGGTAGCGTCTTGGTATGTGAAGTCGCCTCCCATTGTAATGATGGTGTTGTTAGTGCGGTAATATTGCGCTTGGTTGGTAACATACGTAATAAATTCGTTTACCTAATGGGAGGTAAAAAAAAAAAAATTGCATCTGTATTCATTTGCATACCTTTTGGAACAACGCCATCTATTTTAGTTGTTTTGTTTTATTCGTGTTGTGTTTGTTTGTTTATTTTTGTAAGTTGTTTTGTTTTAAAGTTTGTTTATTTTAAATTTGTTTTAAAAATTATTTTAATTGTCGTTCTAGTAAAATTTTGTAATTTTATTTTGACGTAAAACTAAATTATATTTATTTCAATATTATAGAAAATATTTTGAATGGAAAAACATGTTTACTATCTGATTTACATAAAATACTATTTTACTATTATTTTGATAAAATATTTTTTTAAATTAAAGTTTAAAATTTAATATTTAATTAAATTTAAATTAAAATATCATTTATTTTATTTATCCCGAAATGTTAACATATTAAAAAAAGTATCAATAACATACTCACACATTTTAGATTAGAAACACACAAAAGTAATTACAAGTTGCGACGTCAAGCGCCGCAATAATAACATAACAAAGTGGTTAATACACATGAAAAACAAACAGTAGCAGGTTCAATTCCCGATTCATGCAGAATTCCAAAGAGATTAACTTACGAAATCAATTTGTCCAAGTTCGTATACCACATGCCAGCGTCCTGGTAGTTGAAGTCGTCGCCCATCGTCATCAAAATGTTATTAGTGCGATACGCGGCGGACATTTCCGACACTTTGAGCAGAAACGACGACGCCTATTGCGAAATATTGTTTTTGTACAATTGTTTGTTTTGACTAGAATTGTTTTAGTTTGTTTGTTGTTGTTGTTTTTGGCGTTTCATGGTATAGTACGGTGGTTTATATTAAAAAAAAACGTTGTTAAACGCCGCCACGACTGTATTTATAACGTAAATAAGCTAAATGAAGCAGCAAACGCATATGTTTGTATTTTCTGTGTGAGTACTTTGTGAGTACGCGCGTGCGATGTTTATATGTGTGTGAGGTTGTGTGTGTGTGGGGTTGTGTGTGTGGTGGGTTGTGTGTGTGGGGGGTTGTGTGGGGGGGGTTGTGTGGGGGGGTTGTGTGGGGGGGTTGTGTGGGGGGGTTGTGTGGGGGGGTTGTGTGGGGGGGTTGTGTGTGGGGGGGGGGGTTGTGTGTGTGGGGGGGGTTGTGTGTGTGTGTGTGCTATTATTATTACGTATCAAAAACTCCGTCAGCAGATAATAATTTGAATTCAAATATTCCCTAACAAATTATTTAATAATAGTGTCACTTTCTAACATGCATCAACGTGCACGTACATGCTCTTGCCCGAGACCTAGCATACAGCACAACTGAACAAAACAAACGAATTTGTCCCCAAACGAAAATCGAACCAGCGACCAACTCACTGTATCAACTTGTCCAAGTTGACGAACCACATGGCGGCGTCCTGGTACTGAAAGTCTTCGCCCATGGTCACTAGCACGTTATTGGTTTTATAACCTTTCGACATATTTTTGCAAATTTCGACAAATTTCGTCACCTTTTTTCATGTGAAAAGTGAAATTTTACAATTTACTGTCAATAGATGGCGTTGTTATTGAAACACACAGATTATAAATAACAATATATAATGTATGAAGGTAGTATGATAAAAAAAATATGTTTTTATCTTCACGCTTATTATTCCGCATAACAGGTTAGACAGAAAGTACCTAGTGTCCAGACACTCCGTACTCCATTTTCTGCTAAATTTAGTTGTGAGTGGCGAAACTTAACGACACGTTTTGTCTTACCAGTGCGAGGAAATGATTATAAATTAAATGTAATCATTAGCAAGTGGGAATTGAACCCACAACCGATCGACGTTTTGCAGTCAGACGCTGTCACACGAGACACGACCGGCTTCAAGTATTGTTTCCGTTTTATAAAAAAAAATATTTTTGGAATAAAAATATACTACTTAGGACTTAGGATTGACAATACTGACACTTAAGGTGATTACAGATTGCAAAGTGTTTGTAAGAGACTGTTTGAATAAAGAATATTTTGATGTCAATTTATATTTAATTTAAATAATCTTAAATATTATTTTAAATTTGGAATCAAAAAAAAATGCATTTAAAAAAAATAAATTACAGTACATTTAATAATATAGAGAAAAATCAAATAATTAATATAAACTAACAGTTAGATTACGTAACTAAACGTTGCGGTTCGTCTTATCGGGGGAAATAAAACAAATTAAAAAAAAAAAACATTGTTCTAAGTCAGATTCGAACCCACAACCAAAACAGTCACTGTGTCAAAATGAATGAATTATATATACACTTATTACAACTCATTTTCCTAGAATTTTTTTTACAAAAAATAAGGAATGTTGAAAAAATAGTAAGTCAGTGACCAAGTCTCTACGCGGGTGACTCACCTTGTCGTCCACGTTGTACAGCGGCGAGGCGCGCTCGTCCACGACGGGCTCGTCGTCGCACAGCACGTCGAAGCAGAACCCCGGCGGCGGCGAGTACGTGTTGAACAGCGCGCCCGCGAACACGTCCGACGGGGGGCCTGCGCGCACGGCTCAGTGCTCACCAGGGCGCAGCCAGGGACACGAGCCACGGGACACGGGCTCGAGTCCCGGTGCGCTCAAACGTTTGCAGTAGAGAAACGCAACTAGTGTCCATCTCTTTAGACGTTTTTATAACACCTTTGTTGGGACTATATATATATTTTTTATTAGCTTCACACTTTTATCCCGCAAAGCAAGATAGACAGGGAGTACCTAGTGTCAAGACACTCTGTACCTCGCTATCCACCGAATTCGAGACATAGCGTAGCATAGAGAAAGTGAAATTAATTTAAATATAATCCCCGAGCGGGGATCGAACCCACGACCGATCGTGTTTATAGTCAGATCGTGAATTTCGTTGTAAGAAACGTAAACAATAAACTCACAGATTAAAAATGTATTTATAATTTCTTTGTTATCTGTATTGGCTCCAGTGCTATTTAATCTGTTGTACTTTGTCATATCACTAATCTATTATTTATACATTCATATCCCCATAGATTTGGAACGATAGGTTCCAAAAGGAACCTAAAGGAACCAAAACGTAAGTAAAAATATTTACATCAAGGAAATTAGCTTCATTTTCTGAAATTTTTGCAATGTAATTGGTGACATTTTCAAAAACTAAGAATTAAAGATATGTCGTGGAAAGACAATCATTTTTGATTAAAAGAAGCTTATTTGGCTACTATAGTAGTGGGTAAACGCCGTGACGTCATGGAATGTTAAAGTCACGTGGTCAGAGTCCTGTTGGGGATTATGCGGAGTGGATAACGACACTTGCGTGTGAGGAACTGCTCAGCCCTCACCCTCACCTCCAAGGCGAAACTGTCGGTTTACGTATTTAAGAACCAATTTGTAAATCTGTAATAAAACTTCTGTCGCTATACCACGTGTTATTTTAATTCATCATGATGGACCCCGTACCACCGAACACAGAAAAGGACAATTCTATCGCTCAGCCATCGCTGCCGCTGATATATATATATATATATAAAATATGTACAAAATGTATAACGAACCCAGGACCTCTAGAAAACTTTTAAAAAATTAAAACGATCAAAACCTCACCCAAATCGTCATCCCCACGCCACACCATCTCCATGTGCTTATTCTTAAGCCTCGCCCTCTTATCCTGAAAGTCTATCCTGCCCAGGAACAGCCCGTCGTATCCCATTGCGGGCAATAAGGACGCGAACTCGCGGGAGTGTCCAAATGGGTCGATTTGCCATCCCACCCGCGGCACGCCGCACTCGCCGAACGTCTCGTTCAGTTTTCTTTTTAAGAAAAAAGTTTAAACAGTTTTAATTACAATTTAAAATTGTCATAAAATAATTATTTGAAGCAAGAAATAACGATTTAAAAAAATCAAGTATATAAAAGTATATAAAACGATCACAAAATAATCACACCTTCCTCTCATCCCCTTCTTTCCTCCCTATTCCATAAAAACGAATCCACCTTACCTCAATCTAAAGACAAACTAGTCTATAAAGTCCTTGAAGGTTAACAGGCCCTATTCCTACCCCTCCAGCTCCTCATCTGGCTTGGACCTGCCAACCTCAAGTCAAAGGAAACCCAATCGATAATTATCTCATAGTGTAAAACCCAGTCATACTAACCCTCCCTCCCATCACTCCTCTATTTATCCCCTCTGGAATCAAACCCGCTCACCTCAGCCCGAAGGTGAACTGATCGATGATGCTCTGGTAGTGTGTGGCGGCCTCATCGTTCATGCTCCAGCCGCCCCCCGCGAACTGCAGGCGCCCCCCGCGCACCAGCACGTGCACCTTGTGGCGCACGTCGTCGGGCTGGCGCACCCACCACTTCCAGAAGAATGCGGTCTCCACGTACACGAACCTGTCAAGCTCCACTTGTTGGTTCACTAATGTCAGTGCCACAGAACTGAGAAACACCGGAGCAAGGAACTGAGCGAGATTTTCTCCCTTTATTTTGTTAGCCAATGACAACGATAGCTTAGAAGCAGATTGGGGCGAGCATTTCATTCACGCTTTTATCCCTCATAGCAGGGTAGACAGAAACAGTATTGTGCTTTCCACCGAAGTCGAGACATTGCGTGTAAAGTGGTGGAACTCAACGCCGCATTTTGTCTTTACCAAAGCGAGGAAGTGAAAACAATTTAAATATAATCACTCCCCCGAGTGGAGATCGAACCCACAACCGATCGCGTTTACAGTCAGACGCTGTCACAGGACCGGCCTCAAACATTATCATTTATGAAATTATTAATATGATAATAACTTTTAATATACTTTTCACAACTTTTTTAAATTATGATGATCTACTGTAAAACAGTGCGGGATTGGAACCCGCGTACATTGGACATCGTATATGTGTACTGACCAGTAAGCCATGCGTTCTCTTCTTACTACCCTCAGTATTATAAGTGGTTTTTTAAAAAACATATTATTTGTTTAGTTTCACGCTCGTTTCTACAGGGTAGTCAGAAATAATTTGTGTCAAAACACTCCGTTTACCACTTTCCAAGTAAAATTGAGACATTACGTATTCAGTGGCAGAACTTAACAGCGCATTTTGTCTAAACAGCGCGAGAAAATAAAAAAATATATATTATTATGATTATCTTTCTCCCGAGCGAGCGAGAAATATATATTATTATGATTATCTTTCTCACACGAGACACGACCGGCCTGCGTATAAATATAACTGTACTGTAAATATAATCCCGCCTATAGCACGGTAGTGCTATAAGCGAGTAACGGTGTTTCGCGTTATACCGCGATAAAATAATGATTCTTAGTCAAAATCCCCTATTAGAATAATCTATGCTACGAACAAAATATGTGCGTTTCATTAAAATCACAGCAAGAACATTTTAAATTAAGTACTTTTGCATATATATGTAACTAAAATAAACAGATAATTTCAAATTCCAACACCAACTTTATTACATGTTTATTCCCCGCGTTATATGCGGGTATCGTGTTATACGGGGGACTGAAACCGCATTGTATGAAAACGCGTTATACCACCGTGTTATAACCGGGATTATTGTATATGTAATGCATTATTGAGAAAAAAATGTTCATTAATATATTAATTTTAAAAATTATTATTATAATGATAAATACCTTCTCTTAGGGTCCTGCCACAGCTCTTTTATGACGGAATCTAAGATGTACTGAACACCCGCTTTTTGTATGTCATTTCTACCTGAAAATTAAAAAAAAACAATATTAAAAAAAAACAAAAATAAACACTCACGAACTGATTTTATATTATATGAATAATAATTTTCAAAATGACGCTTAAATATAAATCTTTATATTAATTTTTCTGATTATATTGATTTTTTTTTAGCTTCCCGCTTTTATCCTGCATAACAGTGTACAGTGACACATTACCTAGTGTCAAGAATTGCGTGTTGAGTGGCGTAACTCAACGCCGCGCTTCGTCTCACCAAAGTGAGCAAATGAAAACAATTTAAATATAATCACTGGCCTGTGTGGGAATCGATCCAACAACCTGATGTTACTGTCACAAAATTCGGACACATGTGCATATTTTGGGAGTAATTTTTGAAAATAATACAAAGGTTTTAAAAAATAGTTTTACAAAAACCGATTGATAAATTGAAAGACTCACTCCCGTAGAAGTATTGATCGATCGTCTTCAACCAGCCGACGTCGTCGTGTGTGTGCGGGACTATGTGCACGTTGAGGAGGCCCGGCTCCGCTTGGGTGCAACTCTGGGAATTATATATTAGGTAGGTGGGTGCACGTTCGATATATTTCGCACTTGGCCGTTTCTTTATCGTATTATATATTTTTTTCCCGTACATCCCGCATAGCAGGGTAGACAGAAAGTACCTAGTGTCAACATATTCCGTACTTTGCTTTCCACCGAATTCGAGACATTGCGTTTTGAGTGGTGGAACTCAACGCCTCTCTTTGTATTTTTACTATTTTTTTTTAATATTATTAAAATATCACTCCACACTTGAATGAGAATAAAGAGATTCGAACTTACTTTTACTGAACGTATGGGTTAACGGTCAGAGTGCTAGGACAGTTTCCAAGAGGTGCGGGTTCCAATGCCGATGCATTCAGATTCAGACAGATTTTTTTTAATCGCATTTATATTAAGACATGAGTCACACACGCGACTAAGTAAATTTTGTTTCTTTTTTCCATTTCACGCAAAGCAGGAGCAGTCAGGGAAAATGTAATGTGAAGACACATTGAATGGCGGAGCTTAACGCTGCCCTTTGATTTACCATAGCGGAGAAATGAAAATAAAAAAATATAATCATTCCCTTCAAGTGAGAATCAAATCCACAACTGATCGCGTCTACATTCAGGGGATATCCCCTAGACATATAGTTGCAATCAATAAAATAGATATTTTTCTATATTTACTATTTTTAAAGTATTATTACACAATTAGGATTAGAAAACATTTTAGAAAAAACGTTAAAATATTGAACGCAGCGGGATTCAAATCCGCGCCTCTTGGATACCGTCCAAGTGCTCTGACCGCTAAGCCATGCGTTCTACTACCAGCTGCGTCGAAATTCTTATACGTTTTGTTACAATTTATTTACGTTGTTAGCATCTCTGTAGAGAGATTTTTACAAATGTCTTCTTCTTAAAGATTATTAAGAAATAATCGTTTAACAAGAGAGATTGCTGTTTTATTTTAATATTTACTATTTTTAAAATGTTATTCCACACTTGGGATTAGAAAACATTTTTCTATTCAAGATATTTTTCTATTCAAATGACAGAAAGCGCAGTACGAAGTGTTTTGACATTAGGTACTTCCTATCTACCCTGCTATGCGGGATAAAAGCGTACAGATAAGAAGGAAACAAAGTGACAAAGATCATCTATATCTACCACCAGAAACAAAGATACAGTCCGCTCACTGCAAGAAACCAGGGCAGTGCGCGAGGCGATTGAGAAACAGATGGCGGTAGTTTGATATAATTAATTTTTGTATCAACTGACAGACGAATGTCACCTCAGTGTGGTCAAGTGTGACCACGGACTGCTGTACAGTGAGAGAAACGTCAGGTGTCCGAAAATGTATTTTCTCATACCAAAATATACGCAATTAATCCGTTTAAAAGAGTTTCATTTAAAAAGAGACTATCTCATTTAATCGGTCTAATAAAATTAAACGCGGCGTTGAGTTCCGCTAAGCATACAACGTCTGCTGTATGGAAGAATTGAAAAATTCCCTACGCTTCCATACTTTTATCATAATCTTTTAACACAAACAATAACAAAGAGCCACACAGTGTTAAAGGTCTCGCCCCTTATCACTCACTGATAACAGTACTTGTGACATTCATAAATCACCGCGCCCATTAAGAGAGTCAACATTTAAACAAATCATTTCCGTCTTCACTTCTTTTACATCTTAGAAGCGGAACTCAACGCCGCGCTTTGTTTTATAGGCGAATAGAAATCAAATATGATTTTATAGTTACATGCTTTAAAGGGAATCTAATACCAAGTTACTTTCTTCTCCAATTTCGGAGGATTCAATTTATTGATTCGACATTTTGCATGCTATGTGACGGAATTAAACATCGCAACGCCGTATTTTGTCTTACCAGAGCGAGAAAATATACCAGGAGACACAAAGGCATTATTAAATATAATTAATTATTAAATAATAAAAGAGAGTACTTGTTGATGCTCTATTTGAATAAAGAATATTTCGATTTTTATCACTGCATTGTATGTATTTTATAGTTTCACGCTTCTATCCCGCATAGCAGGATAGACAGGAAGTATCTAGTGTCAAGACACTCCGTACTTTGCTATCCGCCTAATTCGAGACATTGCGCAATTTGTCCTGCCAGAGCGAGGAAATGGCAATAATTTAATTATGATAAGCCCAAGTGAGAATCGAATCCACAACCGATCGAGTTTACAGTCAGACGCTGTCCCACTGCGCCACTACCGGCGTCATGTTTTTTTTTAACTTTTATATATCTAGTAAGTGCTTTAGAAAGAGAGTGTCAAAACACTATTATAAGTCTCTATTAATTATAAATTTCTTATATTTTAAATATGAATATTTAAAATATAAGAAATGTTTGAAAAAATTAAAAAAAAGTTAACTGTAATTAAATTGACGTGAAAAATCGACATAGTTTTTGTATTTGCATCGAAATCGTCATAAGTTACTTCGGTAATATTCCATAACGTGGCGTGTTGACGGCGTTTACCGCCGCGTCAACAACCAGGTATACACCGGCATATAGATGTTTCAAATTGAAATGTTTACAATGTACGCGGGTAGTTGAATATGTTTGAAATCAAAACATTTCCAATTTTTGAGGGTAGTTGAATATTTTGCTTACCTCATACCCGCATTTACTCTCCAGCGGCACAGACAGCGCCCCGGCCGCTAGGCATAGCAGTAGCCAAATCATATTCTGAAACAAATATATACATAAATTATATATATATATATATATATATATATATATATATATATATATACATATAAACAACGCGTTGCCATAGCAACTTGTATGGCACTTTATATAAATGTGGTAGTAAACACATGGTAGTGTGTGTTACATTTATTTTATTAATTTAATATCATCATTCTATACTTCTCAATATAAAATATAACTGGGCCTTCCATACTCCTCAGTTCGAGTTAGTTTCGTATAAAGGGGTACAAAGATATTGCTTCACGTACTAATATATAGATAAACACTACACACACACTACCATACCTTTGACTTAACACTCGTATTTAAGGCGACGTACCCGTTGCCATGGCAACGCGTGCACACAAGCCCTCCAGCTTGCCCACACGTGCCCTCCACTCTCGTTCCGTTTATTTATTTAAGATGGTTTACTCAACAATAGCACTTGTTATTGTCACAAGTTGTTGAACCCAGATAAACGTTGTAATGACACACGACCACCGCAAGAAATATATATATATAAAGTGCGCGCGCGATTGTTGGCTTGATACACGATTGACAGACGAGGCGCGGCGTTCAGTTCCGCCACCCAACACACATTACACAATACATCTACAAGGTTAAGTGGAAAATGTAGCATCTTATAAAGCTTGCTTTGTTACAAAATGACCATAAAAAAGACAGAAATAATTAAATCATCAAAAACATATCTACAATGCTAATTATAGAGGCGCAGTGGGACAGCGTCTGACTGTAAACGCGATCGGTTATGGGTTCGATCCCCACTCGGGGGCGTGATTATATTTAAATTATTCTCGCTCTGGTTAAAACAAAGTGCGGCTTTGAGTCCCACCACTCAACACGCAATGTTTTGAATTCGGTGGAAAGAGAAGTACGGAGTGTCTTGACACTAGGTACTTACTATCTATCCTGTCACGCGGGATAAAAGCGCGACTCTAACAAAATAATCTCCAATTTTAAATAAAGAAAAAGAAATAATTCCCTAAAGACGCCATCGTAGCGAAGCAGAACACCATACGGATGTAAACGCGGCAGGTTGTTAGTTAGATTCCCGCACGAAAAAACGAAAATATTTATAAGAATATTTTCATTTCTCCGTTCTAGTAAGACAAAGCGCAGCGTTAAACACGCCGCTAAATACACAGTGTCCCGATTTCAGGCGAAAAGCAGTCAACTGAGTGTCTTGACACTAGGTTCTCTCTGACCACTCAGCTAGAGGAAATAAGGCGTGAAGCTGCTTATATTGTTTCAATTCCCCAAAATCGAGATTTGAAGCACCAACCATCTCACTAACTAACTAATGACTAAACTAACGAGGCAATTGGCTACTATGTTCTAAGAAAAACAGTCAGAAGTAATCTGGAACAAACGCAGCCTGTTCCCGTTAAACAAGGATGTATTGAACTGTGCTACGTATGTGTGTGTGTGTGTGTGTGTGTACAACACGACAGACACGCGGATATCTTATATGTATATAGGACGTAATTGTTTGCTTTTATGGTGGAGTTTCTTTATGGGTTTTACGTAGAACAATTTTTTTAGCTGGACACACTGGTACGTAGTGTCAAGACACTCCGTACTCCGCTTTCCGTGGAATTGGAGACGTTGCGTGTTGGCGGAATTCAATACCGCGCTTTGTTTTATTACCAGAGCGATGAAATTAAATAAATTCTGCTGGGTGGGATTCGAACCCACAACCGATCGCGTTTACTGTCGGACGCTGTCCCACTAGACACGACGACCTCTTTTATAAAATTACAAGCAGGATTTGATCTGTATCCAATTTAGATTCTAACCCACACTCCTTAGCAGTCGCTACTTCCATACTAATATTATATATGGAAAAGTAATTGTCTGTATACATTTTGAAAAACATATAAAATGGTGGAGGTGAGTTCCGCCACTCTATACACGGCGTAGTGTCTCGATTCCGAACGGGCAGTCAGCGGAGTGTCTGGACACTAGGTTGATTCTGACTAAACTGCCGTCGTCTCACCAGAACGAAAAATATGTTAGCATAATATATTACTATTTTTAAAGTTATTCCACATTTAGGATTGGAAAATATTTTTTAAAAAACGTATAAAAATTTGATCGCCGCAGGATCCAAACCTGCGCCTCTTGGATACCGTCCAAGCGCTCTGACCGCTAAGCCGTGCGTTGTACATCCTATACGCTTGTTACAACGTTATTTATGTTGTTAGCATCTCTGTAGAGAGATTTGTACAAATGTCTGCTACTTAAAGATTATTAAGAAATAATCGTTTAACAAGAGAGATTGCTGTTTTATTTTAATATTTACTATTTTTAAAGTGTTGTTCCACACTTGGGATTAGAACAACACTTTTAAAAACGCTAACAACATAAATAAGTTGTAACCACACAACCAATCGCGTTTACTCGTACGCTGTGCCGTGTACGAGTGTAATGGTGTTAGAAGAATGTATAATAAATCACTTGATAAAAAAAAACAACATGCCAGTTTTAATGTGAAGCAATTGAAATATGTCATGAAGTACTTCAGATACTGAGGAAATGCAAAGAATTTAAATAATTACCACTAATTATATTTTAATATTTTTAAAGTGTTTTTCACACTTAGGATTGTTTTAGCTTCACGCTTTATCCCTGGCGGGGTAGTCAGAGAGTACGGAGCGCCAAACGCTACGGTCCCTGCATACCTCTTTCGCCTCGTCCACAATCATTGTCCTCTTCACACATGCCCTTCGGGGGGTCCTCATGCTTCTTACGTGACCTTCCCTCCAGTATCTTCGATACTGTATTGTCGAAGGTCAACCGAGGTCTCGCCCGACCTCTCGTACCCCTCACCTTAGCTTCATAAATCTTTCTTACCATTCTTTCATCACTCATGAGTGAAAACATTTTTTAAAAGCGTATGAAAATTTGAACGCAGCGGGACTCGAACCCGCGCCTCTCGTTCCCCGTCCAAAGGAATCTGACCTACTGATTGATTTTTTTTTGCATGTTAAAGGGAAATGGTATCAAGATACTGTCTATATATTATATATATATATATATATATATATATATATTTATATATATATTTATATATATATATATATATATATATATATATATATATATATATATATATATATATATATTTTAAAACAAGCCATGCCCATGATTTTGTCGCGTGGAATTTAACACCTGTATGATATAATTCTAAAATAAAAGTAGACTTAGTTACTCTTTATTACCTCAACTATCGACCAGTGAAAGTACCATCAAAATCAGTACAGCCGTTGTAGAGATTAGTCGAAACAAACAAAGAAACAAACAGACAGAAATGATAAAAAGTATTATTTCGGCATATGTACCGTATACATACGCATTTAGTAAGAATTAATTATTTTAATATTACAATTTAGTTAGGTTAAAATTTTTATTTATTTTTACAATTTTTGTCTGTTTGTTTGTGTGTTTCGGTTATTCTTTGAAACTTTTAATGGCAGTTTTTTTTAGCTTCACACTTTCATCCCGCACAGCAGGATAGACAGACAGTACCTAGTGTTAAGACACTCCGTACTTCGCTTTCCACCGAATTCGAAACATTTTGTGTTGAGTGGTGCAACTTAACCGCGCACTTTGTCTTACCAGAGCGATTAAGTGAAAAGAACTTAAATATAATTCCTCCCTCGACTGGGAATCGAACCCACAACCGATCGTGTTTACAGTCAGACGCTGTCACACAACCGGCCTCAATTATTGGCAGATAACTGATTTAATACAAATTAACTTTTGCTTATTTTATTTTAGAATTATAAAGTCTAGATTGAGATATACGTACATAGAAGAACGGAGTGTCGTGACACTAGACTCTCTCTGACTCCACTTCTTTATACGGTGCAAGCGTATAGAGAAATATTAATTTGTATACCATGAGGCCGGTCGTGGCGCGGGACAGCGTCTGACTGTCTGACTGTAAACGTTGTGGGTTCGATACACTCTCGGGGGTGTGATTATATTTAAATCATTTGCACTTAATCGCTCTGGTAAAGACAAAGTGCGGCGTTGAGTTCCACCACTTACGCAATATCTCGAATTCGGTGGAAAGCGAAGTACGGAGAGTGTTGACACTAGGTACTTTCTATCTACCCTGTTATGTATAAAAGCGTAAAACTACAAAAAAATTTATACAAATAAAATTAAAGCAATTATTCAGTTATTTCTTGAGATTAAACTTAATATTTACTTAAAATATTAAATATATCGATGTATAATTTATTATTAGTTCCAAATTATCAATAATATAAAGTATGAACGAAATGCTTTAAATAAACTAATTAATTAAATCATTAATTGTTTGTGTTTTTTTCCTTAATGTATTGTTTGTATTCTAATAAATATTTTTCCCCCTTTTTATTTAAATAAAATTAATATAATATTTTATAGATTTTCTATATAAAAAAAGAATACACTTACCACTTATTTATTATCAACATGTAGAATAAAGCAAGTAATTTAAATATTATTAAATTAAAATATTTTTAAACCAAGTCGCGTCTTCGTTCAACGCTTTAAAATTTTACACTGATTGAGTAAAAGATAATCTTAGACATTACAGCTTTTTAACGTGTTATTTAATTTCGAATGGACGAAGGTGACAGATCATACTGCCTTTTTAAATGCAGATAATAATTTGTAAATAGAAATAACCATTTTTATTATAACATATTTAATGTAAATAAACATAAAAATTTAAAAAACATTATTAAGTTTTAATTATTGCAGTAATAATACAAAATATGACAATGGACTTAGTAAACATTTAATAACTAGTAGTTTTCTTTCAAATACAAAAGAAATCTTTTCTAATCTTAACGTTTTATTGAAGACTTTAATAATAATAATATAAAAGAGGTATGTAATATAATTACTTGTAGTATATATTTTAGTTAAGAAGACATAAATCTAATGACATTATTATTATTTCTTAGACTGGCAACATTTTTGCAAAGTCAAACTCAATTTAAACATTTTCATATTTCAATTCAAAACTTTTGAATTCTGTATTTATAGTACAAAGATTTTATATCTTCATTTTATGATTCCTAAAATTCATATTATTTAAATTAATCTCTAAAATATCAAAATTACTGTAGAGATTTATAAATACAATGAAAAATGAAAGAACCAGTGTGGCATTTCTGTGAATCTTCAAAACCTCTCCTACAACGTTGTATCGACACTGCATCCAGGAACAATAGTAATACTAATAAATGGCTTAAATATTTCACCTCTTTAAAGCGAGAATCAGATATTAATGGTGAAAATATAGAAAAAATGGCAGTTGATGAAGAAGTTCCAGCTTCTGCAGAACATCTCATTGAAAATCAGAAATTACAAGAAGAAACTCAAGAGAAGGATAGTGATGAGCCCTCTGGATTCATACTCAGTGAAGATATCAATGACTTTGACCCTGTGAACGGCTTTGAAGAAGTTTTGGCAAAATGTTTACAAAACCCAAAAACCTTTCTATTGTTAGCTAAAAATTTGCCGTTGACTGCAATTGAAAAATTATGTAATCATATATTTAGTTTAAAAGATCTGAATGCAACTTTTATTGAAAATTTCTATAAGTTGTTTCTCCCGGAACTGTTCAAACGCGACAATACTCACATAGGTTTAGACTTTTTGGTGAAATCTAAAAAGTTTCATAGTAATTTCACGGAGCTCTTGTCTATTATCATCAATGACATGGAAATGCCTAAACATGTGTTGTTAGAATACACTTCTACGCTGGACCGTGAGGAAAAATTTCAATTACTTAATTACATATGTCAAAATGTGAGTAAAGATGTATTTCTGAGACACATGCACGCTGTACACACGCTGTATAAAGAATGTAATGTAACGGAAGATATACAAAGATATATATTGTTGAATTTAAAACTGACACATGAATTTTGTTTGAACGACAAAATTTTTGGTAAATTCCTGTTTAATTTTCTACAAACGCAGAAAAAGTTTTCTGTTAATTGTTCAGATTTGGAGAAAATTGTGAATTCACATACATCTGTGTTCAAAAAACCTTGTTTGAACGCTTTAAATGATATTAAAAAACAAAATTTGTCCCAAAATTAGTATATATATATATATATATATATAATAATTTTTAAAATTACCATCTGTGCATTTTCTTTTAATTCTAATAGTCACTTTTAAAACTGAAATTATAATATACATATTAATATATATTAACAGAGGTAATTTTGTATGTCTGTAAGTCGGAAAATATTTATTTCTAACTGTCTTCGACTGATGGAAGTGGCTTACTTAGGTACTGTAAAATCACAACCCTCACAGCCAATGTACAAGAAAACAGTTATTATATAGAATTTTTTTCATTCAAAATATTATGAATTAATAATTTACCTTTTTGTAAAGTGTAATTCCACAATTAGGATTAGAAAACATTTCAAAAAAATAACTTATAATAAAATGTATAAGAATTTCGAAGCAACTGGTCAAAGAACGCATGGCTTAGTGGTCCGAGTGTTTTACGGTTTTCAAGAGGCACACATTCGATTCTACTGCATTATATAAGCTCTCTATCATGGGGAAACAATGGTCATCGGAAACTTTATGGATGTAATGTGTGTTGGGTGGCGGAACTGAACGCCGCGCCTCGTCTGTCAGTCGTCAGTCGTGTATCAAGCCAACAATCGCGCGCGCACTTTATATATATATATATATATTTCTTGTGGTACTCGTGTGTCATTACAACGTTTATCTGGGTTCAACAACTTGTGACAATAACAAGTGCTATTGTTGAGTAAACCATCTTAAATAAATAAACGGTACGAGAGTGGAGGGCACGTGTGGGCAAGCTGGAGGGCTTGTGTGCACGCGTTGCCATGGCAACGGGTACGTCGCCTTAAATACGAGTGTATGTCAAAGGTATGGTAGTGTGTGTGTAGTGTTTTTTTTTAGCTTCACTTTAGGTGGAACTCAACGCCGCACATCTTCTTACCAGAGCGAGGAAGTGGAAATAATTTATATGTAGTCACTACTACGAGTGGGATTCGAACCCACAACCGATCGCGTTAACAGTCACACGCTGTCACACATGATACGACGGGCCTCAATTCATTAATTTTATATATTTTTATATACCAACTGTGGCCGGTCATACTCCTTGGTTATCGTAAAAGTTATCGCGAGTCTTTCTAAATATGTAAACTATTAACATACAGAATGGTTACCGGTTCAATTCCCACTCGGGGGAGTGAAAATTAAAAAAATATTTTCATTTCTCCGTTCTAGTAAGACGAAGCCTTGAGATTTGTATTTAACACCCAATATCTACAGGAGCTACTATGGGAAGGTGGCAAAATACTTTCCTAATGTATTTAAAAAAAATCAAATTCCATGTATTAAATTATATATTATATAATTCCATCCGCCGCGAGCACCAGGGCGCATCATGCTAGGGCGTCCCCCCGAGGCGACGCGCACCAGTGCGGCCCCGCGGCGTTGGGCACCGCCACCTAGCACGCCGAAGTGGGGAACGGAGCTAAAAAGAGCTACGAGGAATGTAAGAGGAGGGATGCAACAGAAGATGAATGAATTATTAGATGTGATGAACGAAAGAGATTTAGATGTTGACTGACACCAAGAGAAAGGGGAACAGCATGACCGATTTGCCGGGCGACCGAGTCAGGCGGAGCCTTCTCAGCCTTCTCTTTTATTATATATACAAAGTAGATAATAATTGATAATATTATAATAATTTTCATTTCCCCGCTTAGATGAAAACGCTGGTAAAAAAACCACAGCGTTAAGCTCTGCCATTCATAATGTTTCAATTAATAACACGAATAAGATGTTCTGTATAATGAATTATATATAAAGTATATAAAACAATAATTATTAACATATATAACTAAAATACTTAATATTCTTCTCAGATCTGGCAACACTGTGCGCGTATGATTTTTGCGTGTGTGTATCAAATATATGGTAGTGTGCGTGATGTTTTATTTATTTATTTAAAGTACTTTATAAGCATTATTATTGAAAAGTATTAGCGTTCTAAACTTCTGCTACATATAAAATATTACTGTGCCAAATTTCCTATTCCTCCGACCTCGCGAATTTCATAAAAATAAAATTTTTGCTCCATGTAATATATATATATATATATATATATATATATATATATATATATATATATATATATATATATATATATATATATATATATATATATATCTCCATCCATGTACAGACAGCAATCAGTTACGTTTTTATTATATTTATAGACAGATAAAGTAATAAAACACATAAGTCCAAACTGCACACATTTATTTCAGTAGAAAAATCGGTGAAATTTCCAAAAAAAAGTTACCACATCAACCAACAGATTACAAATTGCAAATATTAAACTATATTTACCAAAAAAAAATCTTTTCTTTTTCATTATTTTATCAAAAATAAAAGAAAACTTTTTTATATATATATAAATATATTTTTAGTTTGTTTTTTTTAATATTTGCAATTTATAATAAAAAAAAATGTTTCTAATAATGAACACTCGAGTGTAATCACAGTTTTATTTTAGTGGGACGACTCCTTAACAAGAATAAAAAAAAATAGAAAAATTAAAAAAAAAACAATCGACATTGTAATGGATTTAAATCTCAAAGCAATTAAAACCATAAAATCCTAAATCTTATGATTTTAATATTTACTATTTTTAAAGTGTCATTTCACACTTAGGATTAGAAAACATTTTTGAAAAAACGTATAAAAGTATTGAACGCAGCGGGATTCGAACCCGCGCCTCTTGGATACCGTCCAAGCGCTCTGACCGCTAAGCCATGCGTTCTACTACCACTCACTGGCACGACGTCGCTGCGTTCAAATTTTTATACGTTTTTTTCAAAAATATTTTCTTATGATTATAAATTAAAAAAAATAACTAGAATTATTATTATATATTATTATATAGAATACATCGCTTAGTAAGAGCGTCTACACTTAATATTTCATCGATGGAGTTAATAATTTTTCATATATATACTTAGTTATTAATGATTATTAGCAGTTTTTTAGAGGATAACGGAGAGTTTTGACACTATACATACCCTGCTATAAGCAAACGCAATGCTCACAAACACAATATTACCAAAATCGCAAAACTATTATTGCATTAACAATTTAAAAAAATATTTTTAAAAGATAATTTAGGCCATTTTTAATTTGAAATATTTTAAAATTCCACTATTTTAATCGTTTTAATTATAATCTGTGAAGTGTTCGAGACTATATTTATTAATACCAAAATATATACAATTAATACGATTGAAATAGTTTCATTTAAAATTTAATAAACAAATGTTAAAATTAAACATTTTTTTATATATATAAAATATTAAATTATAAAGGAGTCGCCACACAAACGAACATCTCTAACAACATTTTTGTCTATTACATAGATAATCACAGTTCCGTCAGCCAGAGTTGAGACAATTTAAGCGTATTTTGTGTGCTTTCACATTTTTTTTAATTAATAATATGAGAAAAATATAGATTATACAGATACAACATTAATCTACGGTTTTAGAATTAAAAAAAAAAAATTTTTTTTCATTATTACCGTTGCGACCGTTCAAGTTAAAAATTTAAAATTAGAACAATCGCCAAAACTAAGAAAAAAAATGAGCGATTTTGTAAAGTAGGAAAAAAATATATAAATTTTTAAATCAATGGCAATAGAAAAAATAGAATATTTTTTTATAAAACACTTGCACAGGTTAAAAATAAAATTTTGAAACAATTGTTTAATACAGATTATATAAAGTTAATATGTTAAATTCTTAGCTTACATACCTTTAATATTGTTCTAACGCAAACATCTATTTTTTTTACTTAAAAATACATTAAAATAGGCGGTTTTTGCATTGATTGTCGTGTTTCCATCAAAAATTTCATCAAAATCAGTCTTTTTTTGAGAGGGGAGGGAGGGGGGGGAGTCTTTTTAAAACTATATGAGAGAATGAGATCAGATTCGCTTTTCAAATTGTTACTTAAGCCTACAGATTATATAGAGAAAAAAAAATATAAAAGTTAGATATAAAAGTGTATAAAAGATTATTTTTAATCTATATCTAGGCTTAGGCTAAAGATAGCTAATAAAGTCTAAACGGTTAAAAAAATACCCAAAAATTGTTGTATTACAATAGAGGACCCTGTCAATTCGGAAATTCGCTTCGCTTTTGCCTTTTTTCAATCAATCAGTATAATAGGAACGTACTTCGGTTTACTTTATCAATATATATGTTTTTTAACATTGAATTTTTTGTATATCCTACTTGTATATTTTCTAAACGGTTTAATTGCACTGTTTTTTTTTAATTATAAAGAGTTAAGCGTATATAATGATAGAGATACACAGATTATAAAATCTTAAGGTTAACAAGTGAAGTAACACCTTGTTATATTTTGAATTTAGATCTTAAAAACTAATATTTGTGCTACGACCTGCAATCATACATCCTCTTGAAATGGCAGATTATTAAAAAAGCAACAATAAAATGCCTTTTTTCTTTTTTTTTTATTTACAGAACAAGGTGTCACTTCAGGTAATGCCTAAGCTAAGTGTATGTTAGTTAGGAGTAACTAATATAATTAAATTACAAAGAAATATATTTAAAAATGAACACAATTTCGTATAACAAGTAGAAAATCTTTGAGCACCTTGAATTTGTTAAACACATTCGCTTTTAGAATTTATTTATGTAAAAAAAAATGTGTGAAAAAAAAAATTATAAATAAAGATTTTTAAGTTACGACCTTTGCCTGAAATGAATGAAGTTTGGAAAAAAAAATAAAACTTATTTTTTCAGTCAATAGACAATTAGTGACAGATGAGAAAAGAATAAAGAGTCAAAAGACTACATTATGGAAAATTAGTTTGAATAAAGCACATCACTTTATAATTTGTTATTTTGTTGCAAACATGCAATAAAATATAGCATAAAAATAACATTAACAAAAAAAAAAAGGAAAAAAATAGAGATCATTTTAGTGAGAAACAGAAAAAAAAACAATAATAATGGAAAATTAATTTGGGAAGTCAATTGGGACAGATTAAATATGATTGTTTTGAATTAAATACAGATAATAAATGAACTAACCAATTATATCAGCCAGCTTCTCCCTTCTTTGTACGTGGTCTGCCTCGGCACAGTGGGCCATCAGGACCGACTCTCCTACAATCAAATTCTCAAAGCATAAAGAGCATGCATATATGGCATCTCCGAAGCAAACTATTTTGTTATCATCCCTGTACATTGTCATGGGGTTTAAAACTGTACTTGGTTGTATTTCCTTGCCCGCACTAACACATTTCTTGATATAAGCAGTTTTGTACAGGAAATGTATTTTTTCACAGTGGCTTTGGCTTAGAATATGTCTGAGAAGGCCGTTCTCCTCGCTTTCAGTGTCTTGGCATGATGGGCAATGAAATATGATTGTACTCCTCGAGTCGTCTTCCTCGCTCTTTAATTGGATACTATGGACTTGGACATAGAAGGTTATTCTTTCAATCGCAGCTTTCTGTAACAGAGTGTTATAGAGACTTGAATCTTCAAAACTGTTGTAACTCACTATTTGGTCCAAGGATTCTGAATATGCTGTAAGAGTTGACGAGTCCAAACTAAAATTTCCAATTGACGAGGTGATGGACATCGAGCCGTCAGTCTTGGAAGTCAGGCCTGAGTCGCTTTGGGACGAAGGTGAGGTGGGCTCGTGACATTTGCACATACACTTCTCAATTTCATCGTAGAATGTAACCGTTTCTCTTTTTTCAACTGAGAATAAATTCAACATGGCCTCTCTCAAGTCGGGGAAATCGAAGTGCTTGATTTTTTTCTTATGACTAACGTTAAAGCGTTTAGAATTGGCCTTTTGGAAATCAAATGTGATACTTTTAGTTTTGTTATCGCTGTAATTCTGTAAATATATTTTAACAAAGTTGTCGATATGATGCTTCATTGACATGAGTTGTTTCTTGATTTTCAATTTAGTTTGTACATCATCCTTCTCCATAATTATATTCCAAGGGCTAGGGCTCGAGCTCCGTTCATCAGAATTAAAAGTATCAATATACTTGACTTGTCGGAGGCCTTTTGGGAAATTGGATACTTCAGTGCCAGGCAGCGCAGTAACTATTGATTTTGAGTGGAAAACCTTTGAGACTTCAATGTGGAATTGGAATTCGTTCAGCATTTTCTTCAGGAAGCAATCCATTTTCTCCAATTTCATTTGATAGTTGAGCAACAATCTCATTCTTTCTTCTTCATTCTTGTCCAACTCCACATCAGCAAACGACTCCAAGCTGGTTGACGGTACCAACTGGTTCTCATCACTGGATTGATCAGTTTCAGCAACTTTACGACACATTTGAATACCTTTGTGTGAATCGACCGAGACATCTGAATCTGACTGATCAGATAAGGAATCAATGTCTAGATCTTCTTCAAACGGCGAGGACGGCTCATCTGACATAGCATCAAACAAATCGAAGGACTTATTAAAATCGAATCCCCTAAACTGTTCACTGAACACGTCTGAACTCTTGCACTCTAAGAGGACATGTTTGGGAGTGTTTTCAACGTTGCTTAGGCTGTCTTCGCTCAACTGGTTCATAGATTGACTTGCCTTTCTTATATCTAGTTTGAGTTTCTTACACTTGCGACGTTTCTCTCGCACTGGAGCTCCAACACTTAAGGTGAGGATATCAGTATCGGATAAAGAACCTTTTTTCGCGGCATAATTTTTAAGTGACTCGGGAAGTTTCAGGCTGGTGCACTGTCTGGACGTGGAATCAGGTTCCGTAGACTCTAAGTTTATGATAATAGGCTCTTCACCCACGTACGTGTGTCTGCGCTTCTTTAAATTTGCATCTGATACGCTATTCTCCGAGCTGTCCTCGGATTTCTTGAAATAATTAATGTTGGAAAGCATTTTCCTCAACGAAAACGCCATTTTCATTAAATATTTAACATACGAAATAGATTTTCACATTGAATGTTATTGTTGAGAGTAACAAAAACTTTTGGTAACAAAGAGCAAGTGACGAATAATACAAGGTTTGGTTGGAAGCTGTTCGTATCACGTAAATGTCGGTAAAATTATCTAGATCACATATTAATTTGATGAGGTTTTTCTATGAAATAAAGCGGAATACCTCCAATTACTTTTTGTAATTGATTTTTTTTGATCTCTTTGTCACATTTTATTTGGCAATCAAAACATCTGTGGCTACGCCGCCAAATTAAAACGTCGCTTTGTAATCAAACATGGCGGAACGTCCGAGAAAGATCGATACTGCTTATGTCAAATGTCAAAACATAAGTATCATTTTAAATTAGTAGTATTATGTTTATAAGAATTGCCAGAATAAAATATATTAATTGAAATAAAATGTATTATTAAAATAATTTTATATGATTTATAAATATATTGGATCTTTTTACAATACTATTTTTGCAAGTATATTATTATTACATTTTTCTAGATTCACGTTTTTATCTCGTAGAAGGGCAAACTGGAATTACCTAACTAGTGTCAAGACATTCCGTACTCCGCCTTAATATACAAACGTTAAATAATCTGGCAAATTTATTATTATGTTAAAATACACATTCTAATACAAAACGCTTTGAGGCGAGAAAGGCTAAGGCTAAGAAACGAGTTTTTTACTCGTATATCGGTATCGTAATCAGTGAATTCAGTGTCCCCATTTTAATTTCCACAGTCATACAATCTAGAATCTTCTAATATAAATAAATATATAATAATTACCTTATAAGCAAACGAACACCAGGCATAATGTGGTGGAACACACTGAGTTACGTCTGTCATAAGTGTATTTTTTATAGTATTAAAATTTTTTTTTTAAGCTTCACGCTTTCATCCCGCATAGCATGGTAGACAGAAAGTACCTAGTGTCAAGACACTCCGTACTTCGCTTTCCACCGAATTCGAGACACTGCGTGTTGAGTGGTGGAACTCAACGCCGCACTTTGTCTTACCAGATCGAAGAAGTGAAAATAATTTAATTATAATCACTCCCCCGAGTGGGGATCGAACCCACAACCGATCACGTTACAGTCAGACGCTGTCTCACTGCGCCACCACCGGCCTCAAATTATTATAATTATTAATATTGATTTAGATCTTTTCTCTCTATTTGGATTTATATGTAGGCTTCATGTCGAACTGCCTCCTTTTGGTCTGGTTGGTCTTCCATTACTGAAGGTCGTGGTTACGAGCTGACCTGGATCTGGAAGGAACGAGCTGTTTCCGGCGGCTCCTGTTAGCGACACTGTGCAATTTGAATGCAACTGAATTTACAACTTGGTCAGCCCATCTGGTGGTCGGGTGACCTCTGGACCTCTTTCCCTCAGCAATTCCCCCAATAACTGACTTGTCTAGGTTGTTGTCACCACTTCTCATTATGTGCCCAATAAAAGCTAATAGCAAATAGCAAGAAAACGCTTTTTAATATATATATATATATATATATATATATATATATATATATATATATATATATATATATATATATATATTTTTTATTATATTATATTATTATTTAATATATTTAATTATTATTATTTCCAATTCTTATACCATGAAGTTGGCTTAAATAAGTAGTCAGTCCTGATACCCACAGGAGAAAAGGCACCTATTAGTGTGCGTTATTTATTTCCCCTGTATCCCAATTACATATTAAACTCCTATCTTGGTTGTTTATATTCCAGTTGGCTAAATTACTTTGTTTATAATTAAAGGGTGACTAAAGTACGGGCGTATGATGTTATGTTTGAGATATTTTATTATATTATTATTATTTTCGGTGAGCCAAAACTCGAGATTTTCGTCGGTATATCTATGTATCACGTCCTGAAACCTTCAGGAAAAGGAATATATAGTTTCTCCCTATCTCCTCTTACTCCTTCCTCTTCCACTTGAGTTAATTTTGATTTGTAAATCTGATCGATGGGTTTGGTTATCTGATATGCGTGAAGCAGATGATGTATGGTTTGTGATGTGTGACGTCTGCTGCGGTACAGATGTTGATGTTACTAAAATTTGTTCCGTGTCTCGTGTCGGTTCTTGTATACTTGGTGTGTTGTTCACAAACAGCGTCTCCTAACACCTTGCTGAGTATGGTTGATGTGTGGACGGCTGCTTGTTTTTGCAGAAATGTTATATCTATTGTTATGTTTAAATGGTTTATGGATCTTTGTAAGCTTTTACTGATAATGCCTGTCGCTCCGACTATGATTGGGGTAACTGTGGTGTGTGTTTTCCATAGACGCTAAGTTTCCGTTTTCAGAAGGTGATATTTACTTAATTTTTCTATTTCTTTACCTCCTATGTTGTAGTCGGTAGGTACTGCTAGGCCATGTCCATGTAAATTAGATCTGGTCTATTATGTGTTACTGTCACGTCGCTCTGTACGGGTATATCCCACATGATTTTGGCTTGACTATTTTCCTTAACCTGCGGTTGTGTTCAAGTCTCCTTCCACCAAAGATTCGACACTTCAATTTTGTGTTTTTTTGCCAAGCACCAATGCACATACTGGACCAGGCTATTATCTTGCTTTATATAATATACACCAGCTAGTTTTTCGCATCCCGATATGATATGCTGCGTTGATTCGTCTTTCATGGCAGATTTAAGGATTGAAATAGACGACATTTGCCCTCTATTTCCATCCTCAAAATATCGCGCTGATGTTGTCGCGTTATAACGGTCTTGTCCTGGATGGCAAATATTGAGGATTTTATGGAGATTGGTATTTGGTTTTTTACTATCCATTTAAATGAACCTTCTTTGTCAATATTTGCCTTGTCTAGAACTGCTTTAGGGAACTGTCCATGTATTTGCTTGTTTCTCTATTTATCTTTTATCTTCTTGATTATCGCATGTTTGATTTCTTTATTTGTATGTATTTACGTGTGTGGAAGTTGGAGTTCTCTTTCTACTTCTTGTGCTTCTTTTATTATTGAGTATTTATTTTGTTGCTTATGATGTTCATATATTATTTTAATCAAATCGTCGCTTTGTTCTTCTAAGTAATGTTTATATTTAAGTATTTGTGTTCTATATAAGTTTTCTATATTCATCAGCCCCATACCTCCCTCTACTGTAGGTAAGTAAATCTTATCCACATCAGCTTTTTGTTGTTGTGCTTTCTTAATTGATAATAATTTTCTAGTTTTTATGTCTTATTGCCTTTAAATCTCTATTTTTGTAATTAATTATTTCAAAAGAGTAAAGTAGAATTGGAACCGCATACGTATTTATTCCTTTTATAATATTTCTTGAGCTTAAATGTGTGTTCAGTAGTAGTTCTCTTAAAATATTCCTTTGTAACCTGTTCCCTAATCTGAGTATGTTCTATTTTACCTGACTCGTGTACCCCTAAATACATATTTTCTTCACTACGGCCTGTCCGTTGTCGTGTTGGTGGTCTACTATCGTGCAAAGAATATTCACTTTCCAGTTTTTGGATTATGCGACGTATAGCGAGCTCAGACGGTGCACCATGACGGCCATATCTAGCACGAAATGCTCTTTGAGTAGAGATAATACTTCTCGAATTTTGATAGAAAATTTTCAAACGTTCAGATAACGTGAACTTGTTCATGATTAAATAGCAAACATTACTGAACACAAAACAACACAAATGTGAAATGTTAAACAACCAAGATGGCGGCTGTGAGCTATCAAAATTCTATCGTCCCTATTGGGAAACTCTAAATATGTTCCTCCTATCCCTAACTGTTCAAATGTATCTTCGCTCAGTAGCACATGTCCTTCATCTGCAATATAATTTCTATGTCCAGCACTAATGTGTATTGTATTGGATTTATCTAAACCGAAGCTCATACCAATACCGTTTGTAAATATTTCTAAACTATCTATTAAAACTTTTAAATTGCTTCTATTGTTGGCATACATCTTTATGTCATCCATGTATAATATATGGTTTACCCAGAAGCTATCCTTGAGTTTGTATCCCTTCATTTGGTATTTATTAAGAATGAATGATATTGGATTAATTGCCAGGCAAAGCAACAATGGAGATAGAGAGTCTCCCTGAAATATGCCACGTCTGATATGAATCAGATCAGTGGTCATTGACTCATGATGTCCTCGGGCTGTCATAACTACTTTCCATCCAGGCATCGCAATTCTCAGGAAGGTCTTTATCATGGTTGGACATCTGTTAATGTCAAGGACTCTCAGAAGCCATTCATGCGATACGCTATCAAAGGCCTTCTGATAATCTATCCACGCCATGCTCAAGTTCGTCTGAGATAGATGTGCATCCTTTAAAATTGCCTTGTTATCCATAAGGTCTCTGATCTTTACAACCACGAGCTCCGTGTCGGCATCCTCTCTGTTCTATTGCCATTATAATCTTTTCCGCGCAATGTTTATACAGTTGGTTTGCTAGTATGGATGCTTGTAATTTGTACATGCTAGTTAAACAAGCTATTGGCCTCCAGTTTTTAGCGATTTCAGTATTTTCATTTTTTGGTATTAAAATAACTTTTACAATTTTTAAAGTGTTATTCCACACTTAGGATAAGAAAACATCTTTGAAAAAACGTAAATAAACAACATAAATAAGTTGTAACAAAACGTATAAGAATTTCGACGCATCTGGTAGTAGAACGCATGGCTTAGCGGCCAGAGCGCTTGGACGGTATCCAAGAGGCGCGGGTTCGAATCCCGCTGCGTTCTAAATTTTTACACATTTTTTCAAAGATGTTTTCTAATTAAAATAACTTGTCCTATAGTAAACCACTCTTCTAACTGTTCTTTACGGTGTATAATATTGGTAAATATTGTAGCTAAATATTTATGCGTGCTTGTTAGATATTTTTAAATAATAATCATATATTCAATCTATTCCTGGAGCTTTCCAGTTTTTCAATTTCTCGATTGTTATCTCTTCTGATTCTGTTGTGTTAACGTTTTCAGATAAACTATCTATTTCTTCTATCCATTTTGTAGTTTTATCATATTCTACAGGTTCAGACAATACGGACTTCCAAAATTCTTCTACGTTATCTTCACTGGGGAGTTTTATATCATCAGTTGCGTGACTGTTTCCTAAGCTTCTATATAACCTATGCTCATTTTCCTTAAATAATCTATTTTGCTCTTTTCTATTGTTATCTTCTTCATATCTTTTTAATCTACGAACAAGCGCTTTGATTTTTTGTTTCAGCATCTCTTCTATACTGTTCCGTTGATTATCACTTTGTATTTTGTATTTGTTGTTTAATTTAGTTTTTATGTTGTTCATTCTTCGTGTATTGATGCCTCTTCCAATTTCAATTAACTTTCCTAATTCTTTTCTATTTTTTTCAATTCTATTTTATATTCTTTTCTTCGAAGGCGGATCTGATATTACTTTAATAACATTTTAGGTATGAATGATGTTTTATATAAGACATTATAATATTGTTTAATTCTGTAAGTGTTCCAGTAGTTACCAAAAGATTCGGTAAATAACTATTGAGTACATTTAAGTTATGTAAGAAATGTCTATTTATATTTGCTTTGGGTAAAAAAAGCCTGTTTTTTATTGATATTTCCCTAGTTTCAGCTAATATTTGGTCCCCAATGTATCCAGGTGTCCCAAATGTATTTTCGAATACCAAAATATACGCGATTAATCCGGTTAAAATAGTTTCATTTAAAAAGTAACTATTATATTTTGGGTATGTCCGTTTGGGTCCGTTGGGGCTTATTATATTATATTATATTATTATTTAATATATTCAGTGGCGTGTTTCTCTCTTCTTCATAACTTCCAGGGATTGTATAAATTTGCTTTTTTCAATAATAATTATCACGCTTTCATCTCGCAAAGCGGGATAGACAGAAAGCACCTAGTGTCAAGACACTCCGTACTACGCTTTCCGCCGAATTCGAAACATTACGTGTTGAGTGGTGGAACTCAACGCTGCACTTTGTCTTTTACCAAAAGTGAACATAATTTAAATATAATCACTCCCTCGAGTGGGGATCGAACCCACAACCGATCGCGTTTACAGTCAGACGCTGTCACACTGCGCCACGACCGGCCTCATAATGATTATCATTTTAAAAATATTTAAAAAAACTCGCATTAAAATATATTAAATAAGGCATTCAAATAAAAAGGAAATATGTTGGAAGAGAAAATATATTTTGTTTGCTCCACGCGCCATCCCGCACAGCAGGGTAGTTGAAGAGAAATTAGTGTCAAGACACTCCGTTCACTGCTCTCCGCTTGAAGGGCTGCCTTACCAGAGCGACGATAATAAATTTTAAATATTTCCTCTGAGTGGGAATTGAATCCACAACCAGTGGAGTGACCTAGAATTATATACATACTACAAGTTGTTTTTTAAGGAATTTAGTTAGATATTTATATATGTATCAACATTCTAAGACAATAATTGCATATGTTTTGATAGTATCTTCTATGGGAAGAGACAAGGAGTCGCGGTGCTCAACGCCGCGTCTGTGGAACTGTAAATAGTTACAAGGTTATAAATTTAAACCCAATATAAAATCTTATTTTTATTTGCTAAAACACAAAAAAACAAAACAAAAATACAAACGATACGCCCAAGTGTCACCAAATGAGGCTGTGTGAAGTGGGATACACACAAACATACGTAGATACATACACACGCAAACACACACTCATACATTCGTACATACGTACATAATATATATAAATATATACATAAATAGATCCACCACTACCAGTGTATTGTGCCGTCTTTTTACGATATGCCCGGGCTTCGTGTTCCGGGCAAATCAAGGAAAGGGTTTTTTTTTATTAGATACTTTATTATACACGCACTTATGGCGATCATGTTTTTTAAGGATATTTTTGAAAAAACATAAAAAATTTGAAAGCAATGGGTTTCGAACCCGCCCCTCTTGTTCCCCGTCCAAGTGTTCTAACCACTAAGTCATACGTTCTCTATCCTATACGCTTCTTAGAACGTCATTAGGCGTTACAAATAATCAATTTCGAAATAATTTAAACGCAGCCGGATACAGAACGTATGGCTTAGTGATCAGAGCACTTGGACGGGAAACAAGAATCACGGGTTCGAATCCCCCAGCGTTCAACGTTATTATGTATTTTTTTTTTAAATGTTTTCTAATCCTAAGTGTGAAATAACACTTTTCAAAATAGTATAATATTTTTATATTTATTATCAGAATTATTAAAATTTCTTTCAAAATCCCCTTCGAGTGGAGGAGTCCTCTAGGAGCGGTTCCTTGTATGTTCCATTGTTTTCAAGCACCACATGCTGGGTGGTCCGTGTCGGCCGTCTATTAATTTTTTTTTATTTCCTCGTTTCTATTTTAGTTCAAAGTTTTTTTTTTATTATTTCTCTGTTATTTACTCAGTTGCACATGTACTTGTGGCCGGTCGTGGCGCAGTGGGACAGCGTCCGACTGTAAACGCGATCGGTTGTGGGTTCGATACACACTCGGGTGAATGATTGTATTAAAAATTATTTCCACTTCCTCGCTCTGGTAAAGACAAAACGCGGCGTTGAGTTCCACCACTCAAAACGCAAGTACTCGAATTCCATTTCCATACTCCAATTACATCCAAACCAGTTATCAACAAACAAATACGCAAACCTTTTTATAAGGAAATTAGTGGAAAGAAAAAAAAAACCAAATTTTAATTTAAAATAATCCCTTATAATAATAACATATCAATTATATAAGTTCGGATGTTGGTCGAGCACCGCCCTCACCTCGGGCGGGAGGGTCTCCCTCTTGCTGGAGATGAAGAACTTGAGGGTCTCCCGCAGCGGCGCCGGGAAGTACTCCTCGTCGATCTGCTCCGCCAGCGACAGGAACACCGCCGACACGCGCCACCGCACCTGGTACTCCTTGTTCTCAGACTGCACACGCGGCACATGCACCAAAACAATATTTAATACCACTTTTGTATGTCCATCTGTTTTTGTTTGTTTGTTCAAGCTAACCTTTGTAACTGCTCGACCGATTTTGATGGGATTTTCTCTGGTAAATATTTAGAGATGTTACAATCTATACGAGTAAAATCGCAAGTTTTATATAATAATTATGGGAAAAACATACAAAAATTATATAATGTCGTATGTGGACGGGTAAAGTCGCAAGTGGACCATAATGTCATATGTGGACAGGTAAAGTCATATGTGGACCATGATGTCATGTGTGGACGTGTAAAATCACATGTGGACAATAATGTCATATGTGGACAGGTAAAATCATATGTGGACCATGATGTCATGTGTGGACGAGTAAAATCACATGTGGACCATAATGTCATATGTGGACGGGTAAAATCACATGTGGACCATGACGTCATATGTGGACAGGTAAAATCACATGTGGACCATGACGTCATGTGTGGGCGAGTAAAATCACATGTGGACCATGATGTCATGTATGGACGAGTAAAATCACATGTGGACCATGATGTCATGTGTGGATGGGTGAATACACATGTGGACCATAATGTCGTATGTGGACGGGTGAAATCACATGTGGACCATAATGTCGTATGTGGACGGGTAAAATCATATGTGGACCATGACGTCATATGTGGACGGGTGAAATCACATGTGCACCATGATGTCATATGTGGGCGAGAAAAATCACGTGTGGGCCATGTTGTCATATGTGCATATATGAAACCATGAAATTTGGGGGTAAGATTCGTCAAAAACGATTTTTGACAAAAACTCTCACAAGTTTGTATGAAGTTTTGAGGTTATGGGCCTAAGTAGGAACAGACTTGAGGGTAGGACCGATTTAAAGAAATATAACAGTTATTACAAGAATATATTAAAAATAGCTTCACGCTTTCATCCCGCACAGCAGGATAGACAGGAAGTACCTAGTGTCAAGACACTCCGTACTTCCCTTTTCGCTGAATTCAAGACATTGTGTGTCTTTCTCACTCACTTTACTTTCACTTTATCTTACCAGAGCGAGAAAGTGACAATAACTGAAATATAATCACTCCGAGTGGGGATCAAACCCACAACCGATGGCCTTCACAGTCTAACGCTGCCCCACTGCGCCACGACTGGCCTCAAAAAAAAGAATTCTGTACATCTTAGAAACAACTACCTCTCATATCATACTCCGTTGTACAGAATTTTTTTTAAATTATGTTGAGGCCGATCGTGGCGTAATGAGACAGCATTCGACTGTAAACGCGATCGGTTTTGGGTTTGATTCCCAATCGGGGGTATGATTATATTTCGTTTATTCTCTTTGGTAAGACAAAGCGCAGGGTTGAGTGTCACTACTCAACACACAATGTCTGAAATTCGGTGAAAAGAGGAGTACGGAGTGTCTTGACACTACGTACTTCCTGGCTAGCCTGTTATTTATGACTTAATTTTTTTTATTTATGGAGATATAAAATATATTTGAATGTCATAGTATTTTGTCTTGACTATTGCGCGGACGAACTCGCAGACGGTATCAAGTTTTTTTTATATATAAATAGACAAATAAAATAAATAAATTAAAATTAATACGTACATAGATAATAATTTATAATAACTTATATTTAAATAGTTCTTCAGTTATATTTTTAAAAAAACGTACAAAAATTTGAACGCAGCGGGATTCGAACCCAACCGAACGTTCTTCAGTTATATTTTGAAATAGATTTCAACTAAAAAATAAAATTAGTATATAAGCTTTATAATATTAAAAAAAACCTATAAAACTTAAAAACCTCAAAGTAACTTAAAAAAAATAAAATTCAAACCCGCACCAGAAAACCTAAGTCCCACCATAAACAAAACATGATACCTTCATAATTTCTTCTATAATATTGTAACATTATTCCACTCGTAAGATACCAAAGACACGGCTCAGTGGTGATAACGCTTGGGGCGTTTTTCAAGAGGCACGGGTTCAAATCCCGCTACGTTCTTCTCTCTGTCTCTCTCTCTCTCTCACAACACACGCACCTTGATCAACTGCAAAGCGCGCAGCAAGGCGTTCGCCAGCGGCCACTGCAGGTGCGCCTTGTCGGCGACTCGCGTCCATAACGTCCGGCTGGCGGCGGCGGCGCGCGCGCTGGCGGCGCGCAGCGAGCACGCGCCGCACAGCGCCTCCGCGTACGCCGCCGCACGCCGCTCCGGCTCGTGGATCGACTGCAGCACGACACGAATCTTTAACTTATATGTATATATGCGGGCCGGGGAATCGAACTTGTGCTACGCGATCCGAAATGGAGACCGTTGATAGCGGATTAACATTGATGTTGTGTAAGAAATTGGATAAATTTTTACTAGTTTTAAATAATTCTCCAGGATTACGTAATGTAAACGAAAAATCACTTGTTTTTATAGTTTCACGAACTTATCCCGCATAGCGGGGTAGTACCACCACACTCCATATTCCGCTCTCTTTGCACATTGAGCGGCGGAACACAACGCCGCGCTTTGTCTTACCAGAGCGAGGAAATGAAAATAATTTAAATACTATAGCCCTCTAGGCAGGCTGTAGCGTGGCCGATAAGGAATCATTCTCGGAGCAGTTTGAAGAGGTTCCACGTGCTATACTGGCTGCTGAAGTAATCATATAGTTGGGGAGGAAACGTATGAACGTGTTCACGGCGGTTACGGTTACGGTCGTCGCAATACAGAGGCAGAAAATATTCTAAGCGTCTGTGTGTCTGACTTGGTTGCGTCAACACGTTATTCCAAAAGAATCCTCAGCACCTTATCACGTACAAGGGCGGGTCCCACTTAACTCAAGTAGATTATCTGCTGACCAGACGGTGTCATATAGGCAGGGTGACGAACTGGGTTGTTGCGGCGAAGGGCGGTGGCTGTGTTGCTTCTTTGCCAAAGATGAAGGATGATCCTGCGTTACTAAGGGCGCATGTGGTCTTGGAGCGAATGGATCTAGAGGCAGAGCGCGCGTCAATTATCAGCGGGCGGTCACCTAGGTCGGCCTCATCATCATCGCGAGGCCGCTTCTGGACGGCCTCGGAATCAGAGACGGAGAGCTGTATCTCTATTGACACACAATCTCAAACAAAAACGTCTACTCAGACTTACAGAAAGAGACGCCGGAGTGAGAGGGGTAGGTCTGGTTTATCGGACTGAGAAGATTATAAGAAGCCGAAGGCCAAACTAACTTCGGCCAGGCGTGAGGAACTTCGGCTTCAAGCTGATAAGGAGGTCAAGGAGATGATAGAGGCGGTGCAGTCGAGAGCAAGCTCAAGGCTCTCCGACGTGTGCCCGATTGACCGGACAAGACAGAATGTGAACCCTTGGTGCACGATCTCCGGCACCAGGTTTCAGATAGCCTGGCCATCATTAACAAGGTGGCCAGTAAATCGGGAAACCTTAAGGGGACGTTCACGAAAGCGCTGAAGGAGGCAGCAGGCGCTATAAACACAACCGTTAAAATACTGGCCAATAGAACAGCGAACAAGGAGGTCATCCAGCTGAGGATGGCCAATTCGCGCTTGAATACGGAGCTGACGGAGCTGCGCTGAGAGATGACTCTCTTAAGAGCCAATCTGGAGCGATCGAGGGCCACTCGTCAGACTCCAGACAAGGCAGTGGAGGAGGGAAAAGAGGAGGTAGCGCGTTCAGTCATGGTGCACATGGTGCATCGGCATCATGCTGAACACCAGGTTAGCAGCACTGGAGGACCGGCTCCTCCCGCCGAAGCCTATGCGTCCACCACAGGCGGCGGATAAGCGCCGGGAAGCTGCTCAAAACCAAGCGGAAGCGGTGCCCACCGTATCAAAATTGGTGGCACCTGCTAACCCGGTGCCAAAAACCTCATAGACCCAAAAGGCAAAGGGGAAAAAAGGGAAAAGGTAAAAGTACCTCTAAGCTGGAAACACCCGCACAGCCACGTCCTCTTCCACCGGCGTCAAACGACTCCGAGGGGTGGAATGTCGTTGCGCGAAAGGAGGAGGAGGCTTAGGAGGTTCAGGTGTCGAGGTCATTGAAGTGTGTGGAGATGAGGGTGTATGGCCTCGACGACTCCGCAACCCCGGAGGATGTCGCGACTGCCGTGGGCCGAGTCGGTGGCTGTGCAGTCGCGGATATCAAGGTTGGAGAGGTCCGTCGGGACCGGGCTGGTCTCGGTGCGGCGGCAGTGCCAGACGCACTGGAGGAGGCGCGGGAAGCCAATTGAAGAGTGGGAGTCCCGGCTGGCATCACCATCCGCCGGCCTGAGGACAATCGAGGCGGTTCGTCCAGTGTTTCGCCAGTGGTTGACGAGGCGTCACGGCGTCATGACCTTCTGCATGACTCACGGGGCACGGTTGCTTCGGGAGGTACTTGTGCCGCGTGGCGGGGAGGAAGCCCGATGCGCGCTGTCACCACTGCGACGACTGCCTCGAAGAGACGACCCAGCACACGTTAGAGGAGTGTGCGGCTTGGGAGTCCCAACGCCGCGTTCTACGCGGCGTCATAGGGGACGACCTCTCCCTGCCAGCCGTGTTGAAGACCTTGGTGGCTTGCGGAGCCTTCTGCGAGGAAGTGGTGCTCGCGAAGGAGAAGGCGGAACGGAAGAGGGAGGCCTCTTCCGAACTCTCCATCCGCCGCAAACGACCGGGTCGCAGGAGGGCGGCACACGAACGCCGCCTTCCGCCCTAATTGGCCAGAGGGCGGTCAGCTTGGGGAAGCTGACCGCCTACTCACCTGGCCCAAGTAGGCGCGCACGGTCGCTCCCACGCGCTATTTAGAGCAGGCTATCGAGGGTGGCCCACGGCTTTTGACTCCGACGACGTGCCTAGCAGGCTCCCGCCGCCGAGGTAACGGAAGATTAGGGTTCCCGGACCTCGGCTAGTGGCGGTCGAGGAGGAGCACCGTGAAGTTTTAGTGGGTAAAGGGGGCGGCCTACATCCGCCAATCCGAAGTCCCACATAACCTGTCCCGAGTCCCCGATCGGGAAGGTATCCGTAATGCAATTTTCTCACGTTAAAAAAAAAAGAAAAAAAAAGGTGACGAACTGTAAAGTCATTTCGGGTGAAAGCCTGACGGCACAACATCGTCTCCTTGCCGTGGACTATGTGTGTACCTCGAAAAAGAAAGTAGCTGAGAAACGTCAACCTGGAATCAAGTGGTGGTTGCTGAATGGACCGATGCAGACCGACTTCCTGGCTGAGGTTGAGAGTCAAAATCTGTCGACCAAAACCGAAACTGCCCAGAAAGCTTGGGATAGAGTCCAGTTAGCAATTATTGCGGCGGATAGACGAGTTCTTGTTCTGTGTAAGGGAGGAAGAGTCATGGATAGGGAGACATGGTGGAGGAATGACAAAGTGTAGGAGGTGATTCGTGGAAAGAAGGTGGAGAAGAGTGGCAGACCACGGGCTCTCCTGAAGACAGGGCATTGGTGGTTATATAGCAGACAAACGTGCCAGTAAAAGAGATGTAGCCAGAGCGCGCAGTGAAAAGTTGTCACCATTATATGATTATTGCTGGGCTTGTCTTGAGGATAATGAACGTCACTAACTGGTTCACGATTTATTAACGAGACGGTACAATCATACAGACTGCGACGCACTGTCTTACGTATGCAATGTTTCGACTTTTATACATGATATCAAAGAGTAAGAGATGCACAGATGTGACACATTTTAGTCACAGAATATGTGAGCTTTATCAATTGTTTACTTTAATACCTATGTGCATAAACGGCATATGATAAACATGTAACTGTGGAAGGGCAGAAGCTCATTTACAAAGACTCCCAGGGCACACTGCTGTGTAACCAAGACTCTGTGAAGGAGAGATGGAGTTGCCACTTCAAGGAGCTGCTGAATACTCAGCCGTGCAGTCTTCCGACCGAACCGCCTCCTAATCTCGGACTTGTTACTCCAATAGCTCTTGACGAAACTCGGAATTGTCTTCGACGCATGAAGAGTCGGAAAGCGGTGAGACCTGACCACATTCCGTTCGAAGCGTGGAAATCATTGGGCTCTCTTGGTATGCTCGTGGTTACTGACCTTTTTAACCATATCTTGAACACTGGAACTATGCTAATCAGTGGCAGTACAGCTTCACAACCCCTATTTACAAAGGCAGGGGCAGTGTTCAAGATTGTGGTAGTTATAGGGGCACTTTGTGCGCGTTATCGACCTCAGGCTTCGCCGAGAGTGTACTGTCTCTGGATGTCAATATGGATTTCACCAAGGATCGGGTGCCATGGATGCCATTTTTGCCCTCAGAATTTTGATGGAGACATACAGGGAAAAAAGGAGAGCTCTGCACGATGCATATTTAGATCTGCAGAAGGCCTTTGAGTGTGTGCCTCGGCAATGCATCTGCTGTGCATTGCTATCAAAAGGGACATCAACATAGGCCTCCGTATAGGCAACATAGGATGTTGCCTATACGGAGGCCTATGTTGATGTTAACAGAGATATGTACCGTGATTCCACTTCAATGGTTAGGACTGCTGTTGGCGACGCGAAACCCTTCCCGATTACGGTAGGGCTTCACCGAGTCTCGGCTTATATCCAAGACCAGCCTCCCTGGCTGATGATGTACTCCGATACCATAGCACTCATTGAGGAGAGCCGGGTTAAACTGGAGTAGAGAATGAGCCTTTGGAAGTGTACGCTTGAAAACGGCGGTCTTAAATGTATCGAGTACATGGTTTGCGGGAGCCCGACCTCTAGCACTATCCATATAGCTCCTGAACCAGCTGTTAAGTCGGAGAAGTCCAGGTACCATGGATCCATCGTGTATGAGTCTGGGGACATTAATCACAATAACCAACCATGCCCGTATCAGCGCCGCTTGGGCCAAATGGTGTGAGGTCACAAGTGTGGGCTGGGACCGCAGAATACCGCCCAAGCTCGAGGTAGACAAGATATACAAGAGCATGATCCGACCGGTTCTCTTATATGGCAGCGAATGTTGGCCAGAAAGCTTCAAGAGGGTCGCCCGAGATGGTGATTGGATCGGATTGATGTGTCTGTACCTGGAGTTACACCCCCCGGACGCCCAAGGAAACGATGGCTGGAAAAGGATATGAGAGTAAATGGACTTCCCACCGAGGATGCCAAAGATCGTGCAAAGTGGAGTAGGTAGCAGATCCTGGCCAAGCTGGGGGAAATGCCAGGAAGAGGAAGAAGAAGAAGAAGAAGAAGATGATGTTGAATAATCTCCCTAAGTGTGTTTCGAACCCACAAACGATCATGTTAACAATTAGTCGCTGTACAAATGCGCCGCGACCGGGCACTCTTTATACATTCTATTATCCGAATTTTCGCTTATCCGGATGTGTAACGACAAGAAATAGTCCGGTTAATTGAATCTTTACTGTACATATATACATATATATATAGCGATTCGAACCCGCAACATAACAATGCAACGAACGCATGGCATAGTACTTAAAACGTTAACACGACTACCGGGTCGCAGGTTCGAAGCCCGCTCCGTGTTAAAAATTTTATACTCCGAATATTAAAAACATCACATTTCACCTGTAAATGTGCATCGATGACGTCACACGCGTTCGACCCGAGCTTGGCAAAGTTGCTCAAAGTGGGCTCCAGCAGGAACTTGCTGACGTCGGTATCCACCTCCTCAATGACATCTGTATAAAATATATAAAAAATAAACACCTTAGATGGGTAGTCAGGGAGAACATATTATCAAAACACACGTGGAGGAGCTAAACGCCGCGTTTTGTCTCGGCAGAGCGGAGAAATGAGAATAATTTAAAGATTATCCCCCCCCCCCCCCCACAGATGAAGAATAAAAAAATACGAATATATTGATTCGAACCTGTGATTTTGGAATACAGTTCAATAGTTTGAAATAGAAATTTTAATACTTATATGCAGCAGGATAGACAGAAAGTACCTAGTGGCAAGTTACTCTGTATTCCGCTTTCCACCGAATTTGAGACATTGCGTGTTGAGTGGCGTAACTCAACGCCTCATTTAGTCTTATCAAAGCGAGGAAATGAAAATAATTTAAATATAATCACTACCTCGAGTAGGAATCGAACCCACAATCGATCGCGTTTACAGTCAGACGCTATACCAGTGCGCCACTACCGGCCTCTATTATAATATATATATATATATATATATATATATATATATATATATATATATATATATATATATATATATATATATATATATATATATATATATATATATATATATATATATATATATATAAATAAAAACAAACATATATATATATATAAATAATAAATAAATAAAAAAAAACTCACCAGTTTTACTCAGATCGATCTCGTTGCTGACGTCCGCAGACGAGTCCAAATGCTGCGCGTCCTCCGTAGCGCTATCTTCGGATTTATCGTCATCCGATTCGTCCTCCGATCCGGACACGTCTGGAGATATCATCATTAAAAATTTGTTTAAATTTCAATTTTGTTACCATTTAAAATATACAAAATACACATGTTTATATTATGAAAAAAATATATAATATAAAATTATTATTAATTATAAGGTGTAGTAAAGTTACATCAATATGTGTTCAGTACTTTTTACGTGAAAGACAAACAAACAACATTCAAATACTGTATCAATACTCTCCCCCCCCCCCCTCCCCCCACTCACAGTCGTCGTCGCTGGCGTCGCCGTCGCTGAGCTCCGCGGCGGGTCCCAGCTTGAGGCGCAGGGCCTGCTTGCGCGCGGCGCCGCCCAGGCTGTTGCCTGGCAACGGAGCAACATGAAGCGTTACAATATATTAGAAACTGCATTATATGGAAAAGAAATTAATTCAAATGAGGCCGGCCGTGTCGGCTTTTCTGTAAACGCGATCGGTCGCGGGTTCCATACACAGGAGCGGGGAGTGATATATATATATATATATATATATATATATATATATATATATATAAATTATTTCCACTTCCTCGCTCTGGTAAAGACAAAGTGCGGCGTTGAGTTCCACCACCCAACGACAGAAAGGGAAGTTTAAAGCCTCTTTAAAAAAAAACAAAATTAATGACTGAAACATTTGGTGTCTGTTACATTTCATAGATAATTTATAAAATTATTTTGATTAAATATGTATAATTGTTTATCTGTGTTCCCAATACATGTATATATTTCTTTTAGCTTCACGCCATTATCCCGCATGGCAGGGTACCTAGTGTCAAGACACTCCGCACTCGGCTCTCCGCCCGATTCACTGCGCGCTGAGCGGCGTAACTCAACGCCGCGTCGCTCACCGGCCAGCACGACTCGCGTGAGCCGGTCCCTGCTGTCCCCCAGCGCGGTGACGGCGTCCACCAGCTCCGTGCACGCCTCCCGGCCGATCTCGTTGTGGCTCAGGTCCAGGGACTGGAAACCAGGACACGAGGCTTTATTACGGATGATGTTCAGAAAGATACAATAGGGGATATTATTGAGGAATCGAGGACGCGACCGGTTGCGGGTTCGATCCCCACTCGGGGGGGTGTGATTATATTTAAAATTATTTTCACTTCCTCGCTCTGGTAAAGACAAAGTGTGGCGTTGAGTTCCGCCACTCAACACGAAATGTCTCTAATTCGGTGGAAAGCGAAGTACGGAGTGTCTTCACACTAGATACTTTCTCTCTACCCTGCTATGCGGGATGAAGATAGCGTGAAGCTAAAAAAAATGTCGTTCCTTTGTATTTTCAGGCGAGATAAAAGTGTAATTTTCATTGATTGATTGATTGATTGATTGATTGATTGATTGATTGATTGATTGATTGATTATAATACTGTAAAGGCGCGTTAAATAAAAAAGATGTTTGTATTTACAGAGAAACCATTTGTGGTTTTATATTTGAAAACCCTCAACAATATATGTTATGTATGTACGTAATAAATAATTAAATGGATATTAAGAAAAAAAAAAGTAAATGACAAGTGGCGGAGAAAAGAAGAATAATTAACCGACTTCAAAAGAAAAGGAGGCATGATATGTATGTAGTGTTTGTATGTATATGTAATACATGCACACACACACACACACAACACTCTCTCACACAAACACACCCACTTTGAAACGGTATACATACATACAAACAAATAAGAAACAGTTATTCTTATTTTACAAACAGACTCTACACAACAAAAACAGGAGAGAAATAGAGTGTGAAATGTGACACAGTTATAGTATATAAAGAGAAGGAGAGCAGAGTGATGATATTATATTAATAAAATAAATGTAACACACACACACACACACACACTACCACTGTGTTTGACACACACGTTTATTTTATATAAAGTGACGTACACGTTGCCATGGCAACGCGACAAATGTAGTGTATAATATATATATATATATTGGTACACACCTCTAACAAGACGGCGTTGTCCCTGAACCCCTTGGCCAAGGCCCTCGCCCCCGAACTCTTCAGCAGGCAGTCACCAAAGTTGACAGCTCTCAAATTTTTTAATCTGTGTTAAAACAAAAAAAAGACACTAAATATACACAGATAATGAAAAAAATATATAAAAAAGTTTATTTAAGGTAAAGATCTAGTTAAAAATAAATAATAGTAAATATAAGTTTTAGAAATTATTTCCATTTCTATGCTCTGGTAAGAGAAGGCGCGGCGTTGAGTTACACCTACTGCAATATTTCGAGTTACTAACTTAGCCAATTCTTGTTTTCTCTGTTACTAAACTGCTATGAGCAATAAAGCATGAAACTCATAAAAAAAAAATATTTTTAGTAGACAGAAAGTACCTAGTGTCCGAGATAAGACATCCAAGACACTCCATATTTCACTTTCGAAACATTACGTGTTGAGTAATGGAACTTAACGCCGCACTTTGTCTATACTAGAGCGAGGAAGTGAAAATAATTTAAATATAATCACTACCCCGAGTGGGGATTGAACCCACAACCGATCCTATCTCACTCTCCTCCTTCTCCTTATATATATATATATATATATATATATATATATATATATATATATATATATATAAACAACTGACTTGGGCAAAGCGCCAGCAATGGCCGCGGCGCCCCGCGGCCCCACTGTGTTGTCGTTCAAGTTCAGCCGAGCGAGGCGCGGATTGTGCTTGAACGCTTCAGACAAAGCTGATATACCAATGTGGTATATACCGTTCTGGGGCATGGCCAGCTCCTCCAGCGTGCCCATTGACTGGAACATGTGAAAAAAATAATAATCGGACATTATGGATGCGAACGTACTCGTAAATGGTACAATACTTAGTAAGAAATTAAACGAATATATATATATATATATATATATATATATATATATATATATATATATATATATATATATATATAAGATGTCAAGAATATACATATATTTTAAATGAAACGATTTTAAACGGATCAATCGCGTATATTTTAGTATTCAAAAATACTTATTTGAACACCTGACATTTCTCTCACTGTACAGCAGTCCGTGGTCACACTTGACCACACTGAGGTGGCGTTCGTCTGTCAGTTGATACAAAAATTAATAATATCAAACTACCGTCATCTATTTCTCAATCGCCTCACACAATACCATCCATAAAACCAAAATCATATAAAAAAATATATATTTAAAGTATGTTTTTTTTATTTTATTTTTTTTACCTGAAACACAGCAGCCAACGCCTTAGCACCCTCATTCTCCAATCTGTTTCTACCAGCTATGAAGATCTTGAGTCTCCGAGGGTTTGCTGACAGTGCCTTAGCCAGCAGCCTGCCCCCGGTGATGCCCAAACCATTGTTGTTTAAATAAAGCTCCTGTGACACGAATAACAAAAACATAAATGTAAAAATTAGAGCCAAGTTCAATATTATAATATATGTATAAGAAAATTTGATAACTATAGAAGCTGTTAGTGTCTTGTGCGACAGCGTCCAACTGTCAACGTAATCGGTTGTGGATTCGATTCCCATTTGGGAAGATGATTATATTTAAATTATTTTTATTTCTTTGTTTTGGCGGGACAAAGCGTGGCGTTGAGTTACGCCACTCAACACGCAATGTCTCGAAGTGTACGGGGGCGTCCTGCTATGCGGGAAAAAAGGGTGAAGCTAAAAACAATATTTTCTTTTTATAACTGAAGATCAGATATTCAAGTCTAAGGTCTCACTTGGCCAAGTCTAAAACCAAGATTCACCAATCAGCCAAGTTAGATTAATAAAAAAAAAATAATCAACAACAAAATTGTCAAGTATCAACCTTACTGTTGGTATATTTATTTTTAAATATTTACTATAAGGAGAAGAATTATAAGGAACGAAAGGTGGAAAGAAATTAAAGAAATTAAAAAATGAAGTAAATTAATATATTATTCACTATCATTTCCCTGCTCTAGTATGATAAAGCACGGTGTTGAGTTCCCCATTTAAGATACAATATCTAGATTTCAAATGGAAAGCGGTGAACGGATTGTCTTGTATATATGTAGTATATAGAGACTATAGAGAGGGAGCTCCTCTAGTTGCATGCGAGCCTGGTACAACTCTCCTATTTATTTGATACACTTGCTTAATATATAAGCAGTCAACGGAGTGTCTTGACACTAGGTGCTCTCTGACTACCCTGCGGGATGGCGCATGAAGCTGCATAATAAGACTGTACCAACCTCCAATTCCGAGCATACATCACTTTGAAGTAACTTAGCAAGACCTTCAACTCCTATAGGTCCAAAGGCATTGTCACTGAGATCCAAGATTGAAAGACGGGCACCTGCTTCTATCATGCCATCTCCGAGAGCACTCTGGAAAATAGGAATAACATGATATAATCTGTTAATAAATAACTTATATTTTTTTTGTCAAATTTTTGAGAAATTATGTGTTGAGTGATGGAACTCAACACCACACTTTGTCTTACCAGTGCAAGGAAGTGAGAATAATTATAAATATAATCCCTCCCCCGAGTGGGGATCGGACCTTCAACCGTTCATGTTTACAGAATGATGCTGTTCCATTGCTCCACATCCAGCCTCAATCTCAATATAATTTCAAATCTTAATATAGATCTTTTAGCTGTACTTTAACATCTTCAATATAGAGTTGTCTTTATTCATAAACAATCTGTTTTATAACTAACTCACCAGAGCCGGTGGTATTTCAGTCTTCATTCTTCCTGTGAACATGTCTGAGAATCGAGCGGATTTAAGCTCCGGGTGCTTGGATAGAGCTTTGGCAATGGCCTGTGCTGCGGCTACACCAAGAGTGTTGCCTGTGAGAGTTAGATATTGGAGATTCGGGCAGCTGTTGATGGCATCTACTATCGGTTGAGCTGAAATTGTGATTTATTTTACATTTAAATAATGTATTTTAATACTTTAATCAAGTTAGTTTATAAATCATTATTTTTATGAGATATAATTAACTTTAAAACAATAAATATAATAAATATAAACTGAATTAAAGATTAATGTAAACTAATGAATTATAATACCAAACCAATAACTGTTTAATAAAAAAATATATGCCAATACAAGCAAATTATTTTTTTTTGATAATACAAAAGGCGCGAAGAGGTTATGTTTTGTTAAAGGCATTAAAACATATATTTCATGATTTTTCCTCCAATATGACAACAATTTTAATAAAGAATAATAATTAAAATGTCGCACTAAATTTATTTTAGAATATAAATAAAATAAATAACTAACCATCTTTCTCAGTGTCTAATTTTAAGGATTTTCCAGAATAATCCACTCCACTCAGGGTTCTGTTCGGTTCGTTGAGCGCGGAACTGATCGCATTTAAATCAAACGACATTTTGCACGCGATTTTATATTTGAAACAATTAAATAATAAAGAAATAATAATTACAACGAACTTTTCGTTCAATTTTTTCGGCTTCGCTTTTTGTTTGTTCAATTCTGTCACATGTCAAAGAGAAACGTCAAAGATATGGTTTTTTTTTAACAGTTTCCTTCTCAGTCGGGCACAGACCATAAGTATTATAACACATTATTCATAATGGAACGTTTGCTAGTTTCTTTTACATTTATTACCTGATTTTGGCTTTAAAATATATATAACTCCAAGAAAAGATAATAAGCATTTATTAGAAAAATAACAAAAAATATATTTGTTTTAAATTTTATATAATTTTTTTAGCTTCACGCTTTTTATCCCTCATAGCAGGGTGGTCGGAAAGTACTTAGTGTCAAGACATTCTGTACTTCGCTTACCGCCAAATTTGAAACTTGAGCGTGGTGAGACTAGAATTCAACGCTGCATTTTGGCTTAATAGAATGAGGAAGTGAAAGTAATTTAAATACAATCGCTCCCTCGAGTGGGAATCGAACACAACAACTGATCGCGTTTACAGTCAGACGCTGTCTTACTGCACCATGACCGGCTTCAATTATTTATTTTTATATAAATTGAGAGTTACGGGTAATTTGCTTAACGAATGCGTTTAGAAATCAAATATTGAGCAAGTAATATGGCTTAGGATATGAGATAGAATGTAATGACTAATTTGCCCATTGTTTGGTTTATAATGAACGCTTTATAGCATTTGTTTTTTGATTTATTCACAGTCACAAAGACTGGTACTTCTGTGCCCTTAAATATACCTAAGAAAATTTTTGAACACATAAAATGATTAAAAAAACAATAATTACGTTTATATTAAAAAATAGCAACAATGGAGGATATATTTGGGTTTTTCTATATATTTATTTACTTCAATAGTTAATGTATCAATTATAAATATATGTTGATTAAATAATTATTTAATTATCTTAAATACTCTGTAAAGATAGAAATATAAAAAAATATATACTAAACCCAAGGCAAGTGACCACACTCGCACTTATAATAAACACAAGAAATTAAAAAAAAACGTAAATTACAGATAATAAATAATTTATTTCCAAATATTTACTATTTTCATTCATCTTCTTCATCGCAATATTCTACAGCCGCTACAGTAACGACATCTACGACCTCCTTGGACGGATGCACTAATATATCAAAGAACCTCGCCTCATGCCTCATACTGCCGTAGGCAAAATAACAAAGTTTTGTTGAAGGTAGAACTTTGCCAATAATCAAATGACCCTCGTGGTGAGCTCTACCGATGTACAGTACTTCACGGTCTTCTGTGTACCCTCCCTCCACGGCTCCTGGTGGGAGCTTGTTCCCATTGACGGCGATCCAAATACAATTATATCCACATAATATTTCCTGAAAAAAAAAATGTATATAAAAAAATTTCCCTCAAATTTATAAAAATTTTAAATTATTTTAATAATATTTTTTTGTCGGTCGTATCTTGTGTTACAGGGGGATTGAACATATTTAAATTATTTTCACTTCTTCGCTCTCGTAAAAGACAAAGAGCGGCGTTGAGTTTCACCACCCAACACGCAATGTCTCGACTTCGGTGGAAAGCGAAGTACGCAGTGTCTTGACACTGGGTACTTTGTCTACTCTGCTACACGGGATAGAAGCGTGAAGCTAAAACTAAAACAAAAAAAAAACAAAAAAAAAAAATTATCATTTTTATTAAGAGAGCTTCACGCCTTTTCCCGCATAGCAGAGTGGGTAGTGGGACAAGTCAGAAGTCTGATTATTGCTTTAATATGAATATATTGTGTGTTGAGTTGGGGATTTCAACGCCGTGATTAGTCCTACGATAGGGCGGTAAAATAAAGATCATATTAATAAGATCATTTTATATTTTACTATTTTTGAAGCGTTGTTCCACATTTAGGATTAGAAAATATTTTAAGACAGACGTATAAAAATTTGAACGCAGCGGGATTCGAACCCGAACCTCTGGCTAAGTTGTAACAAGCGTATAGGAATTTCGACGCAGCTGGATGTAGAATGCATGGCGCACGCGGTTTGAGCGCTTGGACGGGGAACGTGAGGCGCGGGTTCGAATTTTTCTACGTTTTTGTTCAAAAAGATCATTCCGCTTAATGGGAATCGAACCCACGATATGCAGGTAACCAAATACCACGAGCATATTCTTACCTTCGGCATACACTCTAAGCTGTAGCTGTCCCAGGCCACGAAACCCACTTTCAAGCTTGGAACATACTTCCCAGGAATAATGGAGTTATCAGGTTTTATCCTCATGATGTAAAGGAACTCCCCCTCATGGCCTCCTATTAACGCTCCTTCTGGAAGGTTCTCATCTTCATCCAGTTCCACCCATTCCAGTTCCCCATTTTGAATTTCTTTTAAAGGTAAATCCTCTATTAGTGGTGGCACTGAAATGTTTCGCTCCTTATTAGCAAAAGTAAAAAAATATACCCTTTTTAATATATGTATTAATAACAATATAAATGAGGAATGTTCCTTCATTCCTCTAATCTGGTAAGACAAAGCGTGGCGTTGAGTTTCCTATTCAACACGCAATGTCTCGATTTCAAATGGAAAACATTCAACAGAGTGTCTTAACATTAGGTTGTGTCTGTCTACACTCCTTGGCGGAACTAAGCGTCAAGCTGCTATTTATTAATAATTTCAATGAAACATTAAAATAATATACATTATATATCAGAACATTTTTAAAAAATTGAAACGCAGGGGGATTTGAAGCCCCTCCTCTTATTCCCATCCAAGCGCTCTGACCGCTAAGCCATACGTTCTCTATCCTATACGCTTGTTACAACGTTATGTTTGTTGTTAGCATCTCTGTAGAGAGATTGTAGGATTAGAAAACATTTTTAAGACTTTCGACGTAGCGGGACGTAGATCACGTGGATTAGCGGTGAGAATGCTTGGACTGGGAACAAGAGGCGCGAGTTCCAATCCTGCTGCGACCAAATTTTAAAACCTTTTTTTTTTAAATGTTTTCTAATCCTAAGTGTGGAATAACACTTTAGAAATATTAAAATACATATGCCAATTATTATTGTTTTCTGAGTATTATATCCAGTACTAAGGTATATTTTAGCACAATTTACGGCTAGAGCTGCTAGCTGTATCTAGTATTGAAGGCAGAGAGCCTTCTGGCAGGCAGGAGCCTTCGAATCCTGGCAGGGTCGCCATGAGGGGACTTATGTTCTTGAAACGAGTGCACTTGGTAGAAGGTGATTTATAACTAACTCATTAACGCAACGATCTTAATATTTATACGACATCCGACTTACATGCGACTTATTACACTACTCTAAGTAACGGACGTCTGATTCTAAAAGCAATTGTTTTGTTGATTTTATAATAATTATTTCCACCATTTGATAAGAAATAATTAAATTTGCAATGAATAATCATGTACAGGCAAAATCCATAAGGAATTTCTTATATCATAATCTTTCTATATAAAAAAACCTGTATATATGGTACAGATATACATTTATAAAGATATTAGACAGATATTTTTGTTTTTCATATTAAAAATATATAAATTGAGGCCGGTCGTGGCGCAGTGGGACAGTGTCTGACTGTAAACGCGATCGGTTGTAGATTCGATTCTCACTCAGTAGAGTGATTATATTTAAATTATGTCCACTTTTTCGCTCTGCTAAGACAAAGTGCGGTGTTGAGTTTCAGTAATGAAAGCAGAGCCCGGCGTTCCACAACTCAACACGCAATGTGTCGAATAAGGTGGAAAGCGGAGTACGGAATCTACTCTGCTATACAGAATAAGCGTGAAGCTAAAAAAATAGCGTAACTTAACGCCACGCTTTGTTTTACTTAAGCGGAGAAATGAATATAATTTAACTATAAGCATTCCTTCGGGTTTGTACGTAATTTGTATCCACGCCTAGCAGGGTAGACAGAAAGTACCTAGTGTCAAGATACTCCATACTCTGCTTTCCAGGGCTCTACTTTCAGTGGTGGAACTCAACGCCGCACTTTGTCTATACCAGAGCGAGGAAGTGAAAATAATTTAAATATAACGACTCCTCCGAGTGGAGATCGAGCCCACAACCGTACGCATTTACAGTCAGACGCTGTCCCACTGCGCCACGACCGGCCTAAGTAACGCTAATTAACACACAATATCTTATAAAGCGGAGTGTCTTGACACTAAGTTCACTCTGCGTTAGTAAGTACTCACAGTAGCACTTCCACTCCGCACACCGAACTCCAGTAGTCACGTAGAAGGTGACATACTTAATATTATCAACAGAGCATTTGTAAGATATAACAGGTTTCTCATCTTCACCAAAACTGATCATCCCATCACTCCATGTTATCCAGAACTTCGAGAATTCTTCTCTTGGCAGGATCTGTGGTGTCGCGATGCAGCACAGCGGGAAGCTGTTAGCCTTCAAGCTGCATTTATCTCTTTCAATTTCAAGCTGAAATTGCAATATTTATTGTATTGTTTAAAATTATTATTAAATATCTATTGTAAAAGAAGGAAATTTGTGTGTCTAGAAGCTTCATTTGAACTTCCGTGCGTTGTGTTGCCAGAACGGAAACATGGCAATATTTAAAAAATATTTTTGAAAAAACGTATAAATATTTGCACGCAGCGGGATATGAACCCGTGGCTCTTGGATACCGTCCAAGCGCTCTGACCGCTAAGCCATGCGTTCTACTATCAACCGCTCCTAAAATTCTTATACGTTTGTAACAATTTATTTATGTTGTTAGCATCTTTGTAAATCGCGGGTTTGAATCCCGCTGCGTTCAAATAATTATACGTTTTTTCAAAAATGTTTTAATCCTAAGTGTAGAAAAATAGTAAATATGACAATATTCATTTAACTATTTTTAAAGAGTTATTTTTGAAAAAAACGTACAAATATTTGAACGCTACAGGATTCAAACCTGCGCCTCTCGTAAACTTGAAATTGTAACAAACGTTATAACCGTATGGCTCAACGGTCAGCGTGCCTGGACGGGGAGCTGGAGGCGCGAGTTCGTATACTGATGCGTTCAAATTTTTCTACGTTTCTTCAAAAATTATGATAATAATTATTAATTACAAACATTTATCCCAGAGTAATAATAAAACTAATAGATTAATAAAAAAAAACAGATAGTCAGAGACAACCTAGTGTCAAGACATTCCGTTGATTTGCATCTGACATCGAGACATTGCGTGTTAAGTGGCGCAAACAACGCCGCGCTTGGTCTTGCCAGCGCAGTGAAATGTAAATAAATTTTTAATACAATGATTCCTCCGAGTGTGTATAGAACCTACAACCAATTGCGTTTGATGCAAGACGTTACCATTTTACATCTATAGATATAGGTATTCATTTTATAAGAATTATCATGGTTTCACTTATTATTACCTAACAAACAGTATGAGGCCGGTCGTGGCGCAGTGGGACAGAGTCTGACTGTAAACGTGATCGGTTGTGGGTTCGATCCCCACTCGGGGAAGTGACTATATTTAAATTATTTTCGCTTCCTCGCTCTGGTAAAAAGACAAAGTGCGGCGTTGAGTTCCACTACTCAACACGCAATGTCTCGAATTCGAAGTCTTGACCCTAGGTACTTTCTGTCTACCCTGCTATGCGGGATAAAAGCGTGAAGCTACAAAAGCAGTATGCAATGAAACTCTTTTAAACGGACTAATCGCGTATGTTTTAGTATTCGAAAATATATTTTTTGAAGCCCAATGTTTCGAATACTTTATAATAGTCCGTAGTCACACTGGCGGATAGACTGACGTGGTATTCGTCTTTCAATTAAAACATAATTTATATTGAGAATCAGATTGATGTATTGATTAGAAACTATATAATAAAAATTAATTATACAGACAGACGAATGCCACCTCAGCGTGGTCAAGTGTGACCACGGACTACTGTACAGTGGGAGAAACGTCATGTTTCCAAATATGTATTTACGAATACCAAAATATACGCGATTGATCCGTTTAAAACATTTTTATTTAAAATGTGTAAAAATCGCGAAAATCATAGATCTCATTATGTAATATTGAACTAGGGTTGTCAACCATACTTTATACTGAAGTGTCCTATTTAATTTTTTATTAATTATACTTCATACTCTTCCAAATAAATCGAGTATATGCGTTTTTTATTGTCAAAAATGCTAGCAACCCTAATTTTGACACAGTGTTTTGACACTAAATTCTCTTTAACCGTGCTATTTAATTTAAAAAGGATACACCCTATTGACTTAACAGGTTCGAATCCTGCTTCAGATTACATAAATAATTTTAACTTACATTATACTCACAGCACTCGTCAGGCGTGTCAGTGAGGCCCACTGTGGCGGATGTTGGGGACTTCACCCAGAAACATATAGCATTGCTTGTTACTTTGTAAAATTGATTTTGATGTCTTGGCCAGGTTTTGAATGCTATAAATGAAGTTAAAATATAAATATAGAGTAAATAATAATAATCTGTTTATTAAAACGTGAAGCAAATATCTTTGTACTCCTTTTTTACGAAAATAACGCGAACTGTGGAGTATGGATGGCCCAGTTATTGTTTTATATAGAGAAGGTGTATAGAATTAGGATTTTAAATTAATAAAATAAATGTAACACACACACTACCATGTGTTTGACACACACGTTTATATAAAGTGATGTACACGTTGCTATGGTAACGCGTTTTTAACGCGTCAACATGACATCTAGTACTAATTAATAAATTATTATATTTAAACATACTTTATAAAACTTAATTAACATAAAATTTGTGGAGTAAAATCATTTTACCCGTTTGTACCAAAACTTACGTAGATGAAGAAGTAAATTGTTTAAAATAATTGAAGTTAACAAAAAAAAATGTTTTTAAATTATTTTCACTTCCTCGCTCTGGTAAGACAATGCGCGGCGTTGAGCTCCACCAATCAACACGCAATGTCTTGACACTAGATATTTTCTGTCTATCCTGCTATGCGAGATAAAAGCGTGAAGCTGAAAAAAAGACGAATCGCCTCTCTCCATAATGATTAAAATAATTTTAATTTTTTTAATGTAAAGTTTGAACCACTAGGGACAATGACCACGGACTACTGTGGTTTTAAATTGTATCTAACACATATAATTATACGTTATAGAGGCGCAGGGGAGCAGAGTAGACAGGAAGTACCTACCTAGTGTCAAGACACTCCGTACTTTCCACCGAATATGCGACATAATTAATCTCATTAAACAAGTTTTACTTTAAATTAAATATAATAATTTTACTTTCATAAAAAGAAATAGATTTTACATGAAACTATTTGAAATGGATTAATCGCGTATATTTTGGTATTGGAAAATGCATTTTTGGACACTTGACGTTTCGAACACTTTACAGTAGTCCGCGGTCACAGTTGGTCACAACGCGATTAATCCGTTTTAATTAGTAAATATGTAATAATCGCTAAAATAAAGAAAATAAGAATTAGGTTATCTTTTGTTGATTTGACTAATGACAAAATATATTTGAAGCTAATTTATTATAGCTTGTATTGACACTTCAATTAAAGAACAATTAAATTCTTTAAAATATACCAATATTGATGTAAATATTTAATAAATAAGAAAAATAAAATCAAAAATAAACATTTACTTGTTAGAATGGCCATAGTGTACTAGAAAGAAAAGAAATATAGAATATATATATATATATATATATATATATATATATATATATATATATATATATATATATATATATATTGCGGGTTTGGTGATTGAAATGTCGAGTTTGGTCTATTAAAATTAGGGAAATAAAATAGAGTGCGATTTCCACTCTATATTATTTAAAAAAAAACATAAGCTATGGACTTATGCATATATCTATAGTATAGTATAGTATAACAAATATATTCTCTGTATTTATAATCTGTATAAATATAATCGCAAATATTATAGCGACTTTTGATTGCTAGATTCTTAAATGCTTTAGTAACAGATAGCAATCTAAAATGTTTTGTATAAATTCTGAAAAAAAAATTGTTAATGTATTACAATTATAACTTACTTATTTCACAATTCCGTGCAACAGGGTAGTCAGAGACAATCTAGTGTCCAGACACTCTGTTGTATACTCTCCACCCGAAAACGAGACATTGCGTGTTGACTAACGAACTTAGCAACGCAGTTTGTCTTACCAGAGTGGAGAATTACAAAAATCAGAATCAATAGCGTTTACGGTCTCCGCCGTCACGCAAGACGTAATAGTCTTTACATAATAAAAATATGTTAACCTTGACTAATGTAATACAAAGAGGAGAAAATGTATTTTTAAAAGTTAAAGATTTTCCATTTCCCTCTGTCTGTCAATGTCATTTAAATATAAGAAAAAAAATACTTATATGTGCCACGTCACTGTGTATTCTCCTTTGAAATCAAATTTTAAACTTAATTAATATATTTGTTAACATTTTTTTTACGCTGTAGTACAAATTGGACAGTGTCTATCAGTCTACCTGTGACAACGGACTACTGTAAAGTATTCGAAACGTCAGGTTTTCAAAAATGTATACCAAAATGTATGGGATTAAAACGTTTAAAATAGTTTCATTTAAAATGTGTAAAAATCGTGACAATCAAAGATCTTATTGCAGTTTGTAACTACAAACTATAATTTTGGGTTTCATATGGGAAAATGATTTAGTTTCTCAGTTAAAATATTTATAGGAGAGAAAATTTACTAACTACTTAGATAAAATATTGATTATTTATTGTTTTTAATGACCGTCCAACGCTATTGCACAATAGTACATACAGAAAATATAAGTACAGATAACTTAATCCTGATATAACAAATATTCAAAACCAGAAAAAATCAACATACCAGATAACATCTACATATATTATATATTCTACAAATTTTTATTCTTTTTTAATTTGCCAATTTTTAGGCACACAAAATAAACACCAGTGCTATTACCAAAGGTACTTCAAAAATAAAAAAAAAACAATTCCTAAACGCGCACATCATATGTCAGTATCATTCGGCAGTTAGTTATGACAGTGATCGTTCTTTTGCCGTTTTATTGTTTGTAATTTACATTTAATTTATTTTACTTTGAGGCTACGTGACTTTTAGGCTCGACGCAATGGCGGGTATGTTGTTTATTAAATTATTATTAAAATATATTAAAATAATTACGTCTTTAATATACTTTCAAGTTAGATACAATGTTATCTCTCATAAATGTTTATTCAATATATCCTAACCTTTGATCTTATTTATAAGTGGTTTTTAACAAAAAAAATATTCTAATATGAAGGTTATTTTTTGTTAATTCCGTTTAAATTTTAATTTTAATTTCAATTATAAGGTTTAGTGAAAATGTATGAAGTTTTCAATTTCGATTCGGGTCATACTTTCTAATAACGACATACTTAATTGATTGATTGATGTTAGATATTTATAATATACAATTTATAATTTGCAGTATTTAGAAATGATGACACAACGCGGCGTTTAGTTGCGCTAGTCAACACACAATGTAAAAAATCTTATAATTGTATTATATCTTAAATATTACTTATTAACTTGAAATATATTATTGAGATTAAAATAAATTAGTTATTAATAAAACCTAGTATTAAGATCATTCTCCACATTTATTTCATATATATATATATATACAGATTAGTTATTCATATCTTGAGATAGCAACGACAACATTCTTTGCTAAAATGGCCTTATATTTACTTAGATTAAGATAAAAAACGTTTGCTACTTATCAAAAAGACATTAATCAATCAACATACTGCCGAAATATTTATGACATTTTATGTTGAATTCTTAATATAACTTAAACATTTACTTTTTCAAGAAAAGCTGGAGACTAATTTAATTAATAAAAAACTGGTGATTGGTCTTGTGTGATAGTGTCTGACTGTAAATGCAATCTGTGGTGGGTTCAATTCCTATTCCGAGGAGTGATTATATTTAAAAATTATTTTTATTACCTTGCTCTAGTAAGACAAAGTGCCACATTGAGTTCCACCACTTAACACAAAATGTCTCAATTTTGGTGGAAAGTGAAGTACGGAATGTCTTGACACTAGCTACTTCCTGTCAACCCTGGCGTACGGGATAAAAAGAGTAAAGCTAAAAAAATCATTAAATATCAATGGTACTTTTGCAATAATACAATGTTGAAAACTGCATTTAAATCAGCTTAGCCGTTAATATTAATTTTTCTCATATATCTTTCATGTACAGACAGACATTTTTCATTTTTTCACACATTTTTAATATATATTAATATAATATTTACTATTTTTAAAGTGTTATTCCACACTAAGTATTAGAGCGGGATTCGAACCCGCGCCATTTGGATACCGTCCTAGCGCTCTGACCGCTTAGCCATGCGGACTACTACCAGCTGCATCAATTCAAAAATGTTTTTCAAAAATATATATTAATATAATTGGATTCTTGCTGAATGAGGTGACTGTACGTTTCCTCTGGTGTGGTGGAGTTCCTTATTGTACAATGTTTATATTTTAATTATTTTCATTCCTTCGTTCTGGGAAGACAAAGCGCGGTGTTTAGTTCCCCCAGTCAACACGCAATGTCTGGAATTCGGAGTATGGAGTGTCTTGACACTAGGTACTTCCTGTCTACCCCGCTATGCGATTTTTGTAATGTATTTTATTGTAATTTAGGTTCACGCTTGTATCCCGTATAGAAAATTAGAAATTAAGTACTTAGTGTTCAGACACTCCGTACTTCCCTTTCCGTCGTATTCACGACATTGCGTTTTGAGTGGTGAAAGTAAACGCCGCACTTTGTCTTACCATAGAGCGAGGAAGTGATAATAATTTAAATATAATTACCTAACCCCAGTGAAAATCGAACCCACAACCGATCGCGTTTACAGTTGGGCAGTGTCTGTTAATTAAAAATGGCTCCAGGCGCTTGTTTTTAAAAACATTTCCTTGATAACAGTATTTCACAATATGTATGAATTAATTATTTATTTAAATAATGTTGCGGGTCAAGTGCGTTGTACACGAAATTGCTCGTTAGTCCGCCATTCGGTTACTTAAATGTACCTAAGTGACTGTAGACGCGATCGGTTGTGGGTTCGATTCCCACTCGAGGGAATGGGCCTTGGTAAGCAACTCAACACGTAATTCGGTTGAAGGTAGAGTACGGAGTGTCTTGACACTGAGTACTTCCTGTCTACCCTGCTGTGTGGGGTGGAAGCGTGAAGCTATAAAAAAATATGATTGTGTACACGGTACACATCAAAATATTATTTATAATTTTTGTCTGTTTGTTTGTTTGTTCCGTATAATGTCCGAAACGGCTGAACCGTTTTTGACGGTACTTTAATGGCAGATAGCTGATGTAATAAGAGCCAGCCCGCTCGCCGACCGCATGTCGTGGTTAGTGCCCCGCTAGCCGCCGTGCCGCCTTCATCTCAAGCAGGCACCTCAGTGCTTGCTAAATTTCGCAGCGTCAGAGCACCCTCTTCCCTCCCCCTCCCGGAGTCGCTGTAAAGACCGACAGGGTTGACAGCATGCAACTCAATTGTCAGAAAAAAATCTATGTAATAAGTAGTAACTAGGGCTACTTAGAATTTTAAAATAAATATCTATATATGTATATAAATATATATCTGTATATGTATATAAATATCTATATCTGTATATATTAAATTCCACGCGAACAAAGTCAAACGATGATTTTTTTTTCTATTTAATTTAAGAATGAATGAAGATCGTTTTAGTTAGGAAGGTATCAGTGACAGTCTGAAGCGCTTGAATTTGGTCAGTCACGCTTTTATCCCGCGTAGCAGGGTAGATGGGAAGTACCTAGTGTCAACACACTCCGTACCTCATTTTCCACACTGAATTCGAGACAATGCATATTGAGTGGTGGAACTCAACGCAGCACTTTGTGTTCCAGAGCGAGGAAGTGAAAATAAATTAATATAATCGCTCCACCGAGTGGGAATGGGACGCTGTCCCAATGCCCTATCTATATATCAGGTGGCAGGTTTATCTGCACACTACAGACAGTAGTTTACGATTTTTGATCTAATATTATATCTATATTAGTATTTTACACGAGAAATACGAATGGCTCTTATCTTATCTAATTTGCTTTTTTTTCTGACATATATATCTCAAAACTGCCACCTGATTTCAAGATAGAGAATGTATCTAAAATTGTAATTCAACACGTCATGTCTCGAATTTGGTCAGACAATGGTCTGTGACACGTGATGTCTCGAATTTGGTCAGACAACGCAGTGTCTTGAGGCTTCAGTGTGTCTCTGATACTTTCGTAGGCGATCAAAAGCGTTAATAGCGATAATACTTGCGTATAAGATATGAACCCAAACTATGATCATATTTGGATACGCTACTGCTTATCTACTGTAGTGTTAATTATTGCACCTTCAGAATGCAGTGGAAGGAGAGATTCGCAAGAGAATTCATTTTTTTTAATAGCTTCACGCTTTTATCTCCCACAGCAGGGTAGACAGAAAGTACCTAGTGTCAAGACACTCCGTACTTCACTTTCCGCCGAATTCGAGACATCGCGTGTTGAGTAACAGAACTCAACGCCACGATTTATCTTACCAGAGAGAAGATATGAAAATTAATTTTATTTAAAATCATTCTTCCGAGTGTGTATCGAACCCACACAGTTTACAGTCAGACGCTGTACCACTGCACTATGATAGTCTGATATAAAGTAATAAAATATTTAAAGGAGGTAATAAATGTTAAACATAAAAATAAGAGTCAAGTTCATTTTTTTTTGTTTTTTTTTATCTTCACGCTTTATCCTCGGCGGGGTAGTCAGCGAGCACCCCTGTCCCTGCATACCTCTTTCGCCTCGTCCACAGTTATTGTCCTCTTCATACATGCCCTTCGAGGGGACCTCGTGCTGTTTACGTGACCTGTGTATTCGAAGGTCAACCGAGGTCTCCCCCGACCTCTCGTACCACTAACCTTGGCTTCATAAATCTTTCTTACCATTTTCTTTCACCGCTCAAGATCAAAATTAATAATATATGATTTTTAACTTCACCGCCAATAGACTAGCGCAAGAGAATAGGCGCCAAGTTCTGTAGATAACATTGAAGTATAGTTTAAAAGTAAATTAATAAATTTTATTTAAATACACGCATAGTAGGGTAGTCAGAGTAAACCTGTTGTCGGAACACTGTTCTGTAAAAATGGGGACATTGCGTGTTTTGTGGTGGAACTTAACGCCGCTCTATATTTTACCAGAGCGAGGAAATGATTTATTACTTCAATAAATTATGTGTTCTTTATGTATTTTTTTTCTTCCAGCCCCCAACAACCCCTACAGCAAATTGCTGAAGAACCTCGACATCAACGGGAAAAGCTACAAATATTATGACCTGGCACAACTTGGCCATAAATACGGTGAGTACTCTGAACTTTCTTAAACTATCTTTTCCTAATATTAAACCAGCTCTTGGCCAGGGTCTGCCTTCCCACTTGACTTACTCCTGCTAGTCCATTGTCAAAAAATAAAGATCGAGGGGTCAAATCAATGAATTATGCCACACGTTTAGAGCTTGGGAGGGGTCAAAAAGTCATGACATTCATGTGACCTAACTTATGGATGACCTCCAAGATGGCGTCGATTACTTTCGACGCCATCTTGGATTTTAAAAGTTAAAGAAATTTTTACGTGGTTATTATGTGATTTTAAATAGGCTATTGTAGGGATATTCTTAAGTTTGTTAAATGATGCAGCTCCTCGCTTTGTCCCGTACAGCAGGATAGTCAGAGACAGCCTAGTGTCAAGACATTCCGTTGACTGCTTTCCATCCGAAACGAGAAAGCGTGTTGGTAGCGTAACTTAACGTCGCGCTTTGTCTCACCAGAGCGGAGAAATGATAGTGAATTTAAATATAATCATTTCCCCGAACTGTTCCTCATCGTGATATATTTTTTTAAAATGTATTTATTTTCTAGATCGTCTTCCATTCAGCATAAGAGTGTTATTGGAGTCATGTATTCGGAATTGCGACAATTTCCAAGTGTTGGAGAAGGACGTGGAAAATGTCCTCAACTGGGAATCGAACCAGAACGCGGAGAATCCGGTCGAGATAGCTTTCAAGCCTGCGAGGGTTATCTTACAGGTGAGGCATTTGATAGGTATTTTTAATAGACACTATGTATATTTAAATAAATAGGTTTTTAAAGCAATTTTCTCGAATAAAATACTTTAAATCGATATAATTTTTTTATGAAACGTTTGATATAAAACAAACACTGAATGTTAAGGGAAGATTGTTAAAATACAATAGTGAAAACTGCATCCAAATAGATTGAGTTTCTGAGATTAGATTGCACAAACGCACAAACAAACAGATATTTTTTTTTAAATTATCATTTTGGGTTCTATTACATTGATAAATGGTGGCAATAATATTTTCTCTTATATATCTTCAACTTACAGACGGCGTTCAGTTACAATTTTATATATATATATATATATATATATATATATATATATATATATATATATATATATATATATATATATTACTTTAACCGGTTAAATGAATACCTTTTAATAGGAAAGTGGTTAGAAAGTACGTGGTAATAGTGAAAGTTTTAATTAGTATGTATATTATATAATAAACTCGGCGTTAAGTTCCACCACTCAATATGTAATGTCTTGAATTGGGACTGAAGGTGGAGAACGTAGTGTCTTGACACTAGGTACTTTCTGTATATCCTGCTAGGAAACATGTGTTTTCATAGAAATTTTAGCAGATCAAAATATTTTAAATTAATAAAACTATCTTCATAATGAAAACTGTATTAAAATCAGTTACGTTATCCCGCATAGCAAACGACTATCCTGCTATGCGGGATAAAGCGTGAAGCGTGTGTTGTGTTTATTTTTTTTAAGCTTCACGCTTTTATCCGCATACTAGGGTAGACGGATAGTACCTAGTGTCAAGACACTCTATACTCCACTTTCCATCGAATTCGAGACATTGCGTGTTGAGCTCAACGCCGCACTTAATCTTACCAGAGCGACTAACGAATATAACTCACCCGAGTGGGGATTGAACCCACAACCGATCGCGTTTACGGCCAGACGCTGACTTTTTTTTAATATGACGGTGTTTCTTCCAGGACTTGACAGGTGTGCCCGCCGTGGTGGACTTCGCGGCGATGCGGGACGCCGTAAAGGATCTCGGCGGTAATCCGGACAGGATAAACCCGATCTGTCCCGCTGACCTCGTCATCGATCACTCGGTGCAAGTCGATTTTGCTAGAATGTAAGTTTATTTAATTTTATTTTGTTCCAATTTTTGTCAAGTTAATAGTATAATAAATCTTAAGATGGCCGTCGTCACAAAATGGCGGACTATATACTTTTTCTTTTAATAAAATTTATTATGTGTCTCAAATTAATTATATCATATTTTAACATTTTATTGCGTCTGGCTGTGGGTTCGAATTCCACTCCGGGGTAATGATTTGTATTTATAATATATTATTTTTATTTCCGTTCGTTTTGGTAACACATTGTGCGGCTTTTAGTTCCGTCACTCAACACACAATGTCTCCAAGTCGGCTGAAATTGGAGTACGGAGTGTCTTGACAGTCGCTACTTCCCGTCTATCCCGCTATGCGGGATAAGAGCGTGAAACGTGTATTATATGTTATTTCACGCGTAAGATTGGAAATCTCTTGTAATATTTTTTACATAATAAATTGTAACAAACGTATAAATATGTCGATGCGGCTATATCAATGTAATTTGAACGCAGCGGGATACGAACCCGTACCTCCTGGAAATGTAACGTATAGGATATAGAGCACATGGCTGAGCGGTCAGAGCGCTTGGACGGGGAACAAGAGGCGCAGGTTTGAATCCCGTTCAAAATTTTTATACTTGTTTTCAAAACTCATTTTACCGTGACGGTAACTTTTATATATAATAAAATTGTAACTGAACGCCGTCTGTACATGGAAGATATATGAGAGAAACTATTATTGGAGGCATTTATCAATGTAACAGAACACAAAACAATGATTTTTTTTAAATTGTTATTTGTTTGTTTGTTTGTCTGTACGTTTGTGCACGCTAATCTCGAAAACGGCTTGACCGATTTAAATGTAGTTTTCTATTATAGCTATTGTATTTTGGTAAATTTTCCATAAAATTTATTGTTTTTATTTCAACGGGTTCATAGAATTAGAAAGTTATACTCGTTTAAAGTATTTTGTTGTTCATAATAATATTATTACGTATTTAATATATAAAAAAAACACTGTAGTTCACAATAAGTACTGTACTGTACTGTACTGTACTGTACTGTACTGTACTGTACTGTACTGTACTGTACTGTACTGTACTGTAATGTATGTATGCGCCAGGTAGCGGAACATAAAGTAACTTTTCCATAAAACTATTTTAAACGGATTAATCGCGTGTATTTTGGTATTCGAGAATATATTTTTGGAAAACTGACTTTTCGAACACTTTACAGTAGTCCGCGGTCACGAATAGACTGTAAAGTGTTTGAAACGTCAGTTTTAAAAAAATCTATTTACGAATTATGAGGCCGGTCGTAGCGCAGTGGGACAACATCTGACTGTAAACGCAATCGGTTGTGGGTTTGATCCCCACTCGGGGGAGTGATAATGTTTATATTATTTTCACTTCCTCGCTCTGGTAAAGACAAAGTGCAGTGTTGAGTTCCAACATTCAACACCGCAATGTTTTAAATTCGGTGTAAAGCAAAGTATAGAGTGTCTTGAAACTGGGTGCTTTCTATCTACCCTGCTATGCGGGATGAAAAGCGTAAAGCTAAAAAAAAATAACCCGTATTTTCGAATACCAAAATATACGCGATTAATCGATTTCATATAAAATGTGTAAAAATCAAAGATCTTTATATGAACTAATTTTCTCAAAGCATCTTCAAGCTATATAACATTATTTGACAATCTGTTTATTTATAATAAAAAAAAATTGCAAACGTAACACTTTATAATTTCCAGACCCGACGCCTTAAACAAAAATCAAGAACTGGAATTTGAAAGGAACAAGGAGAGATTTCAATTTTTGAAGGTGAGTGGAAACGCGATCGTTTGTGCGTGGTGGGTGCGTGGTGGGTGCGTGGTGGGTGCGCGGTGGGTGCGTGGTGGGTGCGTGGTGGGTGCGCGGTGGGTGCGTGGTGGGTGCGACACGCACTTGGGGGAGTGATTGTATTGCAATTGTTTGTAATTTCACGCTCTGGGTAAGACAAAGCGAGGCGTTGAGTTCCGCCATTCAATATGTAATGTCTCGAATTCAATGGAAAGCGGAGTACGGTGTGTCTTGACACTAGGTACTTGTTGTCTTCCTTTATATATATATATATATATATATATATATATATATATATATATATATATATATATATATATCGTTCAGAATAATATATAATATTCTAATAATAAATGTTACTTGCCATAATATTTCTTTTTTTTTAATTTACTTTAACGTATTTTTTTTCTTTAGTGGGGAGCACAAGCGTTTGACAACATGTTGATTGTTCCACCCGGATCGGGTATTGTTCATCAGGTGAGTTTTTTTTTTAATTTTCTACCATTTTTTTCTGGTACTGGTTCTGATGGTTTATGCCTTATTTTTTTTTTAAATATATATTTATAATAAAAATGTATGCCAGTTTGCTTCAATTTATTATTGTAGTATTTAAGTATGAACCCGATGACGTATGAATTCGTGGACAGTATGCAAAAAAAAAGTAATTGAAAATTAAAAGTAATCAGTAATTAAAGCCGGTCGTGGCGCAGTGGGACTGTACACGTGATGGGTTGTGGGTTCGATCCCCACTCGGAGGAGAGCGATTATATTTAAATTATTTTGTCACTTACTCGCTCTGGTAAAAGAGTGCAAAGTGCTGCGTTGAGTTCCAACACTTGATACGCAATGTCTCGAATTCGGTGGAAAGAGAAGTACGGAGTGTCTTGACACTAGGTACTTTCTGTCTACCCTGCTATGCGGGATAAAAGCGTGAAGCTAAAAAAAATAGTTTATAATAATAACCTTTATTAAACCATTAATTATCAACGTCCATTGATTTTGAAACTGCAAGGAGAAAAAAATAAATTTTAAAAGCTTCTAGAGGGAGTACGGGAGTCCTTTACAGGAGCGGGTCCTGCTTTTAATTGGTTTGAGATTCTGAAGGAGTCGCTCTGGAAGGTCTACTCCAGGGAGTGTGGTCTTCTCACTCTCTATTGACACTTCTAGATACTATTAGAAATTTTGCGAACCGCTTCCATGTTTCTTCGGGAGATCTCCACTTTTAGGGAATTGAAAGAGAACTTTAGATGAACGATATGAACCCGCTACCCTTCGTTCCAGGTCAATCTGGAGTATTTAGCTCGTGTGGTGTTCTCTGGTGAGATGCTCTATCCCGACTCAGTGGTGGGTACCGACAGTCACACCACAATGATCAACGGTCTGGGGGTCGTCGGATGGGGAGTTGGTGGTAAGTAGGTGGTCGCGGGTTCAATACATTTTAACTTAAGGAAATAATGGGTTAAATAAATTTATAAAATTGTACGAGGTACACGGAACGATGTGTAAGAAAGAGATGGCGATAGTCAGTTCTTCAATTCGTATAAATGAGCGAGAAAGACAGAGCGATGTGTTAGAGCGAGCTGACAGTATTCACCCCGTAATATAAATGAAGAAATCGTATTTACTATTTTTAAAGTATTATTCCACACTTAGGATTAGAAAACATTTATGAAAAAACGTATAAAAATTTGAACGCAGCGAGATTCGAACCCGCGCCTCTTGGATACCCTCCAAGCGCTCTGACCGCTAAGCCATGCGTTCTACTACCGGCTGCGTCGAAATTCAAAAATGTTTTCTAATCCTAAGTGTGGAATAACACTTTAAAAAATAGTAAATATTATTTTGTTTTAAATTTAATAGAATTTGACGAATAACTTGTATACATGATGTTTAAATTAAGTTATTTGAAGACTAATGAAGGCCCGCAATTTTGTTCGCGTATAACCATATTATTTATAAACAGAATGACATAAAACAAACACTACTTGTTAAGGTTTAGGAGTAAAGAAGCTTGCCATAATACAATGGTGAAAACTGCATTTAAATTGGATAAGCCGTTTCCGAGATAAGCGTGCACAAACACACAGACAAATGGACAATGGATTAATATTGCAATTAATTTATATGTATAGATTTACACACAATTTACATAAATGACTACAGGATAACGTATCTTAAAATTTTTTGCATCGACCAGGAATCGAAGCGGAAGCCGTCATGCTCGGACAGGCGATAAGCATGTTGCTACCGAAAGTGGTCGGGTACAAGCTGGTTGGGGAACTGGACCCTTTGGCCACGTCCACCGATCTCGTGCTCACTATAACTAAGGTATGTATATATATATATTTATTGTAATACAAAGTCTAGTCTAAACCGGTTAGATCTGGTTTGAACTGGCTTTGAATCTAGTTGGAACCTGTTCAATCTAGTTGTGAATAGTGGGTTTTTAAATTAAGATTGTTTTTTTTTAAGATCTTTTTTTCTATTTTCTCCCGCGTAGCAGATTGAGTGGACGGAGCTCAACGCCGAGTTTTGTTAATAAACAAATATAAGATAATGAAAATAATTTAAAATTTCGAGTGAGTATTGAATCTAAAACCACTGTTTTTTTATATATATATAAGTTTCACTGATGACGCCCATCTCTGGTCCATTTAGCACCTGCGCTCGCTGGGCGTGGTGGGCAAGTTCGTTGAGTTCTTCGGCGAGGGCGTGGCGGCGTTGAGCATCGCGGACCGCGCCACCGTCGCCAACATGTGCCCTGAGTTCGGCGCCACCGTGGCGCACTTCCCTGTGGACGCGCGCTCGCTGCACTACTTGCGTCAGACCAGTGAGTTTGCACCGTTGTGTTGCAGGGTATAACACCGCGCCGTGTCTTGTCCACAACGGAGAAATTAAAATAATATTTAATTTAATCATTTCCCTCAAATGGGAGTCGTACTCAGAACCAATAACTAAGTGCGGAATAATACTGAGAACAATATTGAAATAATTATTATAACTAGGGGTTTAAGGGGTCTTACTGAGGTTTATAGCAGGCAGGATAGACAGGAAGTAAGTACCTAGTGCCAAGACACTCCGTACTTCACTTTGGTTTCTCTTTCCGAGACATTGATTATTGAGAAGCGTATCTTAACGCCTAGCTTTATCTTACCGGAACGAGGAAGTGTCAATAATTTAAATATAATCGTCCCCCCCCCCGTGGGAATCGAACCCACAACCAACGAAATCGATGGGCCTCGATTTTTTTGTTTATTTAATTGTTTTTGGATTTTACCTAATATTTGAAAAAAATCCTAAAAGTTCTACTAAAGTAGGAAAAATAAGATTTAATTATGGTAAATGGAAAGAGAGGGCTCTTAAAGTCTCCGTAGAAGAGAGAGAGAGTGGCGCCAGAGATCGTGTTAGTGTATTGTTATACAAACATTAGGAGACAAGTAAGAGAAGAACAATATTCAATATGTTTATTTCACTTCCACTTATTTATTTCACGCACTTAACACTGCACTTCACACTTATTTAATGGAATGTCCTTAAATTGGAACACACACACTCGCACACAGAAACGCACACAAACACACACACACAAACATACACACAGGCACACAAACATACACACACACACATACACACATACACACAGGCACACACACACACATACGCACACACACACAGGCACACACACATACGCACACACACACACAGGCACACACACATACACACATATACACACACACACAGGCACACACACATACGCACACACACACAGGCACACACACATACGCACACACACATACGCACACACACACACACAGGCACACACACATACGCACACACACACACACACAGGCACACACATACACACATATACACACACACACACACAGACACACACACACACACAGGCGCACACACACACAGACACACACACACACACAGGCACACAAAAAAAAAAAAAAAAAAAAAAAAAAAAAAAAAAAAAAAAAAAAAAAAAAAAAAAAAAAAAAAAAAAAAAAAAAAAAAAAAAAAAAAAAAAAAAAAAAAAACACACACAGAGACACACACACACACACACACACACACACACACACAGACACACACACACACACACACACACACACACACACACACACACACACAGAGAGACACACACACACACAGACACACACACACACAGACACAAACGAACAATCTTCACTTTCTCGCTGTATCGCATAGTAACGACGTAAACTGTTAATGTAATTGTAACTGATACGAGTGTGTGTGTGTGTGTGTCAGTACGTCGCCTCAAAACTCGCCTTGTATAGTAATTCCATCACTACAATTTTAAAAAAATATGTGGGTATTTTTTATATTATTTATTTGTGAACTACCCTCATATTAATAATTTCCTTATAATATTTATAAGAATCGATTCTTTTTCACTCTTGGAACGCAAAAGCGCGGCGTTAAGATCCGCCACCTGACACACAATCACATAGCGAGTGTGGAACGGAGAATCTTGACACTAAGTTATTGTTATTATTATTTTTTTCAGATCGTTCAGCAGAGAAAATCAAAGTGATCGAGGAATATTTAAAAGCCACCAAGCAGTTCAGGAATTACAGTAATCCAGAGGAGGACCCCATTTTCACTGAGGTCAGTTGAGATTCGATTTTTGGTTGTGGCAAATATTTATTTGTCATTTATATACAGTATATACTGTAAGTAATATTTAAATTAATATTAATTATATATATATATATATATATATATATATATATATATATATATATATATATATATATATATATATATATATTTAAATTTAAGAGAATTTTTAATAAAATTAAATTATTTTAATTCTACTAGGTTTTATATATTTATTATTATAATTTATAATTATTAATGAACAAAATTAAGAAAGAGGCTGGTCTTGTCTTGTGTGACAGCGTTCGTGGGTTCCATTCCCACTCCCGAGTGATTATATTTCAAATTCTTTTCATTTCTTCGCTTTGGTAAGGCAATGTGCGGTGTTGAGTTCCGTCACTCAACACGCAGTGTCTCGAATTCGACGGAAAGGGGAATACGGAGTGTCTCGACTCTATGCACTTCCTATCTGTTGTGCAGGAAACTAACTAATCAATCTATCAACCAAACCTATTAATCTATCAATCTATCAACCTATCAACGGCATTCCATTACAGATAGTCGAGCTGGATCTGTCGACCGTGGTGACGTCAGTCAGTGGCCCCAAGCGGCCGCAAGACAGAGTGTCCGTGTCAGTCATGAAGAAGGACTTTTTGGACTGTCTAAGTAATAAGGTGAGTTGGTTTTTAATATAATTGTTAATAAAATACGAAAACACAACGTATGACTGTAAACGCGATCGGTTGTGGGTTCGATTTCCATTCGGGGGAATTACTATATAAACATTGTTTCCGTTTACACGTTGTGGTAAGACAAAGCGCGGTGTTGAGTTCCGCCACTCATATACATGTAATGTATAAGTCAATTGACCAAGTACGTAATTATTTATTATTTAAATACAGATAAATAAGTTAGGACAACAATTTTGAGAAATCAATACTTCTTACTTATTTTTTTTAAATCTCACCAGTAAGAACAATCATATACCCAGTGACAGAACGATGACATGTCAACTGTTTATATGACAGCTGTCACTGTCAAGAATAATAATGAGAAGAATTGTGTTAATTCTTCTTCTTCACTTTGATATCAATAATTAACACAATGTCAGTATTGTCAGTACACTAGAGAGAGAAGAATGACTGACGCTCTTCTGCTTTATTATTTAACATATATATATATATATATATATATATATATATATATATATATATATATATATATATATATATATATAAAAATTGAACATTTAACGGGATTCGAAGCTGCGCTTATTGTTTCCCGTCCAAGCGCTGTAACCACTAACCACGATGCTATTGCGGAAGTGAAAATAAATTGAATATAACCATTCTACCGTGTGGGAATCGAACCCACAATCGATGGCGTTTACATAAACTAATTCCGAATGTATATATTAAATGCTTTTTGGTTTAACATATTCTATAATTCAAATTCTTCACAATAAATCCCATTCTTCTCTTTTTTCTCCAACTCTTAAAACTTCTCCAGAAGAATTGTCTTCAGCAACAGTAATCTGACACCCAGTGACATTATACTGACATGTCTACTGTGATTATGATTACTATTTCTGTAAGAATGAGTGGTAATAAGTAGGAATTTCTTTTTTTTTATTTATTTATTTTCACGCTATATCCCTGGCGGGGTAGTCAGAGAGCACGCAGCGCCAAACGCCACGGCCCCTGTATACCTCTTTCGCCTCGTCCACACTCATTGTCTTCTTCATACATTCTCTTCCGGGGGTGCTTCATGCTTTTTACGTGACCTTCATCCAGTGTCTTCGATACTGTACCGAAGCAGTATATCCCATAACTCCTTCTTACAATTCTGTCAAATGCCCTTTCTAAATCCACAAAAGCACAAAATATTTTATGGTTTACAGCCAAAAACTTTTCCGTGATCATGCAGAGAGAAAAGACCTGATCCATGCACCCTCTTCCAGGTCTAAATTCTCCTTGGGCCGCCCATAAAAGCCTTTCGGATCTCTCTTGTATTCTTCTCGCTAGAATTTTAGCATAAATTTTACTGCCCAAGCTAATCAAACTGATAGCCCTATAGCTTGCACAGTCTATCTGTGAACCTTTGCCTTTAGACAAAGGCACGATGACTGCGCCTTGCCAATCGTCCGGGACCTCTCCCGTATTCCAGCATAAATTGCATAGAAAAAAGAACAGGTCCAAGATGCGCGGCCCACCATATTTGATCATCTCTGCAGTAACTCCATCTACTCCCGCTGTCTTACCACATTTCAGACTTCGTATGGCATTCTCTACTTCTTTTATACCGGTTTCGCCATCTGCTACATCAAAACTCAGCATATTGCTGTCGCTCGAGACAGAGGCGTCATCACATTCATACAACTCCTTGTAGAATCCGCCCATCGTTGCAAAACGTGTGTTCTTTCCGTAAGTATTTTACCGTCCTCGGAAAGCACCCCATTCATTCTACAGGTTGGCGAACAACGCCGAGAATCACTTACTTCTCGCCAGAAAAGCTTCGTGTTTTCCCGGAAATTGTTTGTCAATCTGTCGTCTCTTTCACGCTCTGACTTTTCACGCTTCATCTTTATCAGTGCTTTCGTTAGGTGCTTTTGCAACTTATATTCTTTCTTCTTAATCCCTCTCATATTTTTATTCTCACTCGAGGCTTTATAGTCCTGCCATGCTTTTTTCTTTCTTTCTACTGCCTCTTTCACTTCATCATCCCACCATTCATCGCGCTTCTTACTAAAGCCTCTTTTCCCAATGCCACATACCTCAGTTGCAGCTTTAATCATACAATTCCTAAGATTCTGCCAGCATACTTCAACAATTTCAGTACCTATTTCGCAGCTGTCTAGCTTCTTGGAAACCCTTTCTTCGTATTATTCCGAACCGATGGGTCTTGAAGCTTCCAGTTTCTTATGCGATTATTCGTCTCCAAGTTTGGACACCTCGTGCGGCTGCGCCAACCGGCAAACAGACCCCTTATTCTAGCAACTACTAGATAGTGATCTGTTCCCAAATCGACACCCCTAAACACACGCGTGCCCATGACTTGGTTACGAATACGCTGATCCAATAGGAATACTTCCATCCATTCCCACGTGTACATATTAACTTGTAGTCAAACATGTTTGCTACGGAACTAAATAGCGTGCTGGGTGACGGTCCCCAACCCCGCATTCGTCGCCACCGCGTCGCCTCGGGGGGACGCCCTAGCATGGTGCGCCCTGGTGCTCGCTGTTGATGTTATGTAAGGCTGGCAGGGGTCATTGCGCGCAACTCTTCCATCGTTGACCCCATAAATTTCTTTTTGGTTTCACATATGTTCTTGGTTCTGAGAAGATTTTTCACCTGAAGAAGAACATCTTCAGCAACAGTAATCTGAAACCCAGTGACATTATAATGACATGTCTACTGTGAATATGATTACTGTCACTGTAAGATTGACTGGTAATAATTAGGATTTTCTTCTTGGTTTCACATATTTACTTGGTTCTGGAGAAGATTCTTTATCTGAAGAAGAACATCCTCAGAAACAGTAATCTGAAACCCAGTGACACTACACTGACATGTCTACTGTGAATATGATTACTGTCACTGTAAGACTGACTGGTAATAAGTGGGAATCGCTTCATGGTTTCACATGTTCTTCGCGGTTCCTGATCACTATTGCAGCAAGAACTGGCAATAAGGGAAATAGCTTCATGATTTTTTTCGGCATATTTTAAAATAGGTTCATAACATAAAGCGTAATTCTTCTTTGTCTTCTGTGAGTTGAGATGATATAATTGAAGCGTATTATCCTCAGCCACAGTAATTTAACACCCAGTGACATTATTTTGACATGTCCAATGAGAGTTTGATTACTATGGCTATAAGATTGATTGGTTTTTTTGTAATATTTTGCTTTGGTTTTTTTTTCTAATTTTTCGTCGATCTCGTGTAGAATCCAGTGACAGCAATCACTAACCCAGTGACATAATTATAACATGTCAGTGGAGTAAGTGACTACGGCTACTGGGAGTCTATTTGGAAACTATATATATATATATATATATATATATATATATATATATATATATATATATATATATATATATATGTGTAAAATAGGAATATAAAAACTGTCAGTAGGAGAGAGTCGTGGCGCAATGAGACTGTAAACGCGATCGATTGTGGGTTCAATTACCACTCTGGCGATTGATTATATTTAAATTATTTCCATATCCTCGTACTGCTAAGATAAACGCGGCGTGACGTTCCGCCACTCAACACGCTATGACACAGAGTGTCTTGACACTTGGCACTTCCCATCCCGTGAAGCTAAAAAAGAAAAAATATATCAGCGAGTTCACACGAGACATAGAAATGTTCCACAAATGTTATCCCACAATTTTGTCGATGTTTCTTTAGTTTCCTTTTCCGGTTGAAGTATATCGTACATGATAGTAATCACTAACCCAGTGACAGATACGCTAACATGTCTACTGCATTAATGACCACTATCGTTAACAGATATATATTCCTCCTCATAAACATATATAAATAATTAAAGTTTTGGTGTGGAAATCAAAAAATCTGTGGAAACGGTACATCATTCACCCAGTGATAGATATTAAAGACATATCGACTGAACCAATGAGTACTGTTTCTGACAGATAATATCACTATAAAATTAATGCTATATAAAAAAAAACATCATAGTTTGCTGATTGCTTCTAACAGTAAAATCTGTCAGACACCCAGTGACAGAAATTTGGCACTATCATCTGAGCAACTGGCAGCTTCAACTCTTAGAATTGATTGACTGATTGTTTATTTTTGATTTAAAATTTAAAAAAAAATACGTAGACATACTCTACGAAAACAGTAATCATAAACCCAGTGACAGATAAATAACGTGACTACTGGATCAGTGAATACTAATATCTGTAGAATATTTTCTAGATTAACCTATTAAAAAAAATAAAGAAATGTATATTAGTGTTAAGAAGCTGATTAAATCTTCCAAAACAGTAACCACTAACCCAGTGACAGATATCTGACGTATCAACTGAGCCTACTTCCACAGATTATATTTCTTCATTATCTGACAACTTAAATAAAATAAATAAAAACCAAAAGTTTTATCTAACAGTAAGATCTGTCAGACACCCAGTGATAGAACTTTGACACTATATACTGTATGACTGACAGTTCTCACTGGGAGACTATATGGTGACGACCTCATGTTCGTAGTCTATACATTTAATGTAAATAACAAAGAAATTAATATAAAATTTGCATATAAAAAATCACAATTTAAATATATAATAATGAATAAAAATACAATTTTGACGTGCACAAAAGTTAAAACAAATATATTATTGATAGATGTGATGTAGATTTATCTCACAGTAAGTTCTGTCAAACACCCAGTGATAGGACTTTGACACTATGTACTGTATGACTGACAGTTCCGACTGACAGAATATAAAGCTGACCTTTTGTAAATGACAACATGCAGAAGCAGTAATCACAAACCCAGTGACAGAGTGACGTAACATGTCAATTGAGCAAGTGAGTACTATTTCTGACATTTGTTTTTTTTTTAATTTCCGTTTTAATAATAAATGTACTAACATAGTGAATGTAAATAATATTTAAACTAAATATACCAACGATACTAACAGCAAGACTTGTCAGTCACCCAGTGACAGACATTTGACACTACCTACTGAGTATCTGACAGGTCCAACTGTTAGAAATACTGAATGGCTGTTTATTTTTGTGTTATAATTTAAAAAGTCGATCAGCTCTACGAAAACAGTAATCACAAACCCAGTGACAGATAAATGAACTTGACTGCTGGATCAGTGAAAACTGTATTCCATAGATCAATTTCTATATTAACTTATAAATAAATGATGAATTGTAAACAAATATTGTAAAAAGTTTGTCATATCAGAATCCATCAGTGAGACCGGTCAGACACCCAGTGACAGAACTTTGACACTGTCTACTGAGTGACTGACGAGCCTTACTGATAGATACATTACAACTTGTTACAAAAAAACACATTTTTATGTATCTAGACAATTTACCTGCGAAATTCGTATTATTGCGCTTACAGTGGCGGAACTCAACGCCGTGCACTCATAATAAAGTATATATATTATACTACAAAATACAAACAAACCGCCACTTGAACACTTAGATTTACACTTTATAATGTAATATTTATATGTTTTCAAGACAAACGCCGAAATGAGACTGTATGATTTTTAAATTTGCATCTTCTATTTATATGAGGGGGGAAGAGTGGGGATGTAATTAGTTAATTAGTTTGAAGACATTGTTATTTACGAAATAAAAAAAAAGTCATTAATAAATTGGATTTTAGTTAAAAATTAATTAGTTGACAGTATTTAACTAATTAGTGTATTATAAGTGGTTTTGTGTTTTTTTATCCCGCATAACAATGTAAACAGAAGGTACCTAGTGTCAAGACACTCCATACTTCACTTTCCACTGAATTCGAGACATTGGGACCGAGTGGGAGTCGAACCCACAACCGATCGGGTTTACAGTCAGACGCTGTTTTTATTATTCAATTTATAGTTTATATTATTGAAGTACGGAGTGTCTTGACACTATTACTAGGAGGTACTTTCTGTCTACCCTGCTATGCAGAATAAAAGCGTGAAGATAAAAAAAAACAATTCCTGTAAGCGTTGAAAAGATCTAGAGTATATGATATAAGAGCTATGCCCAAGACTGAGCGCACGAATTTAACATAAAATTTGCCTATTAGCTATCTGAATGTTCGGAGATTAGCCGAAACAAACAGACAGACGGACAAAAATTGTAAAAATTATATATTTTGGTATATACATACATATTCATTTAGTAAGAAGTGATGGTTATTAATGTAGATGGTAATTTGAGAGAAAAGGTCGTCGTGTCTAGTGTGACAGCGTCTGACTGTAAATGCGATCGGTTGTGGGTTCGATTCCCTATCGTTGAAATGCTTACGATTATATATAAAATTCTAATTATTCTCATTTCTCCGCTCTGGTACGACAGAGCGCGGCGTTGAGTTCCGTCACCCATCACGCAATGTCTCCATTTTGGAAGGAAATCAGATAACTTTTCTGACTACCCTGCTATGCTAGATAACAGAGAGCGCCCTTGTTTTTTTAGACATTTTTGTGTAAATAATTTCATTGGTGTGTACCTTTGTGCTTTTCAAAATTGGCCCTTGTGTCCGAAATTATATTATATTATTATAGTTATAGCATTAATTTTATAGAGGTCGGTCGTGGCGCAGTGGGACAGCGTCTAATTGTAAACGCGACAGGTTTGTGGGTTCAAACTCGGGGGAACGAATATGTTTAAATTATTTACTCGCTCTGGTAAGATAAAACGCGGCGTTGAGTTCCGTCACTCAACAAGTAATGTTGCGAATTCGGCGGAAAGCGATTTACGGAGTGTCTTTACATTATGCACTCCTCTACTATGCGGGATAAAAACGTGAAGCTGACAAAAATAGAAATATTTAATATTATACAGCCTTTTTTTTGTTCTCAAATAAATAAACATGGTTTGAAGAAGACATTCACACTGCATACATTTAGTGGAACAGCTTTATGACGTATATGATGACGTCATAAGCTGAATCACCAAATATACGTAACGTGATATTATCAAACTGAAAGGAATTATTTATTGTTGTATTAATTTAAACGTAAGATAGATAGAGAGGACATTGTGTTAAGACATTCTGTTGTCCTATTGTGGCGTAACTCAACGCCGCGCTTTATCTCTGATATGGAAGTAATATAATAGGCATAGGCGTCTATTTGTAGTTGCGCTAATACGATCAAAGAAATTATTACAATTAAATTATTTTCACTTGAATGATGGTAAAGATAACGCGCGGCGTTGAGCTTCATTCGAAACACAATATATTTCGGGAAGTGTCTAACGGAGTGTCTTGACACTAGGTACTCTCTGACGACACTATTTTACGGGATAAAGCGTGAAGCTGCAAAGCTTATTTCACTTCCAATGTTCATTGGAGGGAATTTGAACCCGCTATCTATTGCTTGCAGTAGGGACACGTAGGATATCGCAGACCACTTCGTTTACACTTTACACTTTGTTTGGAACACTTTTGTTTTGATACTCATTTTTTTTTTGGTATATCTTCGTATAAATATGTATGTATGCTAGAAATCGTTATCTCTGCGGTTATTGGTTGATCATTGTCGTAGTTCATTAGTGAAATTTAGTCATTTCTTGTAATTCCTACTTTAGTATTAAAAAATGTATAAAATTAGATGCTCAAACAATATTTAGGCTGGTCGTGGCGAAGTGGGACAGCCTCTGCTTGTAGACGCGATCGGTTGTGGGTTCGATTCCCACTCGGTGTAATGATTATATGTAAATCATGCCATGTTATATATATATATATATATATATATATATATATATATATATATATATATATATTCATCTAAAATCATATTGTTGTCGGGATTAATTGAAAAATCTAGCTAGATAAATATAGCCTACTTTACATGCTAATAAACTCTCCGAGTACGCGATAGTTATGGGAAGATCTGATCTTTAGATGAATATTTATTATTTATACTGTTATTTTAAGGAAAAAAGGCAAAAGGTCTAGACTTGTTATGTTATATAAAAGTGGTGTTTCTAATAACTCCGGTAACAATATGAATTTGAATGGAAATAGAATTTTAACTTATAACTTTGATATACATATATATATACAATATTATAAAAAACGTATTAATACAGTGTCCGTATATCTGTATATTTTGTATAGTTAAGTGTTAAAAATATCAGGTTTGTTTAAGGCGTGAAACTAAAAAAATAATAATACAAATCTTTAGAAACATTGTACATTGATAAACGGAACCTAACGCCGCATGAAATGTTACCAATGACGGAAATATATAAATTGGGATATTTGGGCAAATATAATATTTCGTAGTTTTACTACAACTGTCGTTCAAATATTGATAGTTTTGTTATCATTTTTGTGGTTTTAAATGTTATATTTAATTATTTTATATATATATATATATATATATATATATATATATATAAAAGGTGTCCATTACTATCTTCTGGTAAAACAAATCGCAGTGTTGTGTTCCGCCGTTAAACACGCAATATCTCAAATTGGCATGCTTGAAAGTATTGAACGGAGTGTCTTGACACTAGGTTCTCTCTGACTACTCTCATATGTGTTACACTATTTAGTTCTTTTTATTGTAAATTGACAGTTACTGTAACAAGCCTATTCTATTCTTTTTTCTATCATTTTTCAAATATCGATTTGCAAACGAATCTAATATCTTTTTCATCCTTTTTGGTACGGTATATAATACTAGATGCTCGACTGACGCGTTAACTACGCGTTGCCTAGGCAACGTGTATATCACTTTGTGTGTGTGTGTGTGTGTGTGTGTGTGTGTGTGTGTGTGTGTGTGTGTGTGTGTGTGTGTGTGTGTGTGTGTCGAACACATGTCTCGGTGGTATGTGTTACATTTATATTATTAATGTATTTTAAATAATTAAAAAAAATATCAACCTTTTGAACTGTTTCTCTATATAAACTAGAACTGTGCCAAATTACGTACTCCTACGTTATTTTTTTTCTTTACGTTTTTTTACCTAAGTCCATGTGAAATTAAAAAATTCTGTATGTTTATTTTATAATTTTTTTAAAAAAAGTCACTCCTTATTACATCAGCTATCGACCAGTGAAAGGATCGCCAAAATCGGTGCAGCCATTTCAGAGATTAGCCGGAACAAACAGACAGACGGACAGTTAAAAAATATTATTTCACAATTGAATTTGTTTGTATTGTTTATTCTATCTACTTTAAAAACATTTTATAAAAAAAATCTTTTAGAAAAATCTAGATTTTTTTCAATATAAAACGTATTGCACTACAGACTGTGTCTGTGCCGTTTTCTTCCTTATTGTTATTTATTTCTCATTCACATATAATTATAATCAGATACTTAGAATTATATATATATATATATATATATATATATATATATATATATATATATATATGTAAATATATATATATATATATATATATGTATATATATATATATATATATATATATATATATATATATATATATATATATATCAATCTTAATTCTATATATTTTATATAAATTATATTTCATATTGAACATATAAAACTAAACATATTTTAAAATAATAAATATATAGCCTGGGTTTAGGCGTGAGGTATTTGGTGGTGAAAGATCCCAGGTTCAAATCCAGGTATTAATGTCATATTTTTTTTTTAAATTATTACCACTAATCATCTAATTATGTTACAAAATACTTTACTTAATCGATTTTAAAATGTTTTCTATACATTAATGTTTAACTAATTACAGTTATTAGTGGTTATTATATAATGAATGTTCTGTGACGTCATTATCTCATACCGGCACAGTATCTAAGTGTGAAGCCGATTGTTACGGGTTCGATATCCACTCGGGGGAATAAGACAAAGCGTGCCAATGAGTTGATAAGCCTAGGGATACAATCTGAGGATGGTTATAAAGGATAGAAACCAAGTGGTGACGACCTCCACCGTAACGGTCATGCCCTTTTCCCGCCAAATCCCTCACACCTAAAATTATATTTTTTTTAGCTTTACGCTTTTATCCCGCATGACAGGATAGACAGGAAGTACTTAGTGTCAAGACACTCCGTTTTTCGCTTGGAAAGTGAAGTATATAAAACAAAACATATTTTACTGGGTCCGACTGTAAACGATCGGTTGTGGGTTTTATCGATCGGGGGAGTGGTTATATTTAAATTATTTTCACCTCCTCGCTCTGGTAAGACAAAGTGCGGCGTTGAGTTCCACCACTCAACACGCAATATCTCAAATTCGGTGGAAAGCTAACTATGGAGTGTCGTTTTAATATAGCAGGGTAGTAAGAGAGAATGTAGTGTCAAGACACATTCTAAATTGCGGCTTGAGTTGCGGAACTCAACGCCGCGTTTAGTCTTTCTGTTACCTAGGATTTGAAATTAATTTGAATTATAATCGTTTCGGCGTCGAACTCGCCGCTCAACATGGAATGTCTCCATTTCGGTCGAAAAGCAGTCAACGGAGTGTCTTGTCTTAAATTATTTTCACTTCCTCTTCGCTCTGGTAAGACAGAGCGCGACGTTGAATACGCAATGTTTCGAATTCGGAAAGTGGAGTACGGAGTGTTTTGACACTAGGTACTTCCTGTCTACCCTGCTATGCGGTATAGAAGCGTGAAGCTAAAAAAAAAATAAGTAGTGATTTCTCACTAGCTCATCTGTACATAAATAATAATATAAAAAACACTTACTTTTTAAAACAATTTCCACAAAACAAACAAACCTCGTAATGATATGAACTGGACGTGAGATTTACAAAAGCTATAGTTTTATTCAACATTTTTGTAAACTCAGCCGTTTCATTTCCTTATTCCAAAATGCTATATATATATATATATATATATATATATATATATATATATATATATATATATATATATATATATATATATATATATATATAATTGTATGTAGAAATATAATAAATTAATTAATTCAATAAACACTTGAAAAGTGTATATATTCACGTTGCCAAGGCAACGTTTGTTGTATTGTACTGTAAATTATTAAAAAAAAACAAAAAAATAATATTTTATTTTACGCTTTTATCCCGCATAGTAGGGTAGACAGAAAGTACCCAGTGTGCACAGAATTCGAGACATTAAGTGGTGGAACTTAACGCCGCACTTTGTTTTACCAGAGCGACGAAAACAAATATAATACAAAATTGATAACAAACCCATATATGTTTATAGTATTATGATTTTGCTTACTAAATCAAGGTTGCAAATAATGTACGTCAGGTAAAATCAATGTCATGGAAAAAACGATTTTATATACCAAAGAATAAGGTTCAGTTTTTAATATTTTTTTTTCATATACAAATTGTAAAAGATTATCCATTTTGGTGTATGCGTGTCAATATGTCATGGGGTTTCATATTGGTTGACCGACTGACCTGAATACGACGGTCGCTGGTTCAGTTCCCGGTCGGAATGCAAGATGTAATTTTTTTTTTCGTAGAATTAAGTGTTTTTCGGATATTATTACACTGTGGGTGTGTTATTTCTGATTGTTTATCGGATAAAGAAAAAAGCGATCGGTTGTGGGTTCATGTCTTTTCTCTAGTATAATAAAGCGCGGCGTTAAGTTCCGCCGCTCAGCACATAGTGTCTCGAAGTTAACGGAAAACGGAGTACGTACCTACTCTGCTATGCTAAAAATATCTATTATTGTAAGAAAGCCTCATAACGTTTTTTTGTCCCACTTCTTACCATTTGGTTTATATCAAAATGTGTCCACGTGTCCGGACTCGATAAAAGTACAATATTCTAATCGAAATATTATTTGCAGACGATATCTTTAATTCTGTACACGAATATATATCTATATCAAATATATATATATATATATATATATATATATAGTTTCCTTTGCATTTTTACTCCAAAATCTTCTTTTCTTGAACGATTTGTTCGAAAATGTGTCCGGACTCGGATGTCAGTGCAATATAGCTATACTAGGATGTATAGATATTATACAGCGTGTTCCTTTTAAGTTTATTTTTTATATTATTTGTTTTATTTGTTGTATTATTTGTTTTATTATTAGTTTGAAACATATAGAGCTGTGAAACGTTATGTCAGAAACAGCCACGGTGGTAGCTCGTTGTACTGAAAATACTAAATTAATATATGTATATATATGTACTGGCTTCAACTGACAATGCCAAAGTGATTATAATAGCTTTTATGAAACTGTGTTTAGATTCTTGATTAGGCGTGGAACTCAACGCCGCACTTTGTTTTTTTTTTTTGAATTATCAATCAATCATGTGGGAATCGTACCCACAACCGATCACGGTGATCAGAGAAAGAGAGAGATAGATTATGTGACTGACTGACTCCTCCCACCTTCTTCTCCAGGTCGGCTTCAAGGGCTACGGCCTCTCCCCGGCTCAGCTCTCCGCGTCCGGCAGTTTCTCTTACAGCGACGGGTCCACCTACACTATAACACACGGCTCGGTCATCATAGCGGCCATCACGTCGTGCACCAACACCTCCAATCCGAGCGTGATGCTCGGCGCAGGTCAGTCGAAGAAAATAGAATAGAAAGTCTATATTGTATAAATGGCAAATACAGTCTCAAATGAAGGGCTAAAGAAAGATAGAAATACACCCCGGTATAACGTTTTTATATAAAGAATTATAAAGATTAAAAAAAAAACATAAAAAGCGTGGAAGGTTTTTGTGTAATGCTTTAATTTATAGTGTCAAGACACTCCGTACATCGTCTTCCACCCAAATTCGAGACACTCGTCGCTCTTTGTCGTATAAGATACCCGATAAGACGAAGGGCGGCGTTGAGTTCCACCACTCAACACGCAATGTCTCGAATTCGGGTGGAAAGTGGAAGTACGGAGTGTCTTGACACTATTTACTTCCTGTCTAGCACGCAACCTGAGTGTTGTTACAATTCCTTGGCTAGCTAACTAATTTTTTTCCCACCAAACCGCTTATTCTGAATTATCATATATATGTCCTGAAGTTTCCTACCTTCTAATGTTTTACCAAAATGTCCAAACTTTAGTTCAAACTGAAGACCTCTGCCTGGAATATGAGTTTGAAGCGGGTCGTGTCTTGTGTTACGGTGTCTGACTGTGATGCGATCGGTTGCGGGTTCGATTCTCATTCGGGGGAATGGTTTTTTTATTATTTTCATTTCCTCGCTCTGGTACAAAAGTGTTATCGGTGTTCTTATTAATTCTGATGTCTCTATTTCAGGTCTTCTAGCAAAGAAGGCGGTGGAAAACGGTCTGAGTGTTCTGCCTTATATAAAGACTTCGTTGTCGCCCGGATCTGGCGTGGTTACATATTACTTACGGGTGAGTTTTCGATTGTATCAGGTTCAGATCCCAGACGGGGATGTACATGTATTTATAATAGTATATATTTGAAATGTATAGAGATCGTTCGTGGCGCAGTGGGACAGTATCTGACTGTAAACGCGATCGGTTGTGGGTTCGAATCCCGCTCGGGGGAGTCATTATAATTCAATTCAATTCAATTTCACTTCCTCGCTATGGTGAGACAAACTGCGGCTTTGAGCTCCGCCACTCTACACGAAATGTCTCCAATTCAGTGGAAAGCGAAGTACGGAGTGTGTTAACACTACAATCTGTTTGCCTTGCTGTGCGGAATAAAAGGGTAAAGAAAAAAAATAGTAAATTGATTGTCAAAAATCGTTACTTTATGTTCCGCTACCTGGCGTATACATACATACAGTACAGTACAGTACAGTACAGTACAGTACAGTACAGTACAGTACAGTACAGTACAGTACAGTACTTATTGTGAACTACAGTGTTTTTTTTATATATTAAATACGTAATAATATTATTATGATCAACAAAATACTTCAAACGAATATAACTCTAATTCTATGAACCCGTTGAAATAGAAAAAAAAAACTATTTTTCATGGGAAAGTCACCAAAATACAATGAAATTTTACAGGAGTCCGGTGTGGTGCCTTACTTAGAGAAGCTCGGTTTCGACATCGTCGGCTACGGATGTATGACGTGTATCGGGAACTCCGGCCCCATAGATGATAATATAGCTAACACCATTGAAAAGGTAAGCGTTTAATGTGTATTTTTATATACAGTAATCCCGTTTATAACGCCATAGTTTGGGATCGCGTCATAGGAGTATTTTTATATAACGCTTTATGTGATCCGTTGACTCGTTTAAATTATCTCGGTAAATGTTCTAAATATCGTATTTAAATAAACAAATGTAACTTCAAAAAATAGTTAGGTTCAAATTCTTATAACAGCTTTATTTCATATTTATTTAACGCGTTATATACGGGTTTACACGTGTTATACGAGAGGATGAAATGGTGTTGTAATAAAACGCGTTATAAGGGGGGATCACTGTAGTTTTATATGTTTTTGTAAGCGTTTTTTTAATTTTTTTTATTATATAAATATTAAAATATATATATGTATATATTAAAAAATAATTTAAATGGGTATTTTATGCTTTCTTTAACTAAAACCTCCGTCAAGTGTCATGTCACTCTCTCAAGGAACACATAGAGACTCGTATCTCACTCACAATCACTTTCAGATGTTTAGTTTTGAATAAAAAAAATATTTTATTATATATTATTTTTACTATTTTACAAGTGTTAATTCACACTTTAGATTACAAAACTTATAAATATTTGAACGCAGCGGGATTCGAACCCGTAAATAAGTTGTAACAAAACGTATAAGAATTTCGACGCAGCTGGTATTAGAACGTATGGCTTAGCGGTCAGAGCGCTTGGACGGGAAACTATAGGCGCGGGTTGGAATCGTTGCCTTCATATTTTTATGCATTTTTTTTAAATGTACATATAGTCTATATATGTCCTTGTCAACATTAAAGTCTTATCTCATATACAATTGTTTTAGGTAAGTAATTGATAAGTAGTGATGTGTCGCTAAATGATCTTAGTGTCATATCACTACTTAGAAATTATTTTAGAATCTGATCTAATCAACGCTATTGCAAATGTTTTAAGAACTTTTAAGTATTTATTGTGACTAAAACCATACACCCTTAGTGTCCTGTCACTACTCAAAATAAGTATTTCACTATAGAATGATCTGGTCTAACTAAATACAAGATTACTTTAAATAGTGATATGTCACTAAAAGTAAAAGCTCTCTGTGTCTTTTTTTAACACTCCCACTTACTTCCTGAAGTGCCTCCGCGATGTGATAATGAGGAACTTAGTTGTTAGTGTCACATCACTATTTAAAACCCATTCGGTGTGCAGAACGAGCTGGTCTGCTGCGGTGTTCTGTCCGGCAACAGAAACTTCGAGGGTAGGATCCATCCCAACACGAGGGCCAACTACTTGGCGTCCCCGCTGCTGGTGATCGCGTACGCGCTAGCCGGTACTGTCGACATCGACTTCGAAAAGGAGCCACTGGGTAAGGGGTTTGTTTTATTTAATTTATATATTTTATAGACAGAAAGTACCTAGTGTCAAGACACTCCGTACTCCGCTTTCTGCTGAATTCAAGAAATACGCTTTGTCTTAAAAGATTGAGGAAATGAAAATAATTTAAATTTCATTCAAGTGAGAATCGAATATACCACCGATCGTGTTTACAGTCGGACGCTGTACCACTGCGCCACGACCGGCCACAAATTTTATATTATTTATTTACACATTCATTCATTCAATTTTCCTAGTGCCACCCAGTGTACGTAATTCCCCCATTCCCACTCATCCTTTCCTCAGGGTGTAGTGGTCCCGGCCGAGGTCACTACACTCTCTCCTCTCACTTCTCACCTCACCGACAACGGGCGAAGCTGGTCACTTGCCATCAGGTGGCCCTACTGCTCGTTTGCTTTTTTTAATAAAAAAAATATATATTTTACTTCAAATCCTCAGTAGCAGGGGTTAATAATATGAATGTTTTTGGAAATTTTTGTATGTCTGTCTGTCTGGCTCTTGTTCGCTCTTCACGCGAAAACTGCTGAACTGATTTTGATAAAACTTTTTCGTTACATAGAGTAGATATTAGTAACCGGTAACAGTTAGTTAGTAATATGTAAATATATTTTGGATAGATAATTTATTTTTTTAAAAGATTCGCTTAAATTTAAATATAATATAAAATAAATTAAGATTACTTTTAGAAAACATTTTTGAAAAAACGTATTAAAATTTTGAACGCAGCGGGATTCGAACCCGCGCCTCTTGGATACCGTCCAAGCGCTCTGACCGCTAAGCCATGCGTTCTACTACCAGCTGCGTCGAAATTCGACGCATATACGTTCTAGTAATCTAAAATAACGTTTTATAATTAGATATAAGTATGTATGTGTTTGTTTGCGAGTGTGTGCGTTTGTGTGTGTGCGTGTGTGTGTGCGTGCGTGTGTGTGTTTAAGTATGTGAATCTGTGTACATATATAAATAAATCCATAGATTAGTAGCCCATTAGAATGATACCGTTCTTTTTAGAATCGGCTCGGTTTAATCTTAGTTAAGTGTTATTAACCACTCTATTAAGATGTGTAATTCTATTAATATATATATATATATATATATATATATATATATATATATATATATATATATGTATATATATATATGTATGTATGTGTAACCACACCATCGTTCTGATTTATATATTTTGTTTTTTAGTAACGTATGATGAGTACACCTTTATAGATGGAATTTGTTTTTTTTTTTAATTCAGTCTACATTCTATTTTGCACTGAATATGGGAAAGAGACAGTAAGTTGACGAAGTTAATAGAATCACTCCTGATATTTTAAGTGAGCATGTTAAATTTTGTATTACAAGAAGGTAAGTGGCGCAGTGGGACACCGTGTGACTGTAAACGTGATCGGTTGTGGGTTCGATCCCCACTCGGTGGAGTGATTATATTTAAATTATTTTCACTTCCTCGCTCTGGTAAAGACAAAGTGCGGCGTTGAGGTCCACCACTCAATACGCAATGTCTTGAATTCGGTGGAAAGCGAAGTACGGAGTGTCTTGTCACTAGGTACTTTCTGCCTACCCTGCTATGCGGGATGAAAGCGTGAAACTAAAAAAATAAAAATTTTCCCGTTCAACCAGTATATTTTTCTCTGTCATTCTCTTCGTAGGATGAAGCGTAGGACTCGTGACAGGAGATAATCTCTCTGACATTAGATGTCTAAATAGAGGTAGATCTACATATATATATATATATATATATATATATATATATATATATATATATATATATATATATATATATATATATATATATATATATCTTTTATCCTGCAGGCAGAAAGCACCTAGTGTCAAGACACTCCGTACTTCGCTTTCCACCGAATTCGAGACATTGCGTGTTGAGTGGTGGAAGAACTCAACGCCGCTCTTTGTCTTTTACCAGAGCGAGAAAGTGAAAATAATTAAAATATAATTACTCCCACGAGTGCAAATCGAACCCACAACAATCGTGTTTACAGTCAGACACTGTCACCACTGCACCACGACCGGCCTTGTACTCATTGCGTTAAATTGTCGATACGCTAAAATGGAGATGTAAATGGAGCAGGCCATACGTAGTCGATTGTCCCTATCTAAAATGCACAATCCACTTAACACGGCTATCAAGTGACAGGGCATGATTCGTTGAATTACAATACATTTTAAACGGATCAATCGCGTATATTTTGGTATTCGAAAAGACTTTTTTTTTTTGGAAACTTGACGTTCACAGTACACACTTTACAGTGGTCCCCCGGTGGGACAAGTGCGGGTAGATTGATATTTGCGTTTAAAACATTATAAGAAGAGGTGTTTTTGTAAGTAATGTTTTATTTTTATATTGCAAACTGTCCCCTGTTTCGGATGGTTGCGGCGGATCAAGATAAAGCCGGATGTCCGATACGTTGTACAGGTTGCCTTGTTAGTCCAGTATACACGCATTCAGATGGGTCTTGTTGCGGAGCTGCGCTACGCACCTCCACCCTCGACAGTATCTGATTATAATTATATGTTAATGAGAAGTAAATAACAATAAGGAAGAAAACGATACAGACCCAATCTGTAGTGCAATACGTGTTATATTGAAAAAAAAAACATAATTTGATGTTCCGAGTCCTTGGTGAGGAACTCCAGGACCCTTGGCCACACACAAGCGCACGTTGTCACGGTAACGCGTTGTTTACGCTTCAACACGGACGTCCAGTGTATTCATTTTTCCGTATATTCGAAGGTAAGCGCGCTGACGGGTCTTCCGTCTTCCTGAGAGACATCTGGCCGACCCGAGCTGAAATACAGGCGGTCGAGAACAAATACGTCATACCTGGCATGTTCAAAGAGGTGAGTCTGAGTGAGTCTTCGATAATAAGTGTTAGTGGCGAAATGAATTTTCAGTATTTTTAGTTCATTGGCGGATCTTAACGCCGCGTTTTATCTTAACAGAGCGGGGAAATGGCTCTGAGTGTGCATCGAACCTGCAACCGACGGTGTATACAGTCGAACACTGTTCCACTGAGACTTAAAATGTTTTTTTTAGTTTTAATTTTATATATATATTTTAAGTTATCGTTACAACTTAGTGACGTCACGAGATAGCGTTTGAGATGCTTGTTTATATATATATATATATATATATATATATATATATATATGATATAGCAAGTTATGACGTCATTAGCCATCGGTAGTTTCTTTAATGTGACATTTGTTAAGTGGATTTATATATACAAGTTAATTAACAAACTATAAAAAAAACCTCGCATCTGCTATGCCTTTCAATCTATACTGAGATATGACGTCATTTCCTATGTTTTTTTATCCCGCATAGCAGGGTAGACAGAAAGTACCTAGTGTCAAGACATTCCGTACTTCGATTTCCACCGAATTCGAGACATTGTTTGTTGAGTGGCGAAACTCAACACCGCATTTTGTCCTATCGGAGCGAAGAAGTGGAACCACTGCGCCACGACCGACCACAATCAATCGGCCTATGTGTTTACGTACATACGTATCTATTGCCCTTTACGTGCATTTATTATCATTCACAGGTGTACGCCAAAATCGAAGAGGGCTCGCCATCTTGGCAAGCGCTGGACGTGCCTCAAGGCAAGTTGTACGGATGGGACCCCAATTCCACGTACATCAAGAAGCCCCCGTTTTTCGATGGCATGACTAAGGTGAGTCCTTGCCACAGCTGCAAGTGTCAGGTGTGGTCTGGTGTCCAGACACTCTGTTCTGCCTCAGCTACGGGGATATTGTTGAAATAAAAATTAAAGTATTTTTTCATTTGTTATTCCATACTTTTGATTAGAATTTCTTTTTAATATATTTTTTTAAATGGAGTTTTTAAGGCATTTCTTTACAAGTTTGTATCTAACTCGCCGTGTTGGTTAGTTAGTGTGTGTGAAGTGTTGCACTCTCAACGCGAGCCACTTGCAGTGACCGGTTGAGAAGACACTTGGGTTGCGACTGCAGTTCTGATGACAATGGAAGTGTATATAATTTCGTTGTTAATCTACAATGCACAATACACTTAACACGGCTATCAAGTGACAGGGCTTGATTCGTAGAATACAATACATTTTAAACGGATCAATCGTGTATATTTTGGTATTCGAAAATACACTTTTGGATACTTGACGTTTCGAACACTTTACAGTAGTCCGTGGTCGCAAGTGCGGGTAGATTAATATGAGCGATTAATGCGTTTAAAATATTATCAGTAACGGTATTTTGTAAGTAATGTTTTATTTTGATATTGCAAACTGACACTCCGATTGTGTTTATATATGTACATATATATACGAAGGTGTCGCACGCGGGGCGCAGCCTTCACCACACCTGATAAAACACTTTAAATTATTTACTATTTTTAAAGTGTTATTCCACACTTAGGATTAGAAAACATTTTTTTGAAAAAAACGTATAAAAATTTGTGTTTATGTAAAAATCTCTCTACAGAGTTGCTAACAACATAAATAAGTTGTAACAAAAACGTATAAGAATTTAGACGCAGCTGTTAGGAGAACTCATGGCTTAGCGGTCAGAGCGCTTGGACGGTATCCAAGAGGCGCGGGTTCGAATCCCGCTGCGTTCAAAAGTTTTTATACGTTTTTTCAAAAAGACACTTTAAATTAATATGACTATCAATTAAGTACTAATTGAAATAACAAAAAAAAAACACTAAATAAGATCTTTGATTTCTGCAAGAATCCATTACATTACGCGAGGCAGTCAGAAACAGATGGCGGTAGTTTGATATAATTAATTTTTGTATCAACTGACAGACAAATGCCACCTCAGTGTGGTCAAGTGTGACCACGGACTGCTGTACAGTGAGAGAAACGTCAGGTGTCCGAAAATGTATTTTTGAATACCAAAATATACGCGATTGATCCGTTAAAGGTTATCATAAGCTTGTCGAAAAACAAAAGTCAGAACTGCATTCAAATCGGCTAAGCCACCATCATATCCCAGTGAGTCCGTCCGCAGGCGCCGCCCGCCGTGCGCGGCGTGCGGCGCGCGCGCTGCCTGCTGCTGCTGGGCGACTCCGTGACCACGGACCACATCTCGCCGGCCGGCTCCATCGCCAGGAACTCCCCCGCCGCCAGGCTGCTGGCCTCCAGGGGGTGAGTGCGGGAACTTATATTAAAAGTAGCTCCCAAATCTGTCCTGCACAGTCTGCTTGTTAGGTTAGCTGGGTGGCGAAACTCAACGCCGCACTGGTTTAAATATGTACAATCACTCCTCCGAGTATATCCTGGCCCGTTTGACAGAGGGACCGGGCGTATTAACATGTTCGAATAACGCTTGCATCTTTTGTCATATGTCTCATTATGTTTTTTATTTTTATATTTTTAAAGTAATTAAGTTAGAAAAAAAAATCCTTTAGAAAACTACACGTCTGTCAAAAAGATAATTCTCTAAACGCGATCGGTTGTGGGTTCGATCCCCACTCAAGCGAGTTATATTTAAATTATTTTCATTTCCTCGCTCTCCCTTTGTAGTACACAAAGGGCGGCGTTGAGTTCCACAACTCAACGTGCATTGTCTTGTAAGCGGAGTACGAAGTGTCTTGATAGTGGGTACTTCCTGTCTACCGTGCAAGCGTGAAGCTAAAAAAAAAGATCAATATATTTTTGGTTTCTAACCCCTCCCCCTCCCCCTCGCCAGGCTCACTCCCCGCGAGTTCAACTCGTACGGCTCGCGGCGCGGCAACGACGCCATCATGTCGCGCGGCACCTTCGCCAACATCCGCCTCGTCAACCGCCTGGCACCGAACCCGGGACCGCGCACCACGCACTGGCCCAGCGGCGACCTCATGGACATATTCGACGCCGCCGACAGGTGAACTGCGTTTATATGTCATTCGTTCATTTCATTCGTTCGCCAATTATATCGATTCGTTCATTTTTTAAATTGAAAATTGGTTAGAATTTAATTTCAAAAAATTTAGAACAGTTTTAGTTGAGTAAATGAACTTGTTACAGCTTCGTTCTTTCATTCAATTTATTTTTTAATACAAAATAAACAATTCTTCTTATTCATTCAATAGATGAAGTGTTCTTAAAAAAAATTAGACCAACGAATCTCATTCATTCATTCATTCACTACGTATATTTTACATAAAAAATACTTGTTTTTCTTTATATCAGATACGCAAAAGAGAACGTCCCTCTCATAGCGATAGTGGGCAAGGACTACGGTTCAGGTTCGAGTCGCGACTGGGCGGCGAAGGGGCCCTTCCTACTGGTGAAGCATATTCAATTATATATATATATATATATATATATATATATATATATATATATATATATATATATATATATATAATAAGATTTTAGTGACTTTATTGTCTCTAGTGACCGTAGTGACTGTACTCTAGATCAATTCAAGATATTTGTTTTAATATTGAATGGAAATGGAGAACGTAGTGTCCAGACAACACAAACAAAGTGACAGAGAAGCTTCTCTATAAATAAATTATAAAACAATATGATTACCGATTTGAAAAAACCTTAGAATCTGTTTATCCTTTAACTCAAGGTGGCGTTCTCTCTAAGTGTCAAGACACTCCGTTCTTTTTCACCTAAATTTTGAAAATTGCATGTATACCAGTGGAACTCAACGCCGCGCTCTTTTGTCGTAATATTGGATGTTTTCACCACCCACAGGGTATTAGGGCGGTGATAGCGGAATCCTTCGAGAGGATACACCGTTCCAACCTGGTGGGTATGGGCATCATGCCGCTGCAGTTCCTCCCCGGGGAGAACGCGGACTCCCTGGGGCTGGACGGCACGGAGCTGTACTCCGTGGATGTACCGCAGGACCTGGTGCCGCAGCAACGCTTGGATGTGCAGGTGAGCTGATTTTACGTCATTCATTCGTTCCTGTTAGGTTTTTAACGTTCAGTCATTTTTTCAATTCAAATCAATATATTATTTTATATCTTTATGAACAATTTATTTAATTTTATTTATTAGTTTATTTATTTTTTTTATTTCATAATCGTTGATTTAATTTTTAATACATTTATCCTATAGATTTTTTCGTCTCATTCATTCGTTCGTTCTTTTCTTAGTGAATGATTTAATTGTGTTATTATGAATCATATCTCCTGCGTAAAGTGTTATATTATTAAGACGTCATTTCAGTGTTCCGAATGTAAAACTTCAAATAACCATTTTTTTTAATCAAATATAAAAAAAATCTGTTTATAATAATTTATATACACTTAACAATATATACATAAGTGATGTATATAATAAGATCTTTGATTTTCGCGATTTTTATACTCTATTCGGATTAATCGCGTATATTTTGGTATTCGAAAATACAAGCGTTCGAAACGTCAGGTGTCCAAAAATGTATATTCGAATACCAAAATATACGCGATTAATCCGGTTAAATAGTTTCATTTAAAGTTATGTATATATTTTAATATTTACTATTTTTAAAGTGTTATTCCACACTTAGGATTAGAAAACATTTTTGAAAAAACGTATAAAATTTTGAACGCAGCGGGATTCGAACCCGCGCCTCTTGGATACCGTCCAAGTCCAAGGACGGTATCCAAGAGGCGCGGGTTCGAATCCCGCTGCGTTCAAATTTATATACGTTTTTTCAAAAATGATGTATATATTTACAAAAATGCTAAATTATCTTCATTCATTCGCTCCTCAGTTCGTATTGTTTTGGTGAATGAACTAATTTGTTTTGTGTGTGTGTGTGTGTGTTCTCCGTCTCTCTCCGCCTCGTGCAGGTGGACAATGGCAAGACGTTCCAAGTGACGGTACGCTTCGACACCGAAGTGGACCTGACCTACTTCAAGAACGGAGGGATCTTGAACTACATGATCAGGAAGATGTTGTAATTTATATATTTAATTACTTCTTTTTAATGGAAATTGCGGGAAATATGCAAAGTGTTAATATTTTTAAAGTGTTATTCCACACTTAGGATCAGAATTTAAAAAAAAAAAACATATGAAAAGTTTTGATAGTTTGTTTATTTAGTAAAAGTCTACCTCCAGAGACGACAACAATGTATGCGGTTTCCAATAGGCGTGGGTTCGAATCCTGCTGCGATATAAAATGATTATATATACGTTTTTTTTTTAAATAGGAAAATGTAATCCACATTTTTGATAAAAATTTACATTTTTTTTTGGATTTTTTTTAGTATTTTTTTATAATTAATGGGTTTTTTTTATTGAATATTTTAAAGTTATTAATGCTATATATTTTAGTATTGAGGTATGTATGTTGTAGGTAAGAATACTGTACAGTACTAACAAGGTCACCTCTAGTTGCAGCCTCTATCTGCCTCCTCTTCCACTCTGATCATCCGCGATCAGTTTACAATAATATCATTTTAAAATATTTCAAAATACCAAGAATCAATTAATTTTTAACGAATTTATATATATATATATATATATATATTTTTTAAAACAAATTGACAATTTCAAATTTCAATTAAATAACTTTATTTATATATTTAAAAAAAAAGAACACTTTGCAGTTTCCGTTTAATAAGAATGTATATTATATCATAAGAAACAAAGGGAATTGGGTTTATTTTATATATTAAATATAGATTAAAAAACGTTTTTGACACATTTGTTTTTTAAAAGCCAAGAGCATTTTGTCTTTAATGCACAGATTACATATAGATATTGATTTTAATTGTTTTTTTTTGTTTTGGTAATTATTTATTTTTTTATTGGTTGGTGTAAATGTATATATTTTTTTATTGTAATTTATTACAATTATTTGTTTAATATATATTTTTTTTATTTTGGATTTGACTGTAAACGCGATTGGTTGTGGGTTCAAATCCCACTTGGGGGAATGGTTGTTATAAGAATTTTAGTTGAGTTTACCATTCAACAATATCTATATATATATATATATATATATATATATATATATATATATATATATATATATATATATATATATATATATATATATATATATATATATATATATATCTATATATATATATATATATATATCTATATATATATATGTATCTATATATATATATATATCTCCACTTCATGTGGAAGGCAGTCAACGGAGTGTCTAGACACTAGACTGTCTGTGCCTGCGTCTGTCGCTACCTACACTGCTGCGCGGAATGGTTTGAAGGTTTGCTTTATAATTAAATATTTTTTTATATGTATCATATTATATATAATAAACAAATATTAATCGTTTTTTTCATATATTTATAGTTTTTATTGACTATTTTTGTTCTATTATTTAGTTTTTAAGCGAAATCATGTACTCTTGTAATAAATGTATTTTGTATATACGTTTTTTTTGTTTCCTTTTTAATATTTATATTGAACGCAGCGGGATTCGAACCCGCGCCTGTCGTTCGCAGTCCAAGCGCTCTGACCGCTAAGCCATGTGTTCTATTTCCTATACGTTTGTTACTACTTATTTATAAGAAATAATCGTTTAACAAGAGAGATTCCTGTTTTATTTTAATATTTACTATTTTTAAAGTGTTATTCCACACTTGGGATTAGAAAATATTTTTGGAAAAAGAGTAAAAAATAAATTTTATATCAAAATAATAATTAATTAATATATTTAATAACAATATTAACAATATAAGTAAAGTTTCACAAATATAATTGTATTATTTCAAGGAGACTTTGTTTTTAGCTTCACATTTTTATCCCGCATAGCAGACAGGAAGTACCTAGTGTCAAGACACTCCGTACTGCGCTTTCCACCGATTTTAAGACATTGTGTGTTGGGTGGTGGAACTCAACGCCGCACTTTGTCTTTACCAGAGCGAGGAAGTGAATATTTTAATATAATAGTGAATAATTTAAATATAATCACTCCCCTGAGTGGGGATCGAACCCACAACCGATCGCGTTTACAGTCAGACGCTGTCACACTAGACACTAGACCGGCCTCGTATAATATAATAATATGTTATATATAATTTTATAAATTACTTAATCTATTTGATTTTCCTTTTGAAGTGGTTTAATGTATCGTGGAAGACGTCCATATCAAGTAAGGTCAGGTCAGGTCAGGTCGAGTCAGGTCAGGTCAGGTGATGTCAGGTCATGACAGGTCAGGTCGTTGAAATTGCTATAGAAATTCAACATGCCATTGGTCGGAGAGAATATACCAAGGTGACTTTAGGAATTATTGGCGGAGAAACTGTTATTGAGCGGAGACCTGGCAGTGTCGCATGGAGAGTCTGTATTGTTACTAGTGGTTTGTATAAAGCTATAAAACTACATACGTTTAGTTTTATACGTTTAATTCAAGTAACATTTGAACGGTAATTAATATCAATTTAAAAATAAAACAAAAAATATATAAATAATTTATTCCCAGTCAATTATTTAAATCCACAGATAAAAAATGTACTTAAACTTCACAATGACATGTGTCAAAAACATATACAGATGGCGGTAAGCGAGAGTGGCGAAAGCAACAGTTTATTCAGCCTCCATGTAGCGTGGAAATGAACATGATGACGTCATTCTGCTGGATTTCATATTCTAATTCACCGTGCAGTTCCCAATCTGCGTCGTTTACGAGGACCAATATGCCCGGTCTGACGGAGTCGCCCTGGAACCATGCAGACGTTATATATATATATATATATATATATATATATATATATATATATATATATATATAAAAGACTTAAATTTAATGTCTTTCTTTTCCTAATCCTATTTTATAATTATAGTAATCATTTTATTTTAAAAATCATATTAAAATTTGAATGCATCAGGATTCGAAACCGCACCTCTTGTTCCATGTCCAAGCGCTAACCGCTAAGCCATGCGTTCTCTATCCTACAACACAACGTTATTTACGTTGTTAGTATCTCTGTAGAGAGGTTTTTAATAATTTCTGCTACACAAAGATTATTAAGAAATAATCGTTTGACAATATCTCTATCGTTATTGCTATTTATTTTAATATTTTTACTGTTTTAGATTGTTATTCTATACAATTAAAAAATATATTTGTTTTTTTCTTTTTAAAATATTCTTTCATTCTTAAAAATGGGGATCGAACCCACAGCCAATTGTATTAATGCTCAGATGCTGTCACACAAGATAATGACAAACAACAAAAATAATTTACCTGTAAAAACAACTCGGGCCGTTCTCTCAACAAATTGTCTTTAATCCAAACAAGGAGGTCTTTTAGGGTCCATTCAGTTCTAACGGAGTCCGGGAAGTATTTTCTCAACGGAGGCAACTCCACTTCCCGTTTCTTGATTTTATCAAATAGTAACTCTGCCCCGCCACCAAATTGTATTTGTAATTTCAATGTTTCACCCATTTTGATAATCTGAAAATATTTACAAGTTCATATTGACTGGTGATTTTTCTTTAGCCAGTACTGTCTTGTGGGACAGCGTCTGACTGTTAACTGTTGTTAATGGTTTGATACACACTCAAGGGAATGATTATATTTAAATCATTTTCATTTCTTCTCTAGAGAGAAGAAATTACATAACTTTAATCAATATCTTTGGGATGTCAATCTTAACTAAACATAGACAAAGGGCAGCGTTGAGTTCCGCCACTCAATAAACAATGTCTTGAATTCGGAGGAATGCGGAGTATTGTGTGTCTTGACACTAGGTACTTCTTATTGACCCTGTAAGGCGGGATAAAAGCGTGAAGCTAAAATCTAAAAAAATATCTAGGAAACGCAGTGCCTTAAGATTATATACTTTCTATATATCCCAATATTATATAGGGTGTATATAAGCAATTGTTTTCGATATACTCAGAGTAATGACTCCAGCTAAGTAAGGTAAAACACAGCGTTTAATTCCGCAACTTGCACACTCAATTGAATCTGCCTGTCTGTCATATATGTAAAAACCTTACGTCTGTTATTTATAGATTTTTATCAGTTTGATTATTAAATAAGTCAAAACGATATTTAAGAAAATAAAAATTTCTGAAGATTAAATAAAATTATTACAAACCTTAACTTATTTATTAAATATATATTATCTACTTTAGTGTATCTGTATTTTATTTTAGAATATAAAGATTAGTTTTTGTTAATTATTATTCAATTTTAAAGATGATTTACAATTATTTTAAGGTTATATTTGTGTTATTATGGGTTATGTCACTTGTCATTTATATCATAACTTTCTGAATCGACTATTTTTTGAATATTTCTAAACTCGATTTGTTATTCGCTAAATATTATAGATATACATTGAAAATTTTAATAAAACTGGTATTATATTTAAATTAAATTAATATATTTTTTTATGGTTTCACGCTTTCATTCCGCGTAGCAGAATAGTTAGAAATAACCTAGTGTCAAGACACTCCGTACTTCCCTTTGTATCGAATTCGATACATGATGTATTGAGTGGTCTAACTGAACGTCCCGTTTTGTCATGTCAGAGCGAGGAAAAATGAATAATTTTAAATATAATCACTTCCACAAGTGAAAATCGAACCCACAACCAACATCGTTTACAGACAAACGATATAATGGGCTCAAATCTCAAATTATTTTTACTAAATCAGTCATTATAACAACAAATTCGTTTAAAAATAATTTAAAAACCAACATTATCGATATTGCTATAATCTATTCGAAACATCGATATAACACATCCCTCGCATTTGCAATAACAAACGTCAAAAATAATTACATCGTGTATTGTTAATATATAAATAAATTTTACAAATAATTCCTTTAAAGTGGGTATGATAACTTGAAGAATTCATTTTATAAATTAAATTACAAAAAACTATTCCATTTATTCTTGTTATATTGTTAATAATTGTAGAATTACACCAGAAAGTTCTTTATGTTAGTATATTAATTTTAATATTGTAATATTATTAGATTTCAGGTGAAAATATAACTAATAATATAATTTGGAACTGTCCGTCGTGTTTTCTTCATTGTACTGTAGTTCTAGTAGAACAGTTTAAGTTAAAATTGAAAAAAAAACGTAATTTGGTGAGTATGAAATAAATAAAAAATAAATACATCCACAAATATATATCTATTGCAGAACTTGCAATAAAAGTTACATCAATAATGTCCAAGTAAAGTTAGTATAAACTAAATTTATTTTAAATTATTTGAGTTGTAGAAAATATGAAATATAGAAATATTTATGTGAATTTTAATCTGTTCCTTTTGGTATTTATTAGTATTGAGCATAGCAGGATACTCAGAAACACATTAGTATGGAGACACTCCGTTGACTGCTTTCCACCCAAAAGTCCAGACATTCTTTTAAATGAAAAGCTCAACCTTCCATTTTGTTCCACTAGAATAGAGAAATAAAGATAATTTAAAACATAATAATTCTCTGTGTGGGAATCGAACCCACAATTTCACACAAATCAATGATAGAAAAAAAGAGAGAAACTATAAATCATATTTCCTAATAAATACAAATTTTAAATAGTTTTGAAGCTAGTCATATCTTGTGAGACAGAGTCTGACTGTAAACATGATCGGTTGTGGGTTCGATTCCCACTCGGGGCAGTGATTATATTTAAATCTTCCAATACATCTCTCTGGTAAGACAAAGACCTCTTATCTTAATACCAGGTACTTTCTGTTTCCTCTGCTATGCGTTATAAAGGCTTGAAACTAATGAAAAATAAATAATTATTATATATTATATTAAACCATAAATATTTACAATTCTCTCCTTAACAATTACAGTAAAATGAAGCCATCCATAGACGTTGACTCTCTAAGATCAGAACACGAGTCCGAGGAGCAGTGGGCGGTGAGACGCAGCTTCATGCTGCAACACAAAGATGACTTCCCAGAAGACGAGCTAATTACATTAGCCCAGTTGTTCACCAATATTGAATTCCTTGGATGTAGGTAAGTGCGTCTAGTCTGGCAGCAGTGTGACAGCGTATGACTGTAAACTTGATCGGGGTAGCGGGTTCAATTCTATTTCAGGGGAATGATTATATTTCAATGAACTTCCATTTCCTCGGCGTTGCGTTCCGCCATCTATTACGTAATGTTTTGACACTAGGTACTTCCTGTCTATGCGGTACTCTGCTAAGCGGTATAATGGCGTGCTGTTTGTCTTACCAGAGCGAGGAAGTAGAAGTAATTAAAATCCAAAGTCTCACAAGCGGGTATCGAACCCACGACCGATCGAATTATATATAAAAGTATAGTATTTAAAACATATTTCCAGGTACCCTCCTCAAACTATGAAAAGAATAGCAAAACTCGCGGAGAAAGTCTCCGCGAAATATAAGGAGAGTCGCAAGAACAAGCTGAAGAGGACATTTGTGGAAGCGAGCGACGCGGCGGAGGCCAAGGCCAAGAGGAGCTTCAAATGAATAGTGAATTATATACTCAGTTATGTGTTTTATTTTTAAATATTTTAAATAAAATAAAAACAAATATATTTTTGAAAAAAACGTATAAAAATTTGTACGCAGCACGATTCGAACCCGCCACCTATTGGATACCGTCCAAGAGGCGTAGGTTCGTATCTTGCTGCGTTCAAAATATTTAAAGGTTTTTTCAAAAATGTTTTTTGATCCTAAATGTAGAATAACATGGGTTTTGGTGTTTTTTTTTAATTTCTCAATTTTCCGATGACATTAACGTTATTTTATCTGCCAATGTCACGTGTTGTAGGGGAAGCTATATTATCTATGCAAATAAATAGAATTGTAGTGTCCGTTTGTAATATTAAAATAACCGCTTCTTACTAAATGTATATATATATATATATATATATATATATATATATATATATATATATATATATATATATATATATATATAAACATATATATACGTATAACAGAATATTATATATTACAATTTCTCTGTCTGTCTGTCTGTTTATTTCGTATAATCTCTAGAACGGCTCAACCGATTTTGAAGGTACTTTGCCTGGCAGATAGGTGATGTGATAGGATGTAGCTCGGGCTATATTTACTATTTTTAAAGTGTTATTCCACACTTAGGATTAGAAAACATTATTGATAAAACGTATAAAAATTTGAACACAGCTGAATTCGAACCTGCTAATCTAATCCTAAGTGTGGAATAACACTTTAAAAATAGTAAATATTAAAATAAAATTGCAATCTCTCTTCTTTCTTCAATCTTTAAGTTGTAGAAATTTGTAAAAACCTCTCTACAGAGATGATAACAACGTAAATAACGTTGTAACAAGCGTATAGGATGTACAACCAAGGTATCCAAGAGGCGCGGGTTCGAATCCAGCTGCGTTCAAAATTTTTATACGTTTTTTCAAAAAAGCTTAAGCTATTTTTATTTTATAATTATAGAATAAACGTCTAGAGATTTTAAACTAAACGCAGATGAAGTATGATTCAAAAAACATCACTATGGCAACAAATTTATAAGAAAAGTTAACTATATATTATTATATATGAAGTAAAAACTAAATATGATAAATATTTAATATTGACAGAATGTGTGATTTTTTAAAATTATTCTATTAATTTTAATGTTCATTCGTTAACTGTCACTGTCACTGTCACTGTCATTGGTGACATTTTTAGTGAAGGGCTCGCTGTTCTGAACACTCTTTGTCAGTTTAGGAAGAGAGTAATATAAACAAATAAATTAAAATTGTAGCGTCTGTTTGTAATATTTAAATATATATATATATATATATATATATATATATATATATATATATATATATATATATATATATATATATATATATATATGTATACATGGTGCATATATCGAAATATTTTTTGTCTGTCTGTGTGTTTCGGCTAATCTCTGTAATAACGCAACTTAGACTACTTTTGTTTTAGAATTATAAACGAGTGATTTAGACATCATATCATCATATCGTATCATCATTGATATAGATCAGTGGGACAGCGTCTCACTGTAAACGCGATCGGTAGTGGGTTCGATCCCCACTCGGGGCAGTGATTATATTTGAATTATTTTTACTTTCTTGCTCTGGTAAAGACAAAGTGCGGCGTCGAGTTCCACCACCCATCACGCATTGTCTCAAATTCGGTGGAAAGCGAAGTACGGAGTGTCTTGACACTAGGTACTTTCAGTCTACCCTGCAATGCGGGATAAAAGCGTGAAGCTAAACAAAAAAAATCAAAACATTATACAGCTTGTTTTTATTAAAGGAAATGTCTGATCCATGCACATAATAGTATAGGAATTTTTTATTGGAATTTAAATTGAACAGCCAAAATATTAAAAAAAAATCAAATCACCTTCAAATATTCATATTATGACACACACACACACACACGCACGCGCACACACACACACACACACACACACACACACACACACACACACACACACGCACACAGACACACAGACACAGACACACACACACAGACAATTCGTTTAACGTGGTTACACTTATCTATTATGTCACTTTGCACCTAAAACAGTTTTGAAGTGTATATATTTGTACATACAATCTGTTCAGTTTGTGGTTTTCAATAACTAATTATAATTTGAACGGTTTGAAAAAGTTCATATATTAAATGTATAATATTAATTGTATATAATTAAATGTATATAATTTATTATTATTATTATTTTTTTTATTTTTCTTCACGCTTTTATCCCGCGTAGCAGGGTAGGCAGAAAGTATCTAGTGTCAACACACTCCGTACGTCGCTTTCCATTCCGAATTCAGACGTTGCGTATTGAGTGGTGGAACTCAACGCCGCACTTTGTCTTACCAGAGCGAAGAAGTGAAAATAATTTAAATATAATCACTCCCCCGAGCGGGGATCGAACCCACAACCGATCGTGTTACAGTCAGACGCTGTCCCACTGCGCCTCAATAATTTAATTTATATATTATGATTGAATGGCAAATTCAACGCCACGCTCTGTCTTATCAAATCGAAAGAAATGATAATAAATTTTGATTACAATTTCCCATATGGGAATCGAACCCGCAACCAATCGCGTTTTCAGTCAGATGCCTCAAGAAAAATATCCTCTAAAGTATTATTAATAAAAAATAATTTCGCTTAATTTCCAAATTCATTATTTATTACATTTATATAATAATTTAGTTTATTATAATCATTTCTTTTCTATATACAAATATTCTATAATGAATGTTCTTATTTCTTGCGGGGCTAGAGTCACTCCTTGAGGTACACCTTCCTCTTCTACGTCTATAGGTTTACGACTTGTTTGTTCTCCTCCTGTTACATTACGACCATAAAAATCATTAAAATTATCAACAAACGTGTCTTTCGTCTCCCATTTAATAGGTTTCCAATTATTTTTTAAAATGTGACCTCCCAAAGTAGTTTCAACAACGCTTCTTATATTAACATTAACAAATATTTCATTTAAATTGACAAATTTGACGCCATTACTAACAACATCAGTCTTCTCTAGATAATTTTCTAAACGTAATAATATAGAATTGTCTGTTCTCTCCAAACTCAACACGTGTACGCCAAAAGGTAGTTTAGTTTTTAGAGCTGTAAAAGTTTTATCACTATCGGCCCATTTGTCGTTAGTGGAAATGAAAATTCGGGGTTTCAATTCAATTTCTTTTGAGAATTTCTTTTCGAATAGTTTGTTTTGTTTGAAATTAGCTTTAGTAAGATATATATAATGGGTTCCCCGAACTATGACACCTTGGCCATGTTCAGTTTCGTTAAGGTATGTTTGTATTCCATCGTCATCGGTGAAAATTCGCCGGAGGACCATCAGGTCGATGGTGCCTTCCAATATAGATGCTCCTCCCTGAGCTCTGTCATTGAAAATTGATAAACGCAGATTCTTCTTAATATCTTCCATGTATATTTTTGTTGTAACAGGGTACAGGTTACCTGAAAAATTTATATAAAGTGTCATTATTTGAACTTCAAATATATCTAGCAGAATGGTCAGTGATAAACTAGTATCAATATTCTTTCTGCCAGAAATGAACAATGAGATTTGAGTGGCGTAACACAACGCCACACATTATCTTTCAATTTATTTTATTTTTAAAACAATTTTAAAGTTATAGAATGTATAAAGTTTGGTTAAACTCACCAGCTATAGGATCAAAATAATACGGCTCGTACATTGCTCTAGTGTTTCTTATTCTTTTGATCATTTGCCTTCCATTGGAGTCAGTGTAGAAAACACCATTGTTATCAATATCAGTTGTGTATCTTAGAAATACTTCTTTGCCAAGACCTTAAATTTCATTATATCTTAGTATATTATTTATTTAATATTTGTTGAATTCACTCAAATAAAACTTAGAGAATCTAGGCAGGGCTGGTTGTGAAAGAACTTAGCAACCCAATTAGTTCTCCAAACTGACGGAACTTAACGCCACACGCTTTGTTTTATTGTAATAAGGAAGGCTAGGAGTATAGAATTGATATGTTATCACTAGCCCGACTTCGAATCGAACTCACAAACGATCGCGTTTACAATCATCCCACTGCGCTAATATATATACATACAAACCATCGTCTACAGGCACAGGTCCTATCATCCAGTCTATTTCCAAAATTGGACTGTCCACATACAATTTGGCAACGAAACTGGCAAAGTTTGAATATTTACAATGAATTTCTTCGACAATATCAGTTTTGTAGACTTTAGTATCTATATAATCTATAACAGGTATCGGAATGGAATTGTTGGCTCTGAAAATGTTAGCGCCTGGTTTGATTCTGGTTTTGTTCTCTTTGGGCTCATCGGAAATGTAGTAATAATATTGTATATCCAATTTTATATTCATCCCATTTGAAAGTGTCATTGTTGATATTTTGTGGTATTCGTCCAGATTTATTCGTATGTACTGGAAAATTGGTGAATATTACAAAAAAATAGTTAAAAACTTACATATATTATTAGTGTATTTCTTATTTTTTTTTATTATTATAGTTTATATTGTTAATACACGTAAAGAGAGAAACAGATTACATTTTGAGAGAAATTATATAATAAATACTACCCATTTAGTTCACGTTTACTACTAATTGAAGGAGCTCAAAGAGCGTTGATTAAAGTAATGTTAGAAAACATTTATGAAAAAACGTATAAAAATTTGAACGCAGCGGGATTCGAACCTGCGCCTCTTGGATACCGTCCAAGCGCTCTGACGCATGGCTTAGCGGTCAGAGCGCTTGGACGGTATCCAAGAGGCGCAGGTTCGAATCCCGCTGCGTTCAAGTTTTTATACGTTTTTTCATAAATGTTTTCTAATCCTAACTGTGGAATAACACTTTAAATATAGTAAATATTAAAGTAATGTTCTTTAAAAAACAACGGTTTAGTACTAAAGAACAGAAAGACTGTATGAAGAAAGTGGTTTGTTAACTGTTCTAAAAAAACACAAGTCTTTAACCTACGATATCGTTACTCAATAAACGTATAGCGTATAATGTTATATCTATCCCTGCTATTAAAACAGTCTTCGCTAGTATTCAGTATGATAATAGATCTGCTTATTTATATAATAAAATAAATAAATACGTTTATATATATTCAAAAACTTATAAAGAGTGTAAAATTAAAATAATAAGATGGATAAGATCTTTAAGTTTTCAAGAAACGGTTTTTTTTTTTAGAATATAGAAACTAGCATTCATATCCTACTCACACCAACATACACATACAACACACACACACATACACACGCACACACACACACACACACACTCAAATGCGCACGCGCACGCACGCATACACATACATTTTAATCCCACATATGCTTCCTTTTTGGTAATTACTTCTCTTATTATTACTTTTTGATAATGTTTCTTTATTATTGTTGTACCTTGAATATCTTGTACCTAATTCGTGATACGGAAGAGCGGAGTTTGCTGGCACAGGCTTTTCATATGCTTAAAAGGAGACTCCAACAACTTTATATTTAAGTACAAACTTGTTAAAGAAAATAAAGAATTTTTATTTATTTATTAGTAATAAACCAGTGAATATGCACTCATCATTTTGTCATAATAATAATTATTATAGTCTACTTGATCTTTAATCGAAAGAAGTATCATGAGCTAATTTAAAAATTATCGCATAAATATTTTAGCAAAAAAAGGAAGATCCTCTATGTACATTAAAAATAAGAAAGGTGTCAAAATCGATCCTTGTAGCACACCTATCCGTAAATAGCAACCGGACTACTTTACAATATATATATATATATATATATATATATATATATATATATATATATATATATATATATATATATATATACTCTATTTTTTTTAATTTACCTGATTCTTTATAAAAGTATCTTTGGATTCCACATAATAATATTTATATTCACTTCCTCTTATTTCGTCTGTTCTTTCATAAATCCATTTAGAATTAACCTTGGCGGTAGAATTTTTAAGCGCAGTTTCATTTGTTTTGTCTACTTTATTCACAACAACTGTAGTAACTGTGTCGACATTTCTAGGTGTTATTACGCTATTGTCAATATTAACAACTTCCTTATTGATGCTCTCAAAACCAACATCATCATCTGTCGCTGTTTCATTAAAATCGTCACCGTCAAAGATAGATTTATTGTTGGCGACCTGACGCAACAAATAGGTTTTTTGTTGATTTTTACTCAGTTTCTTGATTAAGGAACGTTTCCTTCGTTTCGCTATAATGTTATACGAGTTGAAACCCATTGGTGGTGTATTGGCAATGTATACCAATTCGTGGGATGTAGTCTGTCTGTCCGGTATCTTTAGTATTTCGCTTGATATTTTCATGATGACTGCTTTGATTTTTGTACCTGTAAAAATTATTGTAATAACATTTACTATAGCTTCATGCTTTATACCGCTCTTAGTAGAGTAATGAAAGAGTACCTTATTTTCTCTTTTGAGTTTTCTTTGTTTTATTAGAGAGGGAAAACATTAGTAATTTACATATAATTTTATTTACATATATTTTATTACCCTTGAGGGTGTTTGCTGTAACCCCTCTCACTTGCACCACGCTTGGAATCAGATGCTGTTCCACACTACAATATCTACTAGGATATATTTATAAAAAAAGTCATGTTGACGTTGGTCGTGTTTACAGTCAGACGCTGTCCCACTGCGCCACGACCGGCACTCGCATCTTGTTCCAAATAAAACTTCAGCTAGTCTCAACATACCTCACGATAGTTTTAAAACTGATAATAGATAAATTATATATCAGTATATATGTATAAAAATACTTTCTTGTAGGTCGTGGCCCAGTGGACAGGGTCTGACTGTAAACACGATCGGTTATGGGTTTGACACACGCTCTGAGAAATGATTATATTTGAATTATTTTCATTTCCTCGTTCTGGTTGCGGGAGGATAAAGCACAGCATTGAGCGCCACTCAACACGCTATGTCTCAAATTCGATGGAAAACGGAGTACGGAGTGTCTTGACACTGGGCACTTCCTGCTTCACGGGATAAAAGAGGGAAATGAACTCAATTTTACCTTTAGAATCGAAGACTTCATATTCCTTATTGAATATGGGTATTCTGACTGACACATTGACTGACCATGCTAGCGGGTTGTAGATAAAGATCTATAAAATACAAAAAAAAATATGACTACTATTAGTTTTATCATTTTATTGTTTTATGATTTTGACCTGAAGGACCTTGACAACGTCACCGGGAGACGACGAGCGAGTGTTGCATTCCCGTGAACATATTAGAGTGTAAGTGGCAGCTCGAAAATGGGAGGGCAAGGAGAGAGGCTGTAGGGGGTTGGAGAGGGTCTTGGACAAAAAAAAATTATAATAAGTAATTGCATATGCAGCTTCAAGCTTTATACTGTAAAGCAGGATATGCAGAGAGAACCTAGAGTCAACAAATTCCAAATTAGAGACACAATGTCTCTAATTTGGAATGTGTTGACACTAGGTGTTAAATGGCGAAACACAACATCGTGCTTTAACTTACCAGAGCGTGGAAATGACAATAATTTCCATATAATCATTCCCCCGAGTGGGAGTCAAACCCACAATCGATCGCGCTTACAGTCTGACGATATCATAATGCGCCACGATCGGCCTCTAGTTAGTTTAATGCTTACAACAAAAATAAGCAATATTAGTATTTCATCGTATGACTTAGTGCTGGAGAGCGAAGACATGAACAAGGCACGCGGATTCGAGTCCTAGTATGATTCAATTTAAAATACATACGTTACTATTCGTAACAATTAGCATTAAATGAATTTTTATATATAAATGTCACTCTTATTGTATTTGGTAGGGTCAGGTATTTTTAGTCAGGTCATTTTCAACGGAGCGAGATGTGTGACCAAACCCGTTCCGACATAGGGTAAGAGATGGAGAAAGCGGTATGAAATTTTCCAATTTCTCTCTATCCTACAGGAGTTACTGCGACAGGGTTGTTCCATGATCCTCCAGCAAGTCTCTGGCAGCAAGGCTGGTGGTACTCTAGAAGAAATCCTGGAGCACCCTGAAGGTGATGGTGGAACGCAATAAGCGTCCACTCCTCTCGTACCAAGCGCTCGACACAACTAAACTGTATATTATCAACGAGCTACTTCGAAATGTTTAGAAAATAGAGAACGGAGAGAATAATCTCTACTAAAAATGTCACTTACATTAAATTTATTTCCTTTAGTGAACGAACACGAGGATGCATTGTACGAGCATAAATGATAAACAGTTTTAGATTTTGTTTTGCGAAGTTTGCTGGAAATAGAAATATTATTGTTTGGTTCAAGAATTATAATTTGGTATTGTCAGTCAATATAATGTCAGTATTGTCAGTACAATGGATAAAAGTGGGAGGTAAGAGACATTGAGATTTTAAAGAGATCGAGTTTATGTAATTATATAGTGAATGTTTTACAGAACAAGTTTTTTTTCTCTATACAAATATTTGTATAAATTCTTCTATAAAACAACTCTATACACCTGATTATATTAGCAGGTGTATAGAGATGTCTAGGTGTTTAATCAGGTGTATAGAGACACTCAATTGAGACAAGCGTTGAACATTTTAAAGGGCCCCTTAGATCTACACTTGTGTCGCAATTCCCAGACATTGCTTAAGCCTGCTGTCCTTAACACCATGCTCACGATGCTAAGGAGTTTAAGAAAAATAAGTTAATATATATTCCATAGACTGTAATATATACTTAAAGGCATCTTCAACCACAGATAATGATTTGATAACAGATGTATACAGCTTTTTGGTATAATAACTGGTGACGTAAGGCCTCATGACGCCAGACAGTACATTGTGATCTTGTACTACTCCTGAAAAATAAACTTTTATGTATTTATTATTTTCAAAGTGATATTCCACACTTAGGATTAGAAAACGTTTTTGAAAAACGTATAAAAATTTGAACGCAGCGGGATTTGAACCTGCGCCTCTTGGATACCGTCCAAGCGCTCTGACGCCACAAGGGGAGGGAGAGTGATGACTTAGGTGAACATATACTACTGATATAGTAAATACTATAGTTTATGAGTGTATTACATATACACTTGTTTGCTACTCTTTTGCATAAAATCTATTGAACAAATTTGGATAGAATCCAGGAAGATAGCTTTAATATCTAAATTCATATCACTGATTACAGTTTTAATATTTACTATTTTTAAAATGTTATTCCACACTTAAGATTAGAAAACATTTTTGAAAACACGTTTAAAAATTTGGACGCTAACAACATGAATAAATTGTAACAAAACGTATAAGAATTTGGACCCAGCTGGTAGTAGAACTCATGGCTTCGCAGTCAGAGAGCTTGGACGGTATCCAAGAGACGCGGGTTCAAATCGCGCTACGCTCAAACTTTAATACGTTTTTTCAAAAATGTTTTCTAAAAACTTTTATGACAATTTCTTTATTTTTCCTACCAAAAGTCTATCTTTTAAAAAAGCATTTGAATTTATTTCTATATGAAGCGTTTTAATAAAACATTATATTTCACATTACATCCCTTCCAGCAGGGTAGTCAGAGAGAACCCAGTGTCAAGACACTCTGTTGATAACAGACTTAAGATAAGTGATAGATATGGATTTTGCAAAATAATTATTACATATAATCAATGGACAGTGATAGTTTGTAAATTTTTGTATTTTAACTTTCAATTTCTTTCAAAAACGAAAAAAATTTTTTTATTGTAAATTATCGCAGTTCAAAGCGTATCGTATAGACGTATTACTAGTACTAATATTTGTATTTTTATTAGAAGTTGTGTAGAAAAAGAGCTCGATGTAATCATTAATGTTTATCGTAAAGGGGCCCTCAAGCCTACCCTCCTATCACTGCTGTAGTGAATACATGAGAAAATTCTTGGCGGAACTCAACACTGCGGTGGTATTATTAATTTTTAAATAAATATAAAGACTATACAATTAGTTAAATAATTTTGTACACATACCCGCAATCCATTTGAATTCGTCTATAATTTTTTCCTTGTTTTTTAAATTTGCAAGAACATTCAACTGTTTCGCAATCTAAAATATTAAATATACTAAAAACATAGTTACAAAAGTTATTCTTTATTTTACTTAAATAAAATAAAATATAATATATTGCTTTTGATAAAATATATTGAAATATAAAACATTACATAAATTAATTGAGGCCGGTCGTGGCGCAGTGGGGCAGCGTCTGACTGTACACGCGATCGGTTGTGGGTTCGATCTCCATTCGGGGGAGTGATTATATTTAAATTATTTCCATTTCCTCGCTCTAGTAAGACAAAGTGCGGCGTTGAGTTCCGCTACTTAACACACAATGTCACGAATTCGGTGGTAAAGGGAGTACAGAGTGTGTTGACACTAGGTACTTGAGTAAGTAATTTAAGAATCATACCTGTAGATAGATATTTGCTTCTCTAACTAAATATTTGAAGGTGGGTCTGGACGTGAACAGCCCGCTGGCGTAACTGTACTTATTGAACGCGAAAGGAAGGAAGTCATCTTGCTTGGTCTCTAAAATGGGACTAAAAATTATAAATTTTTAGCTTCACGCGCCATCCCGCATAGCAGGGTAGTCCATGACAACCTAGTGTCAAAACACTCCGTTGAATGCGACATTCGAAAACGAGACATTGCGTGTTGTAAGGCAACCCCAACACCGCGTTATGTTTTACCGTGTAGATATGAATATATAGGTTAATTCGTGATTATTAATAAATTATTTTAATTTCTCCGCTCTGGTAAGAAAAAGCGCGGCGTTGTGTTCCACCACTTAACTTGCGACGTCAAATTCAGGTGGGAAGTGGAAAACGGAGTGTCTTGATACTGATTAGGCTTACTCAGATTACGTCACATCTTTATTATAAAAAATATTCTGTAAGTATCCGTTTTCGCTTTAAAAGAATTTGAAAACTTTATGAGTTAAATGGCGAAACTCAACGCCGCTTAAGCCAAATATAATTTTACTCTGAGTTTAAATATTTTCTTATCAAACATACAGAACACAACCTAGTGTCTAGACATGACGGTGTGTAAATTTTTAATTTTAAGACATTTTACTTCACTTACTCGTCTTCTCTAACTGCTTTCAAATAACAGGCCGGGTTCGAGTACATGAGGTGGATTTTGAGGTTTTCTGTATATGTTTTCATGTTTGTATGTCTGTGGGGAAAAAATATTTAGCACTCAGTATTTGTGATACACACGAGACAAAACGCGGCGTTCAGTTCCGCCACTCAACACGTAACGGTTTCAAAGGTGAAATTGAAATTTCATTACGTTTTATCGACTTCCGCTACACAGGGATTAATATATTTTTAAGAAACAGCCATTTGTAAGAAGCGTGTGTTCGAATCCCGCTGCGGTAAAATTTTTAATAGAATGTTATCATAAAAAAATTAATGGAAAAATTGAAACCAAAATCGAAATCGAATTAAAATTTGTCCAGCTGTTCCAGAGATTAGCCAGAACAAACAAACAGACGGATAAAAGTTGTAAAAAATGTTTTTTCGGTAATATATACCGTGTATACATACATATGGGTTTAGTAAGAAGCGGTTATTCTAATATTACAAACAGACACTTCAATTTTATTTATGTGCGTAGATTTTAGCTTATATGTCCTTTAAATATAATAATAATAATATTAATAATAATAATAATAAAAGCTTTATTAATTCCATACAAAAGAATAAAATTACAATTTGATTACAATATAAATAAGGTATTAGAAATAATTTAAAATTTGAAACAATTATTTAAAACAATAGATTAATTAACTTATTTTACATGCATACAACTTAGTTATGTATTAAACAATGAATTAATGTAAGATATTTTACAATTTAAAGAATGAATGAATTTTTGAGTTGCTTATATAAATAATTCTAATTAATTGATTTAATACAAATTATATTTATAAAATATATTATAAAAAACAAGTGACATTTTTAGTGGTTTTGTATGGACCCCTTTCGGGTAAAAGCCTCCTCTAAGGTATACCACTTCTCTCTGTCTTTGACGGTATTCAGCCAATCTCTACCATAGGCCATTCGTCCTTTAAATATAGGGGGAGTAAAATAATATATATACAACTATAATCAAGTGTCTAAAATTTGATCTCAGTGAGATTCGAACCCACTCCCCTCGGTTCCGATAGCTTAGAGCACTATATAGTTCTACTTAGAATAAATTAAATGTTTTCTAAAAACGTTCTTTATAAAAAATATTACATAGACGAGGATAGCCTCGTCTATGTAATATTTTAGCTACACAAGAGACTATAGTCTATATATATATAAGACCGCATAGCTTAGTGGTAAAAGCGCTTGGAAAGGTAACTAGAGACGCGGGCTCAAATCCTGGTGCGGTTAAATTTTTATACGTTTTTTAAAAATGTTTTCTAATCCTATAGACTATAGTCTCTTGTGTGACAGCGTCTGTCTGTAGAGGAATTCGCATTCGGGAAAATGATTATAATTAAAATTTATCTTGTCATTTCTCCGCTCTGGTAAGACAACCTGTGGCGTAGAGCTCACCACTTAACACACAAAGTAAGTCTTGACATTAGGCTGTCTCTGACTACCATGCTATACGGGATATAGCGTTAAGCTACGTTTTTTTACAGAGAAAGCTATAGATGTACACCTCTACTTACGTGATCAATTTGTCGATATTTTGATACCAAATTCTTGCGTTGAAGTATCCCATCCTCTGTCCCATCACCACCAGGATGTGTCTCGAATTGTAGTAGGGAGATTGGCGATATCTGATAGATTCTATGAATACTTGTACCTAAATTATATATAAGTGTGTAAGGAGGCGTAACTCAACGCCATGATTTGTTTTTATATGTTAACTCTTTTAAATAACCGAATAAAACACTTTCGCCGTTATGTTATGTTCGCCGCTTTCCTCCTAAACAGATAAATATCAACGCCGCACTATGTCTCACTATAGTGGGCAATAAATTTAATTTAATATTTACTATTCAAAGTATTATTCCACACTTAGGATTAGAAAACATTTTTAAAAACCGTATAAAAATTTAACCGCACCAGGATTTGAACCCGTGACTCTGTTACCCTTCCAAGTGCTCTGACCACTAAGCTATGCGTTCTACATCTTATACTATTTACGCTGTAAGCATCTCTATTTACGAATTGTAGATTTTTACCAATTTCTGCTAAACAAAGATTACTAAGAAATAATCGTTCGTTAAGAGAGAATGCTATTTATTGTAATATTATATTATTTCTAAAGTGTCATTCCACACTTAGCCGGTAGTAAAGCAGAACGGTTGGACAGTTTCCAAGTGAAGCGGGTTCGAAGCCAGCTGCGTCCAAAATTTTATACGTTTTTTTAAAATAAAAAATTAAATTCAATAATTCGCCCAATAATGTATCGAACAGAACGTTAATAGACAGATGACACGTCACAAGGGAGTCCTTGCTAGTGTACTTACTCTCTCGTCAATATTCTTGAAGACACTGTCTGATGTAATGAGAAGTGGATCTGAACACATGCTGCCGAAACAAAACCCTGGAGGTGACCAGTAGCCGTCAAATAATTTGTGCGTGTATATATCTGTACTAGACCCTGAAAAAAAGTACTGCCAGTTAAAAAAATGTCAGTATTGTCAGTACAACGAGCTACCACCGTAGACGGGGTCGAGGACAGTGTAGAGTAGTAATACTCCGTTGAATGCTTTTTGCCCGAAATTGATTCATTGCGTCTTGAGTATTGAATTGAACACGCGCTTTGACTTACCAAAGCGGAGAAATGAAATTAATTTGACATAATGGTCCACATGTAATTTTACTCGTCCACACATGTCACCATGGTCCACAAGTGATTTCACCATACACATATGACTTCATGGTCCACATGTGATTTCACTCATCCACATGTATCACCATAGTCCACATGTGCTTTGTCTTACCAGAGCGAAATTATGAAAGTAATATCAATATAGTCCTTTCCACGATTGGGAATCGAACCCGCAACCCGCAGATGCTGTCACAGTGCCCTACGACCGGCCTCAAGTAAGTTATTATGAGATATATTTTTATAATAAGTTCAAACTACGCCAATTACATTGTACATTTTGATCTAGGATATAGATTTAGATATTAAAACTATCTTCCTGAAAAGTTCTATCCAAATTTGTTTAATAGATTATATGCAAAAGAGTAACAAACATACATATACACTCACAAACTATAGCATTTACTCTTTTAAGGATGGCTTAGGTAAGTGTATACCCTTACCTAAGTCGTCACTCCCCCTCCAAACAAACTCCAGAGCCTTTCTCTCCATCCTGATGAGCTCGTCATCAAAGCTGATCGGATTTACGAACAAACCGTCGAACCCCATCTGGGAGACCAGGGAGGTGTGCTCCCTGGAGTGTCCGAAGACATCTGCCTGCCATGCTACCAGGGGATGACCACAGGTCAGGAATGTGGAGTTCAGCTTCCTGGAAAATATGGATAATTGTGGAAATGAGAAGCCTTGCCATCGTGATTTAAAAAAAATATTTTTATCTATGCCCCAATCATGACCGACGCTCGACGCCCACTCAGAAAGCTGATTGTTATCCATGAACTCATTGTAAAATTATATATAAAAAGAACATTTGTTGAGTTTCTCTGAGGTTCTTCTCAGAACTGTCAGAAATTTTTATCAACACATCAGGCGAGCGGAGCCGCGAGCTGTATCTAGTATTTTCGTATACTGACCGTACCTCAAGGAATCACTATAACTGTCTATTATGGACTGGTAGTAGCAGTTCGCTTCGTTGACCATCCCCCAGCCTCCTCCCACGAACACCAGCCTCCCTTGTCGCAGCAGAGCGTAGACCATGCGGTGAACTTAAATTATATTATATTGAAAAGTTTTCGCGATATTTACGCATTTTAAATAAAATTATTTCAAATGGATTAATCACGTGTATACATATATATAATGTGTTTGAAACGTCGCTAGTTTAAAATACCTTAAAATATATATTTGTTATCCAAATGAGCGAATGAGTTATGAAAGAATGTTACGAAAGATTTATGAGGCAAAGGTGAGTGGTACGAGAGGTCAGGGGAGACCTTAGTTGACCTTCGAAAACACAGTATCGAAGATACTGGAGGAAGGTCACGTAAAAAGTATGAGGACATCCCGAAGGGCATGTATGAAGAGGATAATGACTGTGGACGAGGCGAAAGTGGTATGTAGAGATTCTAGCGTTTGGCACTTCGTTGGCTGTGACTACCCCCTTAGGGATACAGCGTGAAGCTACAAAAACCAAAAGAAAATGATACTTACCTATTTCTGCTCTGTTAGACCACCAGTGGAAGAAGTAAGGAAGCTCACTACTCGATAACGTAAACCTAAAAGCAATATTGCATTACCTTCAAACCAAAACGATTAAAAAATAGTATTAATCAACGTCTGAGTGTAAACGTGATCGGTAGTGGGTTCGATTTTCACTCGAATGATTATATATATTCTTTATTGCACTTAACAAAACACAAAAAGAAAAAACGTTACAGTATTAAAGTCTGTAACGGTGGAAGAAATTTCTTCCAGCCAGCCTTTGGAAGTGGTGTTGTAATAAGGGTGGTAATAAATAATTAAAAAAAATACATTTAAAATATATAGACGTTAATAAATATATATAGACATATCATTAAATACATATATACATTTTTAATAAATAAACATAAAATAATATAAGCATTTTTTTTAGCTTCACGCTTTTATCCCGCATAGCAGGGTAGACAGAAAGTACCTAGCAAGCACCTATCAAGACACTCCATACTTCGCTTTAAACCGAAGTCGAGACATTGCGTATTGAGTGGTGGAAATCAACGCCGAACTTTGTCTTTACCAGAGGGAGGAAGTAAAAATAATATAATATAATCACTCCCCCGAGCGGGGATCGAACCCACATCCGGTCGCGTTTACAGTCAGACGCTGTCACACTGCGCCACGACCGGCCTCAATATAAGCATTATACAGTAATTTTAAATATAACTGCTGCTTGATTCCGAGACCAAAAAATAATTTCAACGAGGTCTTGAAAGACTATTGATTGGCTTTTTTGTATGGATGTGGGGAGTGTACTCCGAAGTGATACGGCATGTACGGAATAGGAGATTTGAAGAAATTTTGTGTTGCTCTTTGGGATTTCAAGCATCGGCGTGACACAAGGTCTCCTTGAGCATGTGGGTAGGGGAAGTACCTTAAAACGGGAACGGAAGTAGGAAGGGAAATTTTGTTAATTCAAAATCTTACAAAGGAAAGAGAGAATGTTCATATCTCGGCGAAGGTGAATAGGGAGCCAACTAAGTTGAGCACGAAATTGGAACACGTGGTCACATTTACGAAGACTGTAGATAAAACGTATACCGAGATTTTGAAGACGCTCTAATTCGTTAAGTTGCTCCTCGGTTACATTCAAATAACAGACATCGGCGTAGTCAAGGATGGGCAGGAGCAGACACTGCGCTAGCATAATTTTGGTTATGAGGTATGAGGAAGGAAGAATTGGAGACGCCTTAGAGAGTGAAAGGAGAAATGCATACGTTTACTAAGTTCGTTAATGTGAGGTGTCCAAGTCATGTTGCTGTCGATAATAACACCCAGATTCTTAACTTTTTTACAATATGGAATTTTAATTCCAGAGTACAAAAACCTCGGCACTGTATCCCAGTTAATTTTATGTTCGAGTCTTTTACTGCAGATTATAATTGCTTGACTTACTTCTATTTACTGAAAGACCGAAAGATTGTGCCTAGCTTTGTATTGCAGCTAAGTCTTTATTTAAAAAAGCTATTATTTTGGGCAAGTCTATAACACAGCCATATTGATACCACTGCAAGTCATCGGCTTACAGATGGTAAGGAGAAGAAATAACTTTTGAGATATTGTTGATGAATATAAAGAAAAGAAGTGAAGAGAGAACGCCTCCCTGAGGGACACCGACAGTGAGAACTAGCCAAGACGATGTATTATCGTTGGTTTCGACGTATTGCCGGCGACCGAACAGATAAGAATGAAACCAGTTTATAGCTGTGGAAGAGAAGTTAACTACACGAAGAGTAGCAAGTAGTATATCATAATCAACAGAGTTAAACGCACTGCTGAAATCAAGCAGTACCATGGCAGTGAGCTTGGTGTTATCCATAGCTCACCGTAAGCTCTCCATAATATTCAACAGCCCACTAATTGTACTGTGGAAGGGATGGAATCCGAACTCATAAGGACATAGTAGGTTATAGGAAGAGAAAAAGGAGTAGAGATTATTATAAACGATGGTTTCAAGGACTTTGGGTAGGATACAATAAGAATTTAAGCACAGCTAGTTAAATTTTTTAAAACATATGTTTACTTTTGAATTTAAATTAAAAAAAAATTGAGTGCTTTAAAATAGTATATTTTCTATGCACTTTCGTGTTTACTAGCGTTCTTGTAAATTGTTTTCATTTCCTCGCTCTGGTAAGACAAAGCGCGGCGTATAGTTCCGCGTATGGCCTCTTTGAATAAAATACGTACTTTCTCCTCTCGTCCGCCCACAGCTCCGTTATCACCGAGTCCAACACTTGTTTCATATTAATTTTTGATGTTTCATAAAAATCGTCAACTGGAAATATAAAAATGTAGCATAAGACTAAAGAAGAGAAGTGAGGAGAAGTGAAAAGAAGAGAAGAGACGAAGAAGTATCCTGTATAGAGTCTGAGTGTAAATGCAATTTGTCGTGGGTTTTATTGTGATCTGAGAAAAGGATAATGTGTATATATTTTCTGATTTCTATTGGATAAATAAATATACGAAATTATTTTTGTTTGCATTCTCTCCTGCTCTAGTTGTTTGTTATAACTATAAATATAAAATTGTTGATTTTTACAATTTTTGTAACTTTTGAAATATAATTATTTGAAATAAAACAGATTAACTCGCGTATATTTTTATGTTTTAGACATTGGGTCTACCCGCAGGTGACCACGGACTATACCCTGTGCAAGTTAGCTTGATCTTTTTAACAGACGGACTAGTGATGGGAAACAGAAAATACCAATGACCACGGACTACTGTAAAGTGTTCGAAACGTCTGGTTTTCCAAAAATGTATTCATTATTCATTTAAAATGTGTAAAAATCGTGGAAATCAAAGAGGTCTTATTAAACAAAAAAAAAATCTAATATTTACTATTTTTAAAGTGTTATTCCACACTTAGGATTAGAAAACATTTTTGAAAAAACGTATAAAAATTTGAACACAGCGGGATTCGAACCCGCGCCTCTTGGATACCGTCTACGCGTTCTACCGTCTACCGTATATGCGTTCTACAACCAGCTTTACAACTAAATAAGTTCTAATAAACGTATAAGAATTTCGACGCAGCTGGTTGTAGAACGCATGGCTTAGCGGTCAGAGCGCTTGGACGGTATCCAAGAGGCGTGGGTTGGAATCCCGCTGCGTTCAAACTTTTATACGTTTTTTAAAATATATCTAATATTAAAAAAGGTAACGTTTAAAAATACTTGTGTCAAATTCTTTACTAAACTAGACATTTATAATATTCGGTAGGCAATCGAGAACGGGTCGATATATTCATGATATGTATATAATTCGGACCAAAATGTGAATAGCTCAGACCATGAAAATAATCACCTTTCCCGAGGAAACAAGGGTTGGCAAGTGGATTAGAAAAAATCAGAACTTCTATACGAAATCAACCACTATCTATCGTATTTACTTTTAAGACACTCCGTACTCCGCTCTCCACTGAATTCGAGACTTTGCGTATTGAGTGGTGGAATACAAAGCCGCGCTTTGTCTTACTCAGGTAAGAGGCGGAAATGATTTAATTATAATCATTCCCCCGAGTGCGGATCGAACCCACAACCGATCGCGTTTACCAGTCAGACGCTGTCCCACAAGACACGACCAGCCTTATAATTTATCTATAATATATTCTCGAAAACCGAAATATTCTGGATTAAGTTTTAATATATTTTCATATATAGTTTAAAATGATATATTTTTTGTTAATTTAAAAGAAAAATCCTTATAAAGTAATATTAACGCGTCAATAATTACTCACGGCCTGTATAGTGTTCATGGAACGTCTTCATCCGACCTAGTTCTGCGTGTGAATGAGGCACCAGATGGACATATGTCCATCCCTCTTTAATAGCGGGGCAGCTCTAGAATAAAAACAGTTAAAAATTCTGACTACCTCGTTGCTAAGACAGAGTGCGGCGTTGTGTTACGCAAGGCAACGTTCAATGTCTTGAATTGAGATTCAAAACGGAGAAAATAATGTCTTGACACTGGGTTTAATATTTTCATTAATGGTTATTATTTTTAGACAAATTCGAGTGTGAAACCCAATGATTTTAAATTCGTTTAATTCTGTAGGAAAGATTTTGTTTAAATTATTCTCATTTCTCCGCTCCGGTTATCAAAAGTACGGCGTTTAGTTCCGTCATGTCAATCTACACGGAATGTCTATAATTCGAACATAAAGCTGAAACCAGAGTGTCTTGAAGTAGAACATGGATTCATATCTTACTTTTTTGGTACCTAACAATATATAAATATATATATATATATATATATATATATATATATATATATATATATATATATATAGGTTTCCTTTGCCCCTGCTATATGGGGAAAAGCTTGAAGATAAAAAAATACATACATATAGACCATACCGTATAAATATATGTATATATATATATATATATATATATATATATATATATATATATATATATATACATATATTTATACGGTATGGTCTATATGTATGTATTTTTTTATCTTCAAGCTTTTCCCCATATAGCAGGGGCAAAGGAAACCTAGTGTCAATACACTCTGTGCTCCGTTTTTCACCTGAATTTGAGACGTTGCGTGTTGAGTGGCGAAACTCAACGCCGCGTTTCTTACCAGTGCGGGGAAATTAAAATAATTTAAATGTTTTCTATTGCGCCATTTTTTTAATAATTATTATTCAAAAATCACACTAGAGTTTCTTTAAGTTTGTAATATTAAAATAACCGCTTCTTACTAAATATATATATATATATATATATATATATATATATATATATATATATATATATATATATATATATATATATATATATATATATACTAAAATAATATTTTACACAATATCAGTCTGTCTGTTTGTTCCGACTTAAGTCTAGAATGGCTTCACCGATTTTGACGTAATTTTCACTGGCAGATAGCTGTTATAATAAGGAGTAACTTTAGCTAATTTTTTTTCGAATTATAAAATAATGATCTAGAAATGTATTAAAAGTATACAACAATGGTGCACTGTGACAGCGTCTGACTGTAAACGCGATAGGTTGTGGGTTCGATCCCCAGTCGGGGGAGTGATTATATTTCAATTATTTTCATTTCCTCGCTCTGGTAATACAAAGTGCGGCGGTGAGTTCCACAGTACAACACACAATGTCTTGAATTAGGATTATTGAATTAGAATGTTAGGATACGGCGTTGAGTTCCGCCATTATATGTTTCTTTACTAAAATAATATTGTAGTGTCTGTTTGTAATATTAAAATAACCGCTTCTAACTAAACGCATATGTATGTATACACGGTATATATATCGAAATAACGTTATTTTACAATATTAGTTGGTTTGTCTGTTTGTTTCCGCTAATCTCCGGAACAGCTGGACCAATTTTGATAGGAATTTCACAGGTTGATAGCGGATGCTACTTTTACTTTAGAAATATAAAAATAATGATCCTGAGACAATATATACTAAGGCCGGTCGTGTCTTATGGGATAGCTTCTGACTGTAAACTCAGTCGTTTGCGGGTTCGATTCCCACTCAGAAGAGTGATTATATTTAAAGTAAATTATGTAAGACAACGTGCGGCGTTGAGTTCCACCGTACAACACGCAATGTCTCGAATACGGCGGAAAGCGAAAGCACAGAGTGTCTTGACACTATGCAATTTCTATATAATAACCCACTTACATGATATCCGCACCTCTCTCCCAGCTCCAATGCGGGTGTCAACAGATCTTTCAATACGGGATCCATGGACCTCGCTACGCCCATATATGGTAACATTATCAAGAACGACAACATATGAACGAAATTGTATGTAAGTATTGTAAAAACAAATTAATATAATATTTTTTTTAAATAAATGGAATATTTCAAGAAAGAAAACCAAAAAAAAAAAACAATTTTTTTCTCGAACTTTCATTAAACGCACCACAGTCTTGTGTATTTTAGTTTTTCTAGTTTTGTTAATACATAGGACGGTGTTAAGTTTCGTTACTTTAACAATGTCTCGATTTCGGTTTTAAAGCAGTCAACGAAGTGTTTTGACACTAGCTTCTCTCCGACTACCCTGCTATGCGGGATGGCGCGTGGAACTGCTTATATATGTAGTATATAGAGACTATAGAGAGGGAGCTCCTCCAGTTGCATGCGAGCCTGGTACAACTCTCCTATTTATTTGATACACTTGTTTAATATACAAGCAGTCAACGGAGTGTCTTGACACTAGGTCCTCTCCGACTACCCCGCTATGCGGGATGGCGCGTGAAGCCGCTACTGATGTTTACGCAAGTGAAATAATAAATTCTTTTGAAACAAACAATATTTGTTTGAGAAATAAGAAATAAATATTATGAAAAATGTAAACTGAGATCATTGTGTCTTGTGACTGCGACTGACTGTAAACGCGATCGGTTGTGGGTTCGATACACACTCGGGGGAGTGATTGTATTTAAATTATTTATATTTCTCCGCAATGGTAAGATAAAGTGCGGCGTTGAAATAACACTCAACACGCAATGTATCGAATTCGGTGGAAAGCGAAGTACGGAGTGTCTTGACACTAGGTCTTCCTGAACTGTACTTCCTGTCTACCCTGCTATGAGGGATAAAAGGTAAAGGTAAAAAAAATTCTCCGTTCTGATAAGACAAAGCGCGGCGTTGACTTCGCCACTCAGCACTGTATGTCTCGATATCGGGCGGAAAGCTGTCAACGGAGTGTCTTGACACTAGGTTCTCTTTGTCTACACTGCTATGCGGGATAGCGCGTGAAGCTAAAATATATAACTAACTTTTTATGTATATCCTATCCTCGTCATAGTTTAAGTGACATTTTGACAGATATATATATATATATATATGTATATATATATATATATATATATATATATATATATATATATATATATATATATATATATATATATATATATATATATATATATATATATATCAGCTATCAGCCAGTGAAAGTTTTATCGAAAAAAGCCGTTGCAGACATTAGTTGGAACAAACGGACAGACAAAAAATTTAAAAATTGTTATTTATTTTAATGTTACAACCCACCAATTTTTTTATATGCTATTTAGAAGATAATAGGCGAAATAAATATAATTTAAATATAATCATTAACTCGAGTGGGAATCGAACCCACAGCCATCAAGACACTCCGCTCTACACTCTCCATCCAAATTCGATATATTACATCTTGTAATGCGTAACTCAACTCCGCGTTTCGTCTGTTATAATTCATACTATATAAGACAGAGCGGAATAAAATGTCACTTGGCTTCTTCAACCAACAATTTCTGATTGAAAACTAAAACAAATTTCAAAAATATATGTATATAGATAGTGCTGTCTCTCTCGCACGTATGGGCGGATTGTTTGGGCGTATCGTCTGTCCCTCTCTAGAAGGCTTCACGGCGAATATTGAACGATCTTACTACCGGGATAGCTTTGAGGGAGGGGAAACAGTCGATGAAAGTGGTTTTTTTTTAATTTTTTTTCTATATAAAATAGTAAATGGAGAGTTTAGTGATGTATTTCTTTATGTATATATATAATCTGTATGTTTCTGTCTTTTGTTTAAATTTCTATATATATATGTATATTTGTAATTTATAAGTAATCGATATAATTTTTTAAATTTGTTTTTTTTCCGTATATTTTATATATATATATATATATATATATATATATATATATATATATATATATATATATATAGTAATTTTTACGTGTAAACAACGCGTTGCCTTAACAACGTATATTTAAAATTGCTGTATTGGAGAGGACAGATTGGAAATTTCGTTAAAAAAATTGACTTATAATTAAAGTATACAACTAAAAAAAATTCTAAAATATTCTAATTTTGTTGACAATTCACAACAAACAGCCGACTGTAAAGATTTATTGGTGATACATTTTTTTAACTGAACACAGCCAGTGTTGTTTTCTATTGAAAAAATACTTCTATGTGTAATTTTCTCTTTTACACTCATGATTGCCTTCTTTTTTCCAGAAGTAGAGTTTAACCTCGCATTCAGTGCTCACTTATTAATGTAATTTATAATAAATTAAACTTACTTCATAATTACTTTTTGAAATATCTGGACCGGTTTTATTATAACTTTTACTGTTGCCTAACTTGAAGTATACCTTACTTAAATATAAAAAGAATCATAATATAATGATTTTTAGTTTTAGAGAAATATGTGGACAAACAAACACACAAACATACAAACATACACTTGCCAAATAAAGCACACGCGTTTTTTTTAGCTTCAAGCTTTTGTCCCACATAGCAGGGTAGACAGAAAATACCTGGTGTCAAGACACTCCGTACTTCGCTTTCCACCCAAGTTGAGACATTGCGTGTCGAGTGGTGAAACTCAACGCCGCACTTTGTCTTTACCAGAGCGAGAAAGTGAAAATAATTGAAATATAATCACTCTCCCGAGTGCTGATCGAATCCACAACCGGTCGCGTTTACAGTCAGACACTGCCACACTGCGCCGCAACCGACCTTTATAGATCATCATATTCAAATATTATTCAATTTACATACAAACATACAAACATATTGAACTTATAACCTTGTTTTATCAATTCAATTGAAAAATAATATATAATAGGCATTTTTTTTTTACATTCACCTTCAAGTATCGATAACACGCCCATCCCTCTGCCAAGTCAGTCATACGACGCGTGCGTACGCGAGCGGTCGTCTCTTAGAGCGCTAGTGGGAATTATATATTATATTCAAATTATTTATATAGAAAACTATTATTATATTATTATCTCTGTGTTCTAACTAGTGAAGAGAGTGGAGAGATATCTAGTGTTGTTTGTAAGTTGTATTATTTACATCTATTCATGAAATATAATGTAGTATAGAGTAGTTGTAAGGCTTGTGAGGCTTTTAAATATAAAAAGGAAGTGATGTTAGTAAAAATTTTTCCTAACACTCATATTTGACTAAGATCTGACAATAAACAGCCTAATCTTAGAGTTAACGGGAATTCCCTGTGATTTGTCATTTTTTTTTTCAGAATTCATTTCTGTATTAGGGTGTGTATTTATACATATTGTTTAATACGTTAAAAAGAAAAAAAAGAGAGTTAAATTATTCCGCTTTATATATTCCGCTCATTTTGTTTGTGTTATGGCGGAGTTTAATTCCGTTTTTATGTAACTTGATTTTTTTTAATTTAAATACAGCTAATAAACATAAAATACATTATTATAGATGCTAAACGTGTACTTTTTTAATCTATATATATATATATATATATATATATATATATATACTAATTTAATATATATATATATATATATATATATATATATATATATATATATATATATATATATATATATATATATATATATATATATATATATATTAAATAGTACAAAATTGTTATTTTTTTTAAAAAAAGTAAAATCGGTAATGTTCCTTTCTATATAAAAAAAAAATAATGTTTTGTGCTCACAATATTGATTATAGGTATTGGTATAGATGTGTAAAAAAAAGGAGAGATGGAGAGAAAAAGAACAAGATAGATGTTATATATATATTAATTTCTGATTTATATCAAAATGTGCACACGTGTCCGGATTTGATGACAATCTAATTAATATAGCTATGATGCCATTGTCATTAATCAAATAATCGTTATAAGCGGGTTCCCTTTGTTTTCTTTTTATAATTATATTTATTTGATTGTGGCAACACTTTCATATATTACAACAACGTGTGTATATACCCTTATTATTAATTAAAGTTAAAATATATATTTTTTTTAATTTAATTTTTTTTTCTATCTCTTCGCGTATTAATTTTGTGTAGAGACCTAAAGTCAACACTGTTCTCCGTTTTTCACTCCGTTTCTAAACCTTATATCTAGGAGCGGAGTTCAACGCCGTGTTTTGCCTTGGTTATGATTTTGACTTACTTAAATATTATCATTCCCTCATGTCTATTGAACCCACTACCGATTGCGTTTACAGTCAGACGCTCTCCCTACCAATTCATCGAAACAAAATATATGGAAAATAATTACTTAAAATTATTCTCTATATATTTTATTTCCTTTTTTTTATCTTCACGCTTTTATCCCGCATAGCAGGCATAAAGCACCTAGTGTCAAGACACTCCGTTTTCCACCACATTCGAGACATTGCGTGTTGAGTGGTGGAGCTCAACGCCGCACTTTGTCTTTACCAGAGCGAGGAAGTGAAAATGATTTAAATATAATCACTCCTCCGCGTGGGAATCGAACCCACAACCGATCGCGTTTACAGTCACTACCGGTTTCTATATATTTAATTATAAAAAAATTAACTTCATATAATCTTTTTCATACAAAACTCATCTGACTTTCTTTTGTTTCTTCATGGATTACTTATTAGGGGTGGTGGGTTCAAATCCTATTTATGGCATTTTTTAGGGTGCCTATCTATATGTAGAGAGAATGTAGAGTTAAGATACATTGTTTTTATTTGCCAGATATTGCCCATTCTATTGCGGTGTTTAGCACCGTGTTTTGTTTTATGAGGAGAAACTGTAGAGTTTACTGTTCAGAATGTAATATAAATCATTTTGTTCTTCGCTTATTTTGTTTAAGGGCACTGCTGGGAACTCAACGCCGCCCTTTGCCTATTTTATTTTGTTTTATTATTATTATAGGTTTTAATTTTTTGACGTGTGAAACGTCGGATATCAACGCCACGTGTTGTCTTATTAAAGGGGAAATATAATTATTAAGTCACTCGGTTCCCCGCATTGTTTATTTAGAGTCATTGTTTGTGGGTAACTCAACGCCGCACATTGCTTGTTTTGTAATTTTAACAGTATTCCGTTTACTGTTTTATGTTAACATAAAATCAGACAAATATTAATTGTTCCGTCCAGTGTGCAGATTGGCGCAACTCAACACCGCACTTTGGACAGAATGTTAATGTGAAATGAATTAATTAAATAATCTAAAACGCTCTTGCCTGGTAAGAGGAAATCAACGCCGTGTATTGTCCTAATAGAGACCATAGAATTTATTATTAGCAATTTGTAATTTGTCACTGCACTCTCCACTTTATTTGTTTATTGACATTACTAGAAACTCAACGCCGCACATTGCTTGTTTTGTAATTTCAATAGTATTCCTTGTTATTGTCTAACGCAGCGATTGACGCAACTCAACGCCGTGTTTTGTCTTTACAGGGAGAATAATATAGAATTGATTATTAACACTTTGTAATAAATCGCTCGGTTCCCCGTTTTCGTTTATTTAAAGTCATTATTGGTAACTCAACGCCGCACATTGCTTGTTTTGTAATTCCAGCATTACTCCTTTATTCTTTTCCTCTACTCCTTTTCTAGATTTTATAACAAAATCAGACAAATCTAAGTTATACCGTCCAATATGTTGATTGGCGCAACACAACGCCGCGTTTTGTCTTATCGGAGCTAAGAAATGATAGCCTCAATATAATCATTCCCCCTCATATGTATCGAACCCACACCCAATCGCCTTTACAGACAGATTGTTCCATATATTACAGTACAAGTTATCGTTAAAAAGTAATTTCTAACTTTTAACATGAATATATTATATTTTTTAACACGATTTGAGTTTAAAGTAGCGCTGATTAACTGATGGTTAAAATTTAAATTTATTGGTAGCGTTAGCAGAAAAAATATCCTTTTAATACACTACGTATGTTAGTGACAACTTAGTGTCAAGACACTACGGTGTTTTTTTGAATACAAAATCGAATTATTATTATTATTACTTTATTTGTACATTATTTCACGCTTCTATCCCGCATAGCAGGGTAGACAGAAAGTACCTAGTGTCAAGACACTCCGTACTTAGCTTTCCGCCGAATTCGAGACGTTGTGTGTTTAGTTGTGGAACTCAACGCTGTACTTTGTCTTACCGGAAACGGAGAAATGATAATTAATTTTAAATAAATATATTCAATTATCCGCAAGTGTATTAAAGCAATGAGCATTGTATCTATAGGAAGACGCAATAAAATTCTACGCGAGTTCCAATTCAAATATATATATATATATATATATATATATATATATATATATATATATATATATATATATATATATATATATATATACTACCAGCGAAAGTTTCATTAAAATCGGTCCATCCGTTCCAGAGATTAGTCAGAACAAACAGACAAAAATTGTAAAAAATGTTCGGAAATAATATGAAAAAAATACTTTTTTTTTATATTAAAGTGTATACACATAAAAATACTTTTATAATCTGTTTTTTTTTTAATTTAGTGAATTAGTTGTGAGTATTTTGTAAAGTTAAAGAATTGAATAATTTAAAAAACTGCACTAAATATTTGCCTTTGTTCTAGAAATTTGAAATATTTAGCAATAGGAGATTTCTTCGTTCTGAAGAATGTACTTGGCGGAGTGTCTTGACACTACGTTCTCTCTGACTACACCACTATGCGGGATGGCGCGTGAAGCTCTTCTAAGTTAATTGATAAATTACATTATTGTAAGGCTTACAAAACTAATAATATTAATAAATATAGAAAAATATGGATTAAAAGTCTATTATGAATATAAATTAAAAAAAATATTTATGTTTATATACTAGATGTAACGTTGACGCGTTAAAAACGCGTTGCCATAGCAACCTATACGTCACTTTATATAAACGTGTGTGTCAAACACATGGTAGTGTGTGTGTTACATTTATTTTATTAATTTAATATCCTAATTCTATACACCTTCTCTATATAAACTATAACTGGGCCATCCATACTCCACAGTTCGCGTTATTTTCGTAAAAAGGGGTACATATGAAATATTTGCTTCACGTATTAATATATAGATAATAAGATCTTTGATTTTCGCGATTTTTATACATTTTAAATGAAACTATTTAACCGGATTAATCGCGTATATTTTGGTATTCGAAAATACATTTTTGGACACCTGACGTTTGGAACACTTTACAGTAGTCCGTGGTCACAGGTTGAGTCTATCTGCGACCACGGACTACTGTAAAGTGTTCCAAACGTCAGGTGTCCAAAAATGTATTTTCGAATACCAAAATATACGCGATTAATCCGGTTAAATAGTTTCATTTATAATATATAGATATTGATATATTTTTTTCTGCTGACGCTACAAACCACTTAACGTGTTAAAAATATAACCTTTTCACGCGAACTCCAGTTTATTTCATTAGATTCAAACTAAATTGGTATTTTTTTTAAAAAAATGTATATTTTTTTAAAACACTTCTGACGTGAACAATATGTTTTAAAAAGTGACATTTATTTTTAATTATGTATAATAAATCACTTGGCACTTCGCTGTTTGTTTTAAGATTGCGTGCTCGTAACTCAACGCCGCTTATTGCTGATATATATTTAAGTGAAAATAGATTTTACTTTAAACATTATACTTTTTAAAGTGTTGATTGGCGGAACATAACGCCGCGTTATGTTTTCTTTTGCCTATTGTTCTTTCTAGTCTTCCAAGTCTCCCTCTGGTACCAATTGACAATAAATGTCTAAACTCTGTTTTTTTTTTATCATTTTCGTAGACTTTACTTAATCACACGTGTATATATTTATATGGGAGTTAGTTGTAGGTTCGATACTCGCTCGAGGACATGGTATTTTACTTCTTTGGTATGACATAGCGAGGCGTTTAATTACGCCATCTACACGCAATGTCTCGATTTTGGACAGGAAGCAGTAAAAGTGGTGTCTTGACATTACGTTGTCTTTTCTATACGAATGACAGAGATATTAACATGTTGAAAATTAAATAAAAAATTATTATAGAATATATGGGAAGTAAAATCACGACGTTTTCATAGTATGTTTCAACCCTCGTTTCAAACACAAATTAGATTCGAACCCCCTCTTATATGATTACTGTCAATTGCATGTAATATCTAATAAAAAATGATTTTTTTCATTTATATATATATATATATATATATATATATATATATATATATATATATATATATATATATATATAAATATATATAGATATTAGCACAGCGTCTGATTGTAAACGCGTTCGGTTGTAAGTTCGATTCCCAGTCGGCAAATGATTATATTTAAATTTTGCTAATCAACTCACTTTGTCAATTATTATAATTAATCAGTACCCCGGATTAATATAGCACGGCGTTCAGTTCCGCCACTCGACACACAAATAGATGACAATATAGAACGGTTTGACTTGACACTAAGCTGTATCTGACTACCCCGCTATGCGGGATAAAGCGTCAAGTTGCTATTTATTTTATTTTTTTGTACGACAAAGTAAAATATATGTAAGACAAAGTGCGGCGTTGAGTTCCGCCACTCAACACACAATATCTCGAATTCGGCGGAAAGCGAAATACCGAGTGTCTCGACACTAGGTACTTTCTGTTTACCCTGCTATACGGGATAGAAGCGTGAAGCTAAAAGAGAAAGACTATATATTCCATGCGGACGAAAACACAAACAATGCTTGTATTAAATATAAATGCCTAAAGCGGAGAACAGAGTGTCTTGACACTAGGTTTTCTCCGTTTACCAGATATATAATAAAAGAGAAATGAATTCTATAAAATAATCTGTAACAAAACTATTTTACTAATATCTTTAAACTGTTGGTATTTTTTTAATTTAGTTTCAATTATAATTTTTACAATGTTATATTATATTTTTTTTCTTCGCCCCTAATAAGACAATACGCGGTGTAGAGTTTGCAACACGCAATGTCTGGATATTGGGCGGGATGCTGTCACTGGAGTGCACATGTGTCCGGATTCGATGTCATTAAAGTATAGTTATATCGTGGAACTGGTGTCATTGTCAGAACGATCAGGTGCAAGAGGTGAAGGTGTGTTATACAGCGTGTTCTTTCTATATATATATATATATATTAAATTTAAAAATATAAAACTTTGGATGAGAAAATGTTTAGAAACGTACAAAAAAATAAAATAAATAGCAACTTGACGCTTTATCCCGCATAGCGGAGTAGTCATATACAGCTTAGTGTCAAGTCAAACCGTTCTATATTGTCATCTATTTGTGTGTTGAGTGGCGGAACTGAACGCCGCACTTTGTCTCACATATATTTTTAATTTAAATGTAATCACTCTTCTGAGTGGGAATCGAACCCGCAAACGACCACGTTTACAGTCAGAAACTATCTCATAAGACACGACCGGCCTTAGTATATATTGTCTCAGGATCATTATTTTTATATTTCTAAAGCAAAAGTAGCATCCGCTATCAACCTGTGAAATTCCTATCAAAATTGGTCCAGCTGTTCCGGAGATTAGCGGAAACAAACAGACAAACCAACTAATATTGTAAAATAACGTTATTTCGATATATATACCGTGTATACATACATATGCGTTTAGTTAGAAGCGGTTATTTTAATATTACAAACAGACACTACAAATTTATTTTATTGAAGAGATATAACGTGTAATGGCGGAGTTCAACGCCGTACGCTAACATTTATTTAGCTTTTTACATTGGTGTACTACAGGGTTAAGATACGCCGTTGTTCACATAACTACCAATTTTAAGATATTTAAGGTATATAGTTTTGTCGATAGATAACAACGTATAGTTTATTAGGTTAAAGCATTTGAATGGACTTTAAGGTGTAGATTCAAATCGGTAGAATAAAATTCTTCAATAAAACGTTTACGATAAGCTTCAAATATATATATATATATATATATATATATATATATATATATATATATATATTTTATACTTAGCTTATTTCCAAATAAATCTCATTGGTTTTCGCATAACTCGGTGTTAAGTTACGCTTTTTTTCTACACTATACAAATTAAAACAATATCAAAATATTCTTTGTTCAATTAGGTAGATTATAAGCATTTTGGTATAGCCAGTACTACAGGAGGCTACCACCGGCTCGGCCAGTTCTGCGGAAAAGAGGTGACAATAGTTAGCGTCTCGATTGAGTGTCAACTGCATTTAACTCCGCACCTTAACATCATTATAATATTGATTTAATAGATTAATATATTGATTTTAAATAATAAATGAGGCCGCTCGTGGCGCAGTGTGACAGCGTCTGACTGTAAACGCGATCGGTTGTGGGTTCGATACACACTGGAGGGAGTGATTATATTTAAATTATTTTCACTTCCTCGCTCTGGTAAAGACAATGTGCGGCGTTGAGTTCCACACACTCAACACGTAATGTTTCGACTTTGATGGAAAGGGAAGTACGGAGTGTCTTGACACTAGGTACTTTTTGTCTACCCCGCTATGCGGGATAATAGCGTAAAATTTCTCTAGCAGCAGATCAGACATGTGACTGAGAAAACAAAATTACAGAAACTTCGTCAGGGGTTGAAATCCGACCTCTTTATGTTTAGGGTTACCAAATTGAATATAGGGGTCCATAATTAGCTTATACTGTGAAAGCTAAAATCAAAAGCTTTTTACCAACCCCCTGAAAATATTCCATTCTCCCCTAAAACACTATAAAGCTTGGCCGTTACTTATATATATATATATATATATATATATATATATATATATATATATATATATATATATATATATATATATATATAACAATATATATATATATATATATATATATAACTGACAAATATGTACTTATAGTATCCAAAATGAACTTGGCTCACTCGACAACTTGTTTCAAACTTCTTTCCCAATTCACTGTGAGATAAATCATTAAAAATATTCAAATTATACATAAAAGTATACTTTTTAATTAATAGTGAATTTTTTATTTTCAGGTTAAGGTTAAAACCTCTTCCGGCGAACAAGTGAGTGGAATTTGTCACACATTGGGCGGCATTGTTTGATTATTATTAGTTGATATATTTTTTTAAACCCACGCTCTATCCCGCATAGCGGGATAGTCAGAGACCTTCTAGTGTCATAACCATCTAGTGTCAAGACACCCCGCCGACTGCTTCCCGAATAAGACATTGCGTGGTGAGTGGCGAACTAAACGCCGCTCTTTGTCTTAGCAGCGCGGAGAAATGTATATAGATTTTAAATATAATAACATCTCTGACTGGAAATCGAACCCACAACCGATCGCGTTTACAGTCAGACGCTGTCACACAAGATACAACCGGCCTCCAAGCATAGAGGTAAAATATACTGTTTTCTTGTCTTTTTTAAAATAAATTACATGTTCATTCTGTATTATACAAATTATATACTTTTCAATAAAAATTATATAGATATATATAAATATATAGATATATAGATATATAGATATATAGATATATAGATATATAGATATATAGATATATGGATATATGTATATATAATATGAACAATATAAAATTGTAGTGTCTGTTTGTGTTATTAAAATTTGTAATATACAAATAACCGCTTCTTACTAAATTCGGTGAATATATATATATATATCTCAATATTATTTTTAACAATTTTATCTGTCTGTCTGTTTGTTCCGACAAATCTCTGGAACGACTAATTTTGGCGGAAAAACATAGCGGGGCTTAAACCTGCGCCTCTCTGTACATCTTCGTTATACACAACTAAGCCATACGGTGTTATGGAGATACGATGCGTTATTCCTAAGTAACGTTCTTAACAGGTTCAATTTCTGTTGTTTCACATTTTTCTACCTTTATTGCTAAATATGTACTTGTACTTACCTTTTTAAATAATAATATAAAACGTTTTTTTTAAATCTCTCTACAGAGATGCTAACAACAAACAAAACAATAAGTAAATTGTCAAAAAACGTATAAGAATTTCGACGCGGCCGAATGTAGAACGTATGGCGTAGCGGTCAGATCGCTTGGACGAGAAAGAAGGGAAGCGGGTTCGAATTCCGTGGCGTTCAAGTTTTTATACGTTTTTTTAATAAATATTTTTCCAATCATTAGAGTCGAATAATACTTTAAAAGTATTAAATAATATAAGCACTAATAAGCCCTTTTTAATGCCAAAATGGGCTTCGAATATACCACCGTAGCGTGTATAGCTCAAGTTAAACAATCAAACGACCATACTGTAGTTGAAGAAAAAAACCCCAGAAATCATGATTCATACAATTTTAAAATCACGATTCATACAATTTTCTACTTGAATCGCTAACAAGTAAGTGACCAGGTTCGAAGTAACAATTTCAGTTTGAAAATTATTTTTAAATTACACACCTTGGTCTGCCATTATGAGTTGAAAAGTATTAGAGCTTAAATGTTTAAGTGTTTTTTTATATTTCTTACGTATTTCACTTATTAGTTAGCCAAGTAGACGCGTTAACAACGCGTTGCCATGGCAACGTGTATACCACGTGTACGTCAAACACATGGTAGTGTGCGTTACGTTTGTTTCAATTGGGGTAGACAGGAAGTACTTAGTGTAAAACGCTACGTACTCCGCTTTCCACTGAATTCGAGATACTGCGTGGTGAGTGGTGGAACTCAACACCGCGCTTTGTTTGGTCCAAAGCGAGGGAATCAATATAATTTAAATATAATCATCTCCATGAGTACCATAACCGATAGCGTTTTATAGTTTTTTTTAAGTCAGATGAACAAGGCCGTATACATTACATAGGCAGGGTTACGAACCGGTCGTTGTTCATTTTCCGAATATATTGTCAATATTCCGGAGAATTTAACGCTGCGTTTTTTCTAATAGAAAAAGAAATTATATATAATATTTTTTATGTTAGTTTTTGAATTATATTGAAAATGTATTATCATTTCCTCGTTCCGGTAAGACACGCAATGTCGGTTTCGAGCGGAAACGGTCAGAGGAGTGTCTCGACACCAGCTTGTCTTTGACAACCCCGCTATACGGGATAGAGCGTGAAGCTGCTTTAATGTTCAAACACACTTTTTACTATTTTCAAAGTGTTATTCCACACTTAGGATTAGAATATGTTTAAAAAAACGTGTAAAAATTTGAACTTAACAGAATTCGAACCCGCGCCTTTTGGAAACCGTCGAAGCGCTCTAACCGCTAAGCTATGCATAATTCTCTCTCTCTTTGGGTAACAGAAATTACAAATCTCTCTACAGAGATGTTTAAATTTTTATACGTTAAAAACGTTTTCTAACACTTTTTACTGTATTATTATATTATAATATAGATGTAGATAGATATTTAATAACTATCATAAAAGGGTAGTCTAAAACATAAAATAATCGAACCCGCTACCCATTACCTGTAATAACAGTGACTCCAATAAACTCAAATAAAATTCATATTGCGACTTGCACGCGAACTGCATAATGTCAGTTATTATTGATTTAATATTTAAACTACTACATTGTTGGTTTATTTTTAACTAACAGTTAAACTTAGATTAAGAATTTAAATTAAATATTTTTAACAAATTCGTCTTAAATTTGTTTTTACAAGCTTTTTTATATAATTTGCCGTTAGTTAGTGTGTGTGAAGTGTTGCCCTCAACGCGAGCCACTTGCAGTGACCGGTTGAGAAGACACTTGGGTTGCGACTGCAGCTCTGATGACAATGGAAGTGTATATAATCGGTTTCGTTGTTGTTCTAAAATGGCCGCCAAAACAAAATGGTGGACTATAAATGTTTGATTAACCCACCTAATATGGCTATCGAATGATTGGCTTGATTTGTAGAATACAGTATACTAGGAAAAACGCTTGTTTCTAATAGGTTTTTTCTTATTAATATTTATTTTATTGTTGTACTTTATATTATTTTTCAAATCATTTCAATTTAAACTCATATTGGAATAGTAAAACAATATATATAATCCGCCATTTTGTTGCGGCGGCCATTTTACACTTGGAAGTGGGTCATCTAATGCTTGACCATCCCACATAGCTCACTGCTATCAGAAGATGCCTAGTGTCAAGACACTCCGTTGACTGCTTTCCGCTTAAAATTGAGACATTGCATGTTAAGTGGCGAACTCACTGAGCCTTCTCTTACCAGAGCTAATGTAAATGAAATTCAAACAATCATTCTTCCAAGCGAAAATCAAACCCATGACTTATTGCACTGTAAATGCACAAGACACGCTACAAGGTTCAATAAACACTTCGTGTAACTTAATTATTACAAAGCGTGGCGTTGGGTTACGTCATCTAACACGTCACATTACTATTAGCAGGGGTATCTCTGACTGTTTCCACTGTATTCCTCGATCTCTTAATACAAAATATGTGTTAAAAAATAGAAAAACATTTGATTTTAAGAAATAATTTATTTTTCTACGATTAACTTAAATATGAATTATTAATAATAATATAGTATCTAATGTAATATTAAAAATATATTAAATTTGCTTAAATATAAACTATTCGAGACATTGTGTGTTGTGTGGTGGAACTCAAACGCCGCACTTTGTCTTTACCAGAGAGATAAAGTGAAAATAATTTAATATAATCACTTTCCAGAGCAGGGATCGAACCTACAACCGATCGCGTTTACAGTCAGACCCTGACCCACTGCGCCACGACCGACCTCATTCCATTTTACTCTCAGTCATATTAAAAATTTTGTAAATAACATTGTAAGAAACCTCTTGATAAATAAACATGTTGGTAAATTATAATGAATTGGTAAAAACCGAAATTATGAATGTGGTAAAATTTTTATTTTCACTTTTCCTTTAAAGTTAAAATATACTGCAGTCACAGGTGCAAGGTAATAATAAAATATTCAAAAAACCAATTTACAATTTCTGGATATAGATATTGAGATACAAAGTATATTAAGTTATTTTTTATTTGATTTTCGCGATTTTTATACATTTTAAATGAAACTATTTTAACCGGATTAATCGCGTATATTTTGGTATTCGAAAATATATTTTGGACACCTGACGTTTCGAATACCAAAATATACGCGATTAATCCGGTTAAAATAGTTTCATTTAAATTTTTTTTTTATAATAAGGTAGACAGTAAGTACCTAGTGTCAAAACTCTCTATGCTTCGCTTTCCGCAGAATTTGAAATATTGCATGTTGAGTGGTGAAACTCAACGACGCGCTTTATCTTACCAGAGCGACGAAATCAAATTATATTAAATATAATCATTCCCTTGAGTGGGAGTCAAACTCACAAAAGATCGCGTTTACAGTCAGAAGCTGCCCCACTGTGCCGCGACAGGCCCCAATCGGCCTTTTTAACTATATTTCTAAATGTCTAACATATACTTAGTATGATAAAAAAATTAATTTACAAAATCTTTTTAAAAACCAGCATTTTTGTCTGTCTATTAAATTGTAAAAGTTAAGGCTTTTCATTTGATACTTATATTGTATAGATTGTACGAAATATTTTAATTTGCCATTTTGTAGCGGCGGCCATTTTGTATTAACAATATTACAGATTACATATGTATAATTACTTTGTTATTAGAACTAAAGGAATATTATATATTACATCTCAATCAAAAACTGTTAAGTGTGTCACATTTAGCTTGCCATGACATACTTATATGGCAAGTTAAATAAACGCTTGGAAAAATGGTGTTTTGTATAAACATTTAAACCTAACAATATTTGCAGCCTCTTTCCTTGGAATTTCTCCAAAAGTTTTATCCAATTCAAAAAATATATATATTGTAAATTATTTAACTTTTGTATGACATTGACATCCAAACCATTTGCAGCCACAGTCGCACAAAGTAGGCCATACTATATATAGTTTGCCATTTTTTAAATATTCATTATTGACATTATAAATTATATACGGCTTATAAAAATTGTAAGCGCCTTTCAAAATTATTGGCTCCCCATAATTCATTTCTACGTATGTTTTAACTATATCCTGTACAATATCTTTATTGTATTTACCTGTTTCTTTAACTATGGGCTCAAAGTTGTATGTAGAAAGTTCGACAGTGTCAAAAACAATTCTGGGTCTTATAAGTTTGATTTTGGAGCTCCATGCTTTTATGAGAATATCTGGATTGTCAGTTTGTATTTCAATGCCATTGTATATTTCATCTGGATTACATTTTAAAATGCCAATGTTTGGTATTGGAAATGTTTTCTCTTGAATATTTGGTTGATTCATTTCAATGTTTGTAGCAATGTCATTAAAATTTGGGTTTGGTTTATGATTTGCATTTATGATTTTGGCTATAGGTAATTTGGGATTTCCAGCTCGATCCATGGTAATTTTGTATGGATGAATATTGGTATTTCCAATAGAATTTTGTTTAGGATTTAAGTATGTAGTGTAAGACTTCCCTGATTCTCTAGGAGGATATTTTGTATGCTGGAATATGTTGGAATCTATAAGATTCTGGGTAATGGGTTTGTTTTGAGGATAATTTAAATAATAATTATTTTTAAATTTGTCTGAATTTCTTGGGACTTGCAATGTTCTAGTAGGTTTTGAATATAACGACAGTGGTAAAACTTTTTTAAGCTCCATATTTCTTTGGTTTTGAGTAGATTTGTCTATTGAAATAGGAGCATATGTAGAAGGATATAATTTCACAGCAGATGATGACGATGTAGGTAATGGATAATTTTGTTGGGGTTTAATATTCTTCACATTTAATGTTATGGGTTTTGTGTATAAACTTATATGAGCCGGTGATGATGTGCTTGGTGTAGATGTTTCCATATGTTTATTTTGATGGTAGCCTTGAGTCCGAGTTTGTATGGGGGATAAATATGGATTAAAAGGTACTAATTGATTAGGTGTTTTGAATGCTCGAGTGTCTAAGGAATTCAAAGGTGTAAAATAATTCGGATATGAAGAAGTTTTTGAAATTGAACTATATGAGGGTTCAACATTTGCTTTGTTAAAGATAGCTTGATCTTCTGAAATTAACGGCTTGTTATTTTGATATTTGCGAGATGGATGAATTGTAGACTTAGGTCTTATTTGTGGCCTATTTGACCTTAGATGACGTAACCCAACGCCACGCTTTGTAATAATTAAGTTACACGAAGTGTTTATTGAACCTTGTAGCGTGTCTTGTGCATTTACAGTGCAATAAGTCATGGGTTTGATTTTCGCTTGGAAGAATGATTGTTTGAATTTCATTTACATTAGCTCTGGTAAGAGAAGGCTCAGTGAGTTCGCCACTTAACATGCAATGTCTCAATTTTAAGCGGAAAGCAGTCAACGGAGTGTCTTGACACTAGGCATCTTCTGATAGCAGTGAGCTATGTGGGATGGTCAAGCATTAGATGACCCACTTCCAAGTGTAAAATGGCCGCCGCAACAAAATGGCGGATTATATATATTGTTTTACTATTCCAATATGAGTTTAAATTGAAATGATTTGAAAAATAATATAAAGTACAACAATAAAATAAATATTAATAAGAAAAAACCTATTAAAAACAAGCGTTTTTCCTAGTATACTGTATTCTACAAATCAAGCCAATCATTCGATAGCCATATTAGGTGGGTTAATCAAACATTTATAGTCCACCATTTTGTTTTGGCGGCCATTTTAGAACAACAACGAAACCGATTATATACACTTCCATTGTCATCAGAGCTGCAGTCGCAACCCAAGTGTCTTCTCAACCGGTCACTGCAAGTGGCTCGCGTTGAGGGCAACACTTCACACACACTAACTAACGGCAAATTATATAAAAAAGCTTGTAAAAACAAATTTAAGACGAATTTGTTAAAAATATTTAATTTAAATTCTTAATCTAAGTTTAACTGTTAGTTAAAAATAAACCAACAATGTAGTAGTTTAAATATTAAATCAATAATAACTGACATTATGCAGTTCGCGTGCAAGTTGCAATATGAATTTTATTTGAGTTTATTGGAGTCACTGTTATTACAGGTAATGGGTAGCGGGTTCGATTATTTTATGTTTTAGACTACCCTTTTATGATAGTTATTAAATATCTATCTACATCTATATTATAATATAATAATACAGTAAAAAGTGTTAGAAAACGTTTTTAACGTATAAAAATTTAAACATCTCTGTAGAGAGATTTGTAATTTCTGTTACCCAAAGAGAGAGAGAATTATGCATAGCTTAGCGGTTAGAGCGCTTCGACGGTTTCCAAAAGGCGCGGGTTCGAATTCTGTTAAGTTCAAATTTTTACACGTTTTTTTAAACATATTCTAATCCTAAGTGTGGAATAACACTTTGAAAATAGTAAAAAGTGTGTTTGAACATTAAAGCAGCTTCACGCTCTATCCCGTATAGCGGGGTTGTCAAAGACAAGCTGGTGTCGAGACACTCCTCTGACCGTTTCCGCTCGAAACCGACATTGCGTGTCTTACCGGAACGAGGAAATGATAATACATTTTCAATATAATTCAAAAACTAACATAAAAAATATTATATATAATTTCTTTTTCTATTAGAATCACTACCATTATCGATTTGTAGAATACAGTATACTAGGAAAAACGCTTGTTTTTAATAGGTTTTTTCTTATTAATATTTATTTTATTGTTGTACTTTATATTATTTTTCAAATCATTTCAATTTAAACTCATATTGGAATAGTAAAACAATATATATAATCCGCCATTTTGTTGCGGCGGCCATTTTACACTTGGAAGTGGGTCATCTAATGCTTGACCATCCCACATAGCTCACTGCTATCAGAAGATGCCTAGTGTCAAGACACTCCGTTGACTGCTTTCCGCTTAAAATTGAGACATTGCATGTTAAGTGGCGAACTCACTGAGCCTTCTCTTACCAGAGCTAATGTAAATGAAATTCAAACAATCATTCTTCCAAGCGAAAATCAAACCCATGACTTATTGCACTGTAAATGCACAAGACACGCTACAAGGTTCAATAAACACTTCGTGTAACTTAATTATTACAAAGCGTGGCGTTGGGTTACGTCATCTAACACGTCACATTACTATTAGCAGGGGTATCTCTGACTGTTTCCACTGTATTCCTCGATCTCTTAATACAAAATATGTGTTAAAAAATAGAAAAACATTTGATTTTAAGAAATAATTTATTTTTCTACGATTAACTTAAATATGAATTATTAATAATAATATAGTATCTAATATAATATTAAAAATATATTAAATTTGCTTAAATATAAACTATTCGAGACATTGTGTGTTGTGTGGTGGAACTCAAACGCCGCACTTTGTCTTTACCAGAGAGATAAAGTGAAAATAATTTAATATAATCACTTTCCAGAGCAGGGATCGAACCTACAACCGATCGCGTTTACAGTCAGACCCTGACCCACTGCGCCACGACCGACCTCATTCCATTTTACTCTCAGTCATATTAAAAATTTTGTAAATAACATTGTAAGAAACCTCTTGATAAATAAACATGTTGGTAAATTATAATGAATTGGTAAAAACCGAAATTATGAATGTGGTAAAATTTTTATTTTCACTTTTCCTTTAAAGTTAAAATATACTGCAGTCACAGGTGCAAGGTAATAATAAAATATTCAAAAAACCAATTTACAATTTCTGGATATAGATATTGAGATACAAAGTATATTAAGTTATTTTTTATTTGATTTTCGCGATTTTTATACATTTTAAATGAAACTATTTTAACCGGATTAATCGCGTATATTTTGGTATTCGAAAATATATTTTGGACACCTGACGTTTCGAATAGCAAAATATACGCGATTAATCCGATTAAAATAGTTTCATTTAAATTTTTTTTTATAACAAGGTAGACAGTAAGTACCTAGTGTCAAAACTCTATACTCCGCTTTCCGCAGAATTCGCAGTGGTCAACAGAACTCAACGACGCGCTTTATCTTACCAGAGCGACGAAATCAAATTATATTAAATATAATCATTCCCTTGAGTGGGAGTCAAACTCACAAAAGATCGCGTTTACAGTCAGAAGCTGCCCCACTGTGCCGCGACAGGCCCCAATCGGCCTTTTAAACTATATTTCTAAATGTCTAACATATACTTAGTATGATAAAAAAATTAATTTACAAAAATCTTTTTAAAAACCATCATTTTTGTCTGTCTATTAAATTGTAAAAGTTAAGGCTTTTCATTTCATACTTATATTGTATAGATTATACGAAATATTTTAATCTGCCATTTTGTGGCGGCGGCCATTTTGTATTAACAATATTACAGATTACATATGTATTATATTGTTATTAGAACTAAAGGAATAATATATATTACATCTCAATCAAAAACTGTTAAGTGTGTCATATTTAGTTTGCCATGACATACTCATATGGCAAGTTAAATAAACGCTTGGAAAAATGGTGTTTTGTATAAACATTTAAACCTAACAATATTTGCAGCCTCTTTCCTTGGAATTTTTCCAAAAGTTTTATCCAATTCAAAAAATATATATATTGTAAATTATTTAACTTTTGTATGACACTGACATCCAAACCATTTGCAGCCACAGTCGCACAAAGTAGGCCATACTATATATAGTTTGCCATTTTTTAAATATTCATTATTGACATTATAAATTATATACGGCTTATAAAAATTGTAAGCGCCTTTCAAAATTATTGGCTCCCCATAATTCATTTCTACGTATGTTTTAACTATATCCTGTACAATATCTTTATTGTATTTACCTGTTTCTTTAACTATGGGCTCAAAGTTGTATGTAGAAAGTTCGACAGTGTCAAAAACAATTCTGGGTCTTATAAGTTTAATTTTGGAGCTCCATGCTTTTATGAGAATATCTGGATTGTCAGTTTGTATTTCAATGCCATTGTCTATTTCATCTGGATTACATTTTAAAATGCCAATGTTTGGTATTGGAAATGTTTTCTCTTGAATATTTGGTTGATTCATTTCAATGTTTGTAGCAATATCATTAAAAATTGGATTTGGTTTATGATTTGCATTTATGATTTTGGCTTTAGGTAATTTGGGATTTCCAGCTCGATTCATGGTAATTTTGAATGGATTAATATTGGTATTTCCAATAGAATTTTGTTTAGGATTTAAGTATGTAGTGTAAGACTTCCCTGATTCTCTAGGAGGATATTTTGTATGCTGGAATATGTTGGAATCTATAAGATTCTGGGTAATGGGTTTGTTTTGTGGATAATTTAAATAATAATTATTTTTAAATTTGTCTGAATTTCTTGGGACTTGCAATGTTCTAGTAGGTTTTGAATATAACGAAAGTGGTAAAACTTTTTTAAGCTCCATATTTCTTTGGTCTCGAGTAGATTTGTCTATTGAAATAGGAGCATATGTAGAAGGATATAATTTCACAGCAGATGATGACGATGTAGGTAATGGATAATTTTGTTGGGGTTTAATATTCTTCACATTTAATGTTATGGGTTTTGTGTATATACTTATATGAGCCGGTGATGATGTGCTTGGTGTAGATGTTTCCATATATTTATTTTGATGGTAGCCTTGAGTCCGAGTTTGTATGGGGGATGTAATATATGATAAATATGGATTAAAAGGTACTAATTGATTAGGTGTTTTGAATGTTCGAGTGTCTAAGATAGCTTGATCTTCTGAAATTAACGGCTTGTTATTTTGATATTTGCGAGATGGATGAATTGTAGACTTAGGTCTTATTTGTGGCCATGTAATTTTATTTGGTGTGTTGAAGTAAGGAATAGATGATTTAATGTGAAAGATTGATACAGAATCATCTGTATCATATTGAGGTGATATTATTGGTATTGATTGATATAATGAAGATGGTTTTGTTGGTGATGTATAAGTTAACGAAGATCTTGTATTTGGTGTTATTACTGGAGCTTTTAAGAAATTCCGTTCTGATGCTACTTTGGATGAAGAAGGCATTAAAGAAGTTTTCAATAAATTCGGATTTGTTAGTTGTATTGACGGTTGACGATTATAAAATGTACTTGTATTCTCTAATTGGCTTGTAGGATTTTGCTTATTAGTATATTTTAGTATGTGCATGGGCTCTATGTGTGAGCACGTGGATCTACTTGGCAAGTTAACATAAGGACTTGATGATTTTGTGCCTAGATTTGCTAGTGGTTCATAATTAGATTCGTGATAAGATGTTGACATAGTGGGAGGTGAATAAATTAAATTAGAATTTAACCATTTTGATGGAAACATTGACGATTGTGTACTATATAATGAATTTTTAGGATTGGATTGACTAGGAAAACTTTTGCCGCAAACTGGTTGAATTAATGGAGCAGATGTTTCTATAGGATTATAAGTTTGAGTAGGATACTTAATTAATTGTAACTCTGGTTTGAAATGTCCAGGACTGGACATCGATGACAGCGGGTAATTTGTACGTTTTATATCCATGACTGAATTAGACTTCGAACTTGGCGTTTCTGTTGGGCTTAAAGAGGACGAATACCTTGACAATGGAGGTATCCGTTTAAAATTTATTTTTCTAAGTGGATTATAGAAGAAATTCTCATTCATTGGAAATTGGACTTTAGGTGAAACTAAGTCAGTTTTTGTAGGGATTATATTTGGTAATATTTTTCCATTGGAATAGGTATTAACAGGCTTAGAGTGTTTAAAAGTTTTTGAGAAAGGTTTATAAGTCATTATAACATTATTTCTATCTAAATTAGATTTTTCGTCATTAAGTGGTAATGTATTAGACTTGGTAGGCTGATGGGATTGGAATTTAGTGCTTAGCGGAGCTCTGTATCTACTATACGAATCAGGCCACATATTCATTTTATTATTATATGGCATTAACTGTTGCAAAAAGATAGAATTATTAGCAGCCAATTCTTTTGTTGAAATCGATATAGGAGCATATATTTTATTTTTGTAATAGGGACTGTGAGATATTGACATTAATGGTAGTGATGATGGTGATGTTAGTAAAGGCTGCTGGCTTAAAACTGATCTGTATTCTGGTAGTTTTATAGTTGCAGAACTTATATTTTTATCTACAAATTTAGATAATTGATTAGGGAACGTCACTGTTTTTAGATGAAATTGCTTTAATGGATTTTCTACTGGAAGATATAAAGGAGGAGCTAATTCTTTATTTTTTGAAGACCAATGTTTTGAAATTGGTGTAGGTAATAATGCCGACGGTACCGTGTTTAAATTTGATTCAGAGCTTGGGAGTAAAGTGGATGATAACAAATGTTCTTTTATTGGATGTACGTTAGGTTTATTAGATGTTGATAATTTTATATATAAAGAATTAATTGGAGAGTAAAATGCTGAATTTTCTTCAGGTACGGTATATGTTCTGTTTTTGGGGTAATTATTTGATGGTAAAGGTAAGTTAAAAGTCAAATGGACATGTTGCAATGGACATATTAAAGGTAATGTTGATAGTGACCGTGATGGTAATAAAGGTTGTGTTGTTAAAGGTAAAGCCTTTTCTATATTACTGTTAGGATAATACTTTTCAGGTTCATTTGGTTTATTTGGGATGTGAAATTTGTAGGATGCAAGTTTAGGAGATAAGTAATATTTAGTCATATAGTTTGCGCTTTGTAAGTGACCTTTCAAAAGTGGTAATGCAGATTGAGAAGGAGGATATGCTGGTTTTGTAATTTCTAGTGGTAATAACGGTTTTGCCGTTAGAAGAGGGAAATATTTGTGTTGGAGCTCTGAAGTTTGGGCTGGACAGATATATTTTACATTATTTTTGGGATAACATGGCAAAAAAAATATTCTGTTTTGAGGATTCCATGGGCTTAATGGTATAGATGAAGTTGAAGGTAATTCTGCAAGTAACGGCGAAGGTTTTGAAATAGGTTTTGGAAATATTGGTGTAAGTAAAGATGACGATAACGAAGAAGGTGATGTTGACGTTAAGATTGATGGTGTTATCGAGGGCAATATTGAAGGTAAGGTCGGAGATAGTGTTGAAGGTAAAGCCGGAGGTAATTTTGAAGGTAAAGCCGAAGGTAAAGCCGGAGATAATGTCGAATATACCGTCAAAGGTAATGTATAAGGTGATGTTGAAGGTAATGTCGAAGGTACTGGCAAAGCTATTGATGAAGTTATTGAGGAAGATATCGATGAAGGTTTTGATGATGGTACGGATATCAATGAGTTTTGTGAATTCGGTTTATAAGTTAAGTCATGTGTATGAGGATTTAACTTTAATTTATTCTGCGTATGTTTATGGAAATGATTATATTTTAATGGAGTATAATCTAAGATATTTTGTGGCCAATTACGATATTGGGGGAGGTTTGGTACGTAAGGTTTTATATGTGGTTTTAAATTTACAAATCTATATATATTTGTAGAAGTTGTTGGATCCTGATTTAAAGTAAGCAAAGATTTTAATGGTTGTAATGTAAAGCTTGAAGGTATATTGGATTCGTTTAGATTACAGGGTAACGTATGTGCATTATTGGGTAATATTTCTGGAGATGCTGTCTTATAAGAAGTAGCTGGAAGTGGTGATTGTAAAGATGATATTACTTCTGGATTAGAAGATACTGTCATAGCTTGTGGATTAAGTGATAGATATGGTTTTCGATGATATTGGAAAAGATTTTGCTTAGGTGGATGTATATGTTGTTTTCTTTCAAGTGTTACATATGGTGAACTTAAAATGTTTTGTGGCCAGTTTGTATATTGAGTGGGTCGTGTTGCAGCTAGATGTTTCTGTGGTTTCAAATTTGTATAACTATATGTTGAAGTTGGTGAAGAAAAGGGAGTGAAAGGTGTGGTAGCAGGTTCCAGATTCAAAGTGGGTACATTTGATTTGAGATGTTGTTGATATGCTCTATTTACTTTGTTTGGTGTTGTATGAAAATGTTTTGGTATAATTTCTGAAACTAATGGTTCGTTAGGTATCGTTTGATATGGTGAGGCCACTTCTGCTAAATTAGTAGTTAGTGGTTGGTTAGCTTGGGGCTTAGGTGAAAAGTGCAATTTTGAAGGTAACTTATTATGTTTTGAAGAAGGTTTATGTGGATGATTAAGATTCTGCTTTGTTTCAGTTAGTGTCACGTATGGTGATGCTATTGGAATATTTGTATATTGTTGACTGGTGATTAGATTAGATTTCGGTAGAATATTGGCCAATTGTGATGGTTGGGTACATATTGCTTGAATAGGAGAAACATTACTTGAAGGGAATTTTAAATTACTACTTGGCTGCGGTGAAACAGGAATGAAGTTTGAGGAAACATATGTTGGTGAAATAGATTTTGATAGAGAAGGGGATGATAGAGATTCATGGTCTTTTTTAAACGGTGTAAAAGATTTTGTTGACGGTTTAGCTTTAGACAATACTTCATTTGTATATGGTGATTTTGGAGTATAACATTGATAAGCCTTTAACCATGGTAACCTTTTATATGATTTTTGAGTAAGGACTGATGTTTTTGATGTAGGCACACTTAGCAAGTACTTAGCTTCCTCAGTATCAGGAGTCAAGTTTATATTTAAGTTAACATTCTTCGCTTTATCTACTGCTACATCCACAGGCGTAATATTTTTATATATTTTATTTACTTCATTTTTGGTAGGTTCTACAGCTCGTGCTACAAGGTGTTGAAATTCAGAATATGGTGAAATAATGTTATGGGACTCTGTTTGGGCTAATTCTTTACTTGATAATGTTGGTAATACCGACAAGTAGTTTTGATATTTGCCAGGTTTCTTTAGTTTATTACTAGTCAATAATGAAGCTATTCCTTCTTGTTTTGATAAAAAATGAGGTTCAATTGATTTTTTCTTATTTAATGTAAAATATGATCTTACGTTTTTATTTCTATTCGGAGTAACATTTATAATATTATGTTTTTCTATACTGTCATGTATAGGTCGATGTAGTTTTGTAGAAATAGGTTGACTTGAATCAGAGTTATATTTTACTGGTGTTTCCATCTTTACTTCAGCAAATGTTTGTGGTCGGTAATTTGTGGGTGTATTAAAATCATTCCTTGTTAGTGGAAAATAATTTCTAGAAGGATCTTGTATTATTTTGACATAGTTATCTGTATTATTTAGAGACGGATTTTTGTTTAGAAAGACACTTTGGAATTTCTCTTTGTAAATGTTCATATTTTTGTCAATATGTTCTCCTGATAAATAGCGTGGTGCAGTTGGACTAAAGATTTTATTATTGTATGATTTAGGTCTTTCTAATGTAGTCTTTGCATGTAAGATTTTATTTTTCTTACTATAGTATGATACTTTATTTTTTTCTTGTTTAAATTCACTATTTGGATTGTATTGATTATACCAGTTATTACCAAGGAATGGATTATTTGTTGAAGGTTCTCTACTTTCACCTACTAATGATACATCCCATACTTTAGGCATAATTGTATTTTTATTAGAATACAATATTTCAAACTTTTGATCTGAATTTTTCGGACTTGGTGCATTTAATATAGAAGGCCACTGCAGTCTATTATTTTCTCTATAGTAACTAGGATAAGCTTGAGGCCATTGCATAGGTATTTCTTTACCAAGTTTCGAATTATCTAATGAAGTGACATCAGGCATGTTTATATTTTTAGTCATATCTGCAGTAGGGATATTAGTATTATATTGTATTTCAGTGCCCAATGCTCCCGAAGTACGTTCATATGCTTCAGATTTTGGGTTTATAATGTAGTTACTTTTGTATGGAATATTTACGCCACAATATTTGTTTTGTTTTATATCTGACCCATCGGAATAAGGTAAAAGAGATTTAGAGTCTGAGAAGGGTATATTATATACTTGTGGTTTAACAACACCTTGTGATATTGCTCCAGGTGTTATTTTTTGATATGGACTGTGTTGATTAGCTGTGTAAAAACGAGAGCTTGGTTTATAATTTAGGAAATTTCTATTGGCATTGATATTAATTAGTTCTTTAATATTGTAGAAAGCATTGTTCCCATTATCCTGATTAAAAGCATTATCTGAATTTAGTAAGCTATATTTGTCAGATAGTTTATAGGAGAAAGGATTTTGACACTGATCATAATGTGGTAGTAAAAATTTATTATTACTAATAAATCTACCAATTTCTTTATCTTGAGACATCGATGGTATAAGCAAGTTGTAACCTGTTGCATCAATATAACTGAAAGGAGGGTTATGTGGTTTAATATTTGGATCTAATATGTTTGGAAAATTATTGTGAAATTTAACATCGTCATTAATTTGAAAACTTATTTTCTTGTTGTCATCAGAATTGTCTATTTTATATTCTTTCAAATTATCATGTTTATCTGGTTTTAGTTTACTTGATACATTGTTTATCGTCGGTTTTTTAATATTTTCAAGTTTGTCTGAACTCAATATTGAAATCAATTTACTAGGTTGAATCTTATTCGTGGGAGCTTTGTTTCCTTCGTCATATAGGTTCACGACAGGTGTGGAAGGAGGTTGATTTTCAACAATATGATTTGTATTAGTTTTATTTACGTCATTCTTATCTTTCAATATAGATTTCCTGTTTTCATCTAAAATATTTCTAGATTTCGTATATAGTTTATGTTGAGGGGATATTATAAATTGAGATTTGAGCATATTATTTTTAACATCTTTTGGTTTTTCAATATATTTTTCATCGTTTACATTAAAATATTTATTGTAGACAGAGGGGTTTAGAAAATCATCATCGACAATGTAAATATTGTTATCATTATGTTGTTCTAATAAGGTTGTTGATCTGTTGTCACCATCCTGAAGGACTTCTGGATATTCCAAAATATCTTTGCCAATATTATTATTTTTATATCGTGAATCAGTTATAGAAATATCTGGTCTAGTTAAAGTATGATTTTTAACTTTAAACAAATTTACCACAATATCTTTAATTTTGAGATCTTTTTCATTTGGAAGTATGAATTTATAGGAGCCATCAATCTCCTTTTGTGGATGTAAAGTGATATATTGGATTTCATTTTCATCTACTGCTTCAACAGGTTCACTTTTGTCCAAGTCCTCAAGTCCGTGTTTATTCAAGGGCCAGTTATTTCTTAACATTTCAGAATCTACATAGAAATAATGAGTATATTTTAATTTGACTTCATTAAAATAATCAAAGTCTGTGTAAATTTTTCCCACATTGTAGTATTTGAAGTTTTTATATAGAAAAAGGTAAATAATTAGTTCGTTGCCTTCACCTTTCTCTAAAAGATCGTTTTTCAAGTCAAATATTTCATTATCATAACCTGCTAAGTATAAAACAGCTATATTACCGTCAGATGTGTTTGTGTCATCTAAAAGGGTTTTATTTATACGTATTTGATTATCTTTTTCTATTTTATCGTCATAGTGGCCAGTTACTTCATTTTTATTAGTTTCTGTATTTCCTTCATATACAATGTTATTACCTGATTTATGATTTACTCTGTGTTGATCACATAAATGAACAATCTGTAAAGATATTTATAAATTAACTTATTTTGCCTTTTAATATATGTATATAATATACAGACGTCGGTGATAGGTCAGTGGGATAGCCTCCGGCTGTAAACGCGTTGTGTTGTGTTTTGATTACCACTCAGGGAAATGATATAACGCTGCGTTGAGTTCCGTCACTCAACCAGCAATGTCTCTAATACCATAGAAAGCGGAGTACGGAGTGTCTTGGTACTAGGTACTTCTTCTCTACCCTTCTATGTGGAATAACAAAGTGAAGATAAAACAGTAAAGTCAGATAGTGTCTGACTGTAAACACTATGGTTGTGATTGTGATTTCCAGATACACTTAGAGAAGTGATTTGTCTTACCAGAGCGATTAAGTATAATTTAAATATAAAAAAATGTTTAAATATAATCACTTCCCTTAAGTGGAAATCGAACCCACAACCAATCGCGTTAACAGTGAGACGCTGTCCCACTTCGTCTCGACCAGCCTAAAATTATATTTTTATTTTGCGTAAAAAGTAATAATTAATAAACTAAATGCTTATCTTACCTCCCTCGGAATTTCAAAAGAACTACCCGTCGATGTAGACACTGTGATAATCAAGTAGATCCACAAAAGTTCTGCAAAAAATAAATAATAAATTACTTAATTTAAAATAAGATAAATAAATTTAAAAATAAAATTAATGTATTAATATATGAACCCGCTACCCCTCGTGGATAGATACATACTATACCACTGAGCTATACGCTCTCGTGCCACGTGTCACTGCTTGTATTGTTAGCGACTCTATAGGAAGACCTATAGGGAAAACTATCTATGATTATTATTACTAGAGTCCCTGTAGATAAGTAAAATATTCGTTGCCATGGTAACGGTGATGTCACTTGTATCAAGTGTATGTCAAAATCACGATAATGTGTGTAGTATCTAATATATTATAGTAATAATATAACGATTGAATTGTTTTTTTTTATCTTCACGCTTATATATAGCATAGCAGGGTAGATAGGAAGTACCTAGACACTCCTTACTTACGCTATCCGATTTGGAGACATTGCGTGTTTACTGGCGGAGCTTAACGCCGCGCTTTGTGTTAGCAGAGCGAGGAAATGAAAACAATTTATTAATAATTATTTCCGCGAGTGGGAATCGAACCTGCAACCGATCACGTTTACAGACAGACGCAGTTACACGACGCTACGACCGGCCTATTCCATTATTATAGTGATGGTTATTTGTGATCTTATTTTTTTTGCTTCACGCTTTTATCCCACATATAAGGATAGACAGATGAAATCCAGTGTCAAGGAACTCTGTACTCCGCTATCCGCCGAATTGGAGACATTGCGTGTTTACTGGCGGAGCTTAACGCCGCGCTTTGTTTTAGCAGAGCGAGGAAATGAAAACAATTTAAATATAATCATTTCCTGAGTGAACGACATCTGACACTGTAAAGTACATGATATATTATACAAAATTTAATATCATATTTTAATATCTTTTTTAATTTAAGTTATTAAAATATATCAAATATAACTTCTTTATTGACAATAAGGATCTAGACACAAACAGACGGACAGCGAAATGTTCATGTAAGTGATTCTTTTTTTTTTCTGTTAACGTACGGAACCTTTAATGCCTTTAGCGCGTTTCACGCTATGCTCATTTCAAATAATGACGTCTGGTGAAGACAACCCAGAAATATGTTGTTTTAAACGATTTTTAACTGCTCGCGCTTTATTGGATGGAAAAATTGTGGGAATTCTTAAAGAAAACGATTTTATAATTTATTTTTAGGCGTTTCTCGTTGATTTTTGTCTGGCGGAACTAAACGCCGCGTTTTGTCTTGACCAGAGTGGGTGTATGAGTGATAAATAAATTATATATATATATATATATATATATATATATATATATATATATTGTTGGTTTGTGAATTAAATACCCCGCTCTGGTAAGGCAACGCGCGGCGTTGAGTTCCGCCACTTGAAATGTACATTTTCAAATTTGGGCTTTAAAAGTCTACGGAGTGACGCGGATATCAACGCTGTGTTATGTCTGAATATAGCGGTGAAATGGAAATTATTGTTATAATCTTTCCCCTCATGTGTATCGAACCCACGACCGATCGCGTTTACAGTTTTCCATACTCACGAACGATATTCCATTTTAAGCCGCCACTTGTTTTTAACATCTCGTTCATATAATAATGTATTCATTTATATTGATTCTGAAAGAAAAAAGAGAATATATAGAGAATATATATATATATATATATATATATATATATATACATACATATATATATATATACATACATATAAATGACGGCGTTAAGTTCCATCACTTAACATGGAATGACTCGATTTGGAACAGATAGAAAACGGACTGTCTTGACACTTGTTTCTTTTTGGTTCTAGATTATTTATAGGCAATAGTTATTTAGTTAATTAAGCTCATAACACTAAGGGAAATAATTATATTCCAAATGTTTTTTTACATGCTCCAGTATGGGCGCGGCGTTGAGTTCCGCCAATCAAACTAGAATGTGTTACCACGCCTTAAGAATATTATTATTCCCCGCATAGCAAAGTATTTAGAGAGAACTTAGTATCAAGGCACTATATCCGCAGATTTCCTCTCGATTGTAAGATCGTGCATGTTAGATGACGGAACTTAACGCCGGGCTTAGTCTTATCAAACCGGAAAAATGAAGATAATTAAAATATAATCACTCCCCCGATTGGGAATCGAACCCACAACTGATCCCGTTTACAGTCAGACGCTGTTACACAACACATAATGACACCTTAAATATAAAAAGGGTCTGACTGTAAACGCGATCGGTTGTGGGTTCGATTCCCAATCGGGGTAGTGATTATATTTAAATTGCATTCTTGCGTTTTGTCAAAAACGTTTTCTAATCCTAAGTGTGGAATAACACTTTAAAAATAGTAAATATATTTAAATTATTTCCATTTATTCCCATTATTTCCATTGGTGAGAAGAAAGCGCGGCGTTGAGTTCTGACACTCAACACGCAATATCTCCAATTCGGTGGAAAGCGAAGTACGGAGTATCTTGACACTAGGTACTTCCTGTCTGTCCTGCTATGCGGGATAAAAAGCGTGAAGCTAAAAAAAAATATTTATATATAAAATACCTTCATTGTAGAGTTCCGCTCATTTCGAGATGCAAACCTTCAATACGGTATCGCCAAAATTGATATTAATTTTTTTTTAATGTTATGTAAATGTTGAATTACGCGTAATGTCCATAGCCGTGTCTTAATTGGAATGAAAATATTTTAAAAAAAAATTAAAATTAAACATCATCATATTTATATAACAAAACGAAATACCTTATGGGGCAGTAACAGCGTCTGAGTGTGAACGCGATTGTTCTGGTTTGAATATTACTTTCGCATGTCTCTGGGAAGATAAGAGCGGCGTTGAGTTCCGTTACTTCATAACACATTAAAATGTACGGGTGTCTGGGTGTAAACGCGATGGTTTTTGTGTTCGATATATCTGAGGGAAAGATTGTGTTTGAATTGCTTTTGCATATCTCTAGTAAGATATAATGCGGCGTTGAGTTCCGTTACTTAATAACACACACATTATGTCTTGAATTTAGGATTAAGATGTAAAACGGAGTGTATTGACACTAGGTTCTCTGATTGTCTTGAGATTCAGAACAGTCGATGGTTAGGACTACACAAAGGACACGGGTTCGAATCCCGGTGGGTTAATTTTTTTTTATGTTTTCAAATCATACTTGACTTTCAATGTGGTGTTTCTGTTTTTGTATTAGAATTTAAATATATTAATACGTAAAGCAAAACACTTGTACCTCTTTCATATGAACATAACGCAAACTGATGAGTATGACATGTGGCATAGATATAGTTTATATAGAGAAGGATCTCTAGGGTAGGAGGGTAGAATTTTGTTTTTTTTTATTTATTTTTTTTTAGCTTTTTTCTGCATAGGAGGGTAGGGAAAGTACCTAGTGTCAAGATATTCTGTATTTCACTCCTCTTTCCACCGAATTCGAAACATTGCGTGTTGAGTGGTGGCACTCAACGCCGCACTTTGTCTTTTACCAGAGCGAGAAAGTGAAAATAATTAAAATATAATCACTCCCACGAGTGCGAATCGAACCCACAACCGATCGCGTTTACATTCAGACGATGTCCCACTGCGCCGCGACCGACCTCAAAGAGGGAGGGAGAAGGGTAGAATGATGATATTTATTAAAAATAATCCATAAAAATATATTAAATTAATAAAATATATGTTACACACACTACCACGTGTTTGACACACACCTCTATATAAAGTGACGTACACGTTGCTATGGCAACGTATTGTTAATTAAAACAAAGGCACTTAGCAAATAGACGTACAGACATACAGAGGGTATACAAGCATTTATTCTATTATCATATTAATTTTATTAATTAAAAAAAAACGTCACCGATATGAGAAGTGAAGTGTAGTGAAGGGGTGAAGGTCTCCCCCAGTTGGCATTCAAAAACACAGTATCATTGATACTGGAGGAAGGTTGCGTAAAAAGAAGGAGGACCTCCCGAAGGGCGTGTATGAAGAGGTTGATGACTGCGAACGAGGCGAGAGAGGTGTACAAGGACCGTAGCGTTTAGCGCTTCCTATTGTCTAACTACCCCGCAAGGGATAAAGCGTGAAGCTAAACTGCTTAAAATAAATCTAATATTCAAGTAACACTTCGTAGATCAGTTGGTTAGCAATCAACACAGGCCTTCCCCAGTTTCTTCCATACTTTCTATCTCTACTTGCCCTCCTCCTTTTGATAATTCGTCCTCCCATCTTTTGATGTATGATCTCCTCTTTTCCCATCCTAGGCTACTATTCAATGTCTGTTTCTTATTATATGTCCAGGACAGTACCAGGACAGGTTATATTTAAACTATTTTCACTTTAAAAGAGAGAAAGTCCTGCTTAGTGTCTCGAGTTGTTCTTCTCAGGTCTGAGGCGTTAACTTTAATTAACTGGTATTTTATTATTGACGATCGAAAATTTAAAACATATTAGTTCTAACTTTGAATAAAATTTGAATAAATTGACCAAGATTTCGATTTCCTCGCTCTGGTAAGACAAAGTTCGGTGTTGAGTTCCACCACTCAACACGCAATGTCTCAAATTCGGTGGAAAGCGGAGTACGGAGTGTCTTGACACTAGGTACTTTCTGTCTATCCTGCTATGCGGGATAGAAGTGTGAATTTAAAGCCAATTAACGAGTTCCCCTTCAAAACTTTTCCAATATTCGTAGATCATGGCGCTGTATGTATCCACAAATCTCATTTGACTGTTTTAAAATATGCGTTTATTTGAGAAAGTATTTTAATTTACTGTAATAAAATTCAATTGGAAATTCGGAATAGATTAATATAAATTTGTTACTCGCTCCGATTGATTTCTGATATTTAGCGCGGCGTTGAGTTACGCCGCATAACACGCAAACGGCGATTAGAGTGTCTTGACACTATATTCTCTATGTACCTGCTAAATATAAATCATAATACAGTGAGTGTAAATGCGATTGTTTATTGGTTCGATTTCTGCCACTCAAATTACAATGTCTAGAATTTGGGCGGAAAGTAGAGAACGGAGTGTCTTGACACTAGGTTCTCTCCGACTGCCCTGCTATGCGGGATGGCGCGTGAAGCTGCTTGTATATGTAGTATATAGAGACTATAGAGAGGGAGCTCCTCTAGTTGCATGCGAGCCTGGTACAACTCTCCTATTTATTTGATACACTTATTTAATATATAAGCAGTCGTCGGAGTGTCTCGACATTAACTTCTCTCTTTATAAGAAATACCTTAGAACTGACTAAAAAAAAAGTTCACATAATTTTTTTCCTTATTATTCTTATGGGTATTCCCCGGTTTTGACATAATGGCGCTCAAAATTGTAACACGTATTTGTGTTGATAATAAATTTTTTTTCCCGCGAGATTCATATTTTATGATTAAACGTTATATAAAAAAATTAAATTAGGCCAATCGAGGCGCAGTGGGACAGCGTCTGACTGTAATCGCGATCAGTTGTGGGTTCGATCCCCACTCGTGGAATGATTATATTTAAATTATTTTTATTTCTTCGCTCTGTTAAGACAAATGGCGGTGTTGAGTTCCACCACTCGACACTCATTATCTCGAATTCTTTAGAAAACGAAGTACGGAGTGTCTTATCACTAGGTATTTTGAAGAATTAAAAGAAAAACTACATTTGAAGCTATACATATGGTTTATTTCAAGCTAATCTCTCCAGCTAGTAGCTTATCAGCTAACACGCCAGGCAGCTTCAGAATGCCGGCCACGCTGCCTAGATCACCGGGACTCAGCCTGTCTGAATTCTGAGGACCGCTACATGGTGTGTTTTGTCCTGAAAAAAAAAATAGCAAAAATATATATATTTTTCAACTTCAAATGTAATTGGTTGTGAGGTTGAATGGAGAAAAGATTATAATATTATTCGATTAAACGCAGTGGGATTCGAACCCGCGCCTCTTGGAAACCGTCCAAGCGTTCTGATCGCTAAGCCATGCTATTATATCCGACTGCGTTGAAATTCTTGTACGTTAGTTACAAGTTATTTATGTTGTTAGCAGTCGTTAGCGCATTTTTTATACTAAGGGTAAAATAACAGTTTAAAAAGATTATATTGATTATTTCAATATCTCTGCTCTGGTAAGGTAAAGGGCGGTGTTAAGCTCCGTAACTCGACACATATGCTTCAATTTCAGTTAGAAAGATGAGAAAAGAATCTCTCCCTCTCTCCTTTTCTCTCTCTAACTACATTCTATGCGAGAAAAAGGGTGAAGCTGTAAAAAATACCATCTTCTTTACTTTTAAATTCCCTTTAAAACTCAAAGACTATGGAAATGAATTTGGCGTTCAAACTATTATAACCCCAAATAGGATTGGAATCGAAAACTATTAAAATAATATTTACTATTTTTAAAGTGTTATTCCACACTTAGGATTAGAAAACATTTTTGAAAAAACGTATAAAAATTTGAACGCAGCGGTATTCGAACCCGCGCCTCTTGGATACCGTCCAAGCGCTCTGACCGATAAGCCATGCGTTCTACTACCAGCTGCGTCGAAATTTTTATCGGGTTCGAATCCCGCTGCGTTCAAATTTTTATACGTTTTTTTCAAAAATGTTTACTATTAAAATAAATTAATTAAAAATATTAAAATAAAAATATTTAATTAGTAACATATCTATTTATCGTACCTGAATTTTGTGGGTAGGTCACAATTATTTTCATAGGGTAGGGGTTGTAATTTTGGGGTTGAAGGTTGCTAGGGGTCATTGGGGGTTCTGAAAGTCCTTGGGTGAGCGGACAGGGTACTGTATACATATGCGGGTACGCATTGAGGGTACCTGAAAAAAAAATGAAAAGGGTCTGTAAGCACGATGGTTTAGGGTTGATTGCACATTTGGTTCCATTGTACTTAAATTGTTTTTGTTCTTTTCTTTGTGATTGGACAGAGCGCGGCGTTGAGATCCGTTACTTAAACTTAGGCATTACTAATATTTTTTTAAGATTGGATTCCTATAAATTATATAAGCACAAACAAACATACATACATATATTTAAAATTAATAAATATAAAAAAAACATTATCATTATTCTATTAGAATTTTTTTTTACCTTCACGCTTTTATATTCCGCATAGCAGGATAGACAGAAAGTACCAAGTAATAGTGTCAAGACACTCCGTACTTCACTTTCCACCAAATTCGAGTCATTGCGTATTGGGTGATGGAACTCAACACTGCACTTGTTCTTTACCAGAGCAAGAAAGTGAAAATAATTTTTAAATATAATCATTCCTCCGAGTGGGATTTGAGCCCACAGCCGATCGCATTTACAGTCAGACGCTGTCACACTGCGCCACGACCGGCCTCATTATCGGTATACAATTGTAGATATAAAAAATGCTTCAATCGGTTATCAAACCCTAGACCACTCTCTCAGTCAAACGCTCGTATATCAACGTTAGATTATTTCTAAAAAAATCTAGCAGGATAGTGTCTCTAGTGTCAAGACACTCCGTCTACTGGTTTCCTCCCAAACTTGAGACATGTCGTAGAAATGCCGGAACTTAACTCCGCGCTATTACTCACCCAATTATTTCTATAACTTACCTAAACAGAGAAGAAATACTAAAACTATTGGTGACATTTTGAAATAATTATAATTACTCACTGAGACTGGCCCTTTATATAAGTCACATAACTTATACTGACATTTGGCTTTACGTGTTAATTTTAAACACTTTTTTATTATATTTTTGAGAAAATCTACAAAAATTTTGAACACAGTGGGAATTGCACCCGCGGCTCTTGTTCCTCATCCAAGTGTTCTAACCACTAAGCCATACGTTCTCTATCCTATATGCTTGTTACAATGTTATGTTTGTTGTTAGCATCTCTATAGAGAAGTTTTTAATAATTTCCCCTAAACAAAGATTATTTATAAGAAACAAACGTTTTATAAGAGATATTTTTAAAGAGAATTTTTTTCTTATATATTAATAACTAGCCGTGTTAGTTAGTGTGTGTGAAGTGTTGCACTCTCAACGCGAGCCACTTGCAGTGACCGGTTGAGAAGACACTTGGGTTGCGACTGCAGCTCTGATGACAATGGAAGTGTATATAATCGGTTACGTTGTTAATGTAAAATGGCCGCCAAAACAAAATGGCGGCACATTTTGCAAAATGAACTCAAAATGGTTGTCAAATAAATAAAAAAAAGAAAAGAAAGTTTGTTTTTTAAATATTTTCTATTTATTATTATTAAAGTGACTTTATACACTTGAGATTAGAAAACATTTTTGGAAAACGAGAAAATATTTTGCATGCAGCGGGATTCGAACACGTATTCTTTGAATTCATGTGTCCTGATCTGATGACACAAATATATATATATATATATATATATATATATATATATATATATATATATATATATATATATATATATATATATATGTCATTGTTAGGACGATCAGGTACAAGATAAAATATTACATTTTTCGTAATAAACCCAAGGGTAAGTTGAAAGAATGTATTAAATTATTCCCTTTTTCATGTAATTTTATATAAGAATAATTGTTTGTTAAGTGGCGGAACTCAACGCCGCACCTAATATATAACATACCGAGAAACATTTTTACAAAATATCAATAAGTATTTAACATCTCTAGATCTATATATTTTAATACTAAAATAAAAGTCTAACTTACAACTTATTACATCATCTATCTGCCAGTGAAATTCGCGTAAAAATCGGTACAGCCGTTCCAGATATTGAGCGAAACAAACAGACAGATAGAATATGTACTAAATATCATTTTACTATATGTACCGTGTATACATATACATATACACACACATATATATATATATATATAGTAAGAAGCGGTTATTTTAATATTATTTATTTGTACAAAATAATGTATATTTCTTATATTATTTTAGATATAATAATAGCCCCGAGTATCGAACCCACAACCAATCGAGTTTACAAGCACACTGGCACAGTGCCATTGGCACTTTTTTATTTCCTTTATTTTAATTTTAGCTTCACGCTTTTATTCCGCATAGCAGGATAGACAGACAGTACCTAGTGTCAAGACACTCCGTATTCCGCTTTCCGCCGAATACGAGACATTGCGTATTGCGCGGCGGAACTCAACGCCGCATTTTGTCTTACCAGAGCGAGGAAGTGGAAACAATTTGAATCTAATAAGGTCATTAATTAAAGCATTACATAACGGATTAATGGTGTATATTTAAAAAAAATCACTCATCCGACTTGGAATCGAACCCACAACCGATCGCGTTTACAGTCAGACGCTGTCCCACTGCGCCACGAGCGACCGGTAAACAAAAATACAAAAAAACTTTTATTCTATATATTAAATTACTTTTTTGTTTGCTTTTATAAATCAATTATAACCCGATGTGCATGTCGACTGATAATTGCATTACCATATATGCTTGTACGCTTTATTTTATTAAGAGCTTTAAATGTATACAAGCTTGTATTGAGACCGTTGTGCCCCGGTTATGGGTTCGAATTCCATTCGGGGGTGCGATTATATATAAATAATTTTCATTTCCTCGTTCTGGCGAGATCAAACGCGGCGTTGAGTTCCATAATTCAATGTCTCATTCGACGGAAAACGGAGTTGGGAGTGTCTTGACAATAGACACTTCCTACGTAACCTGCTGTGTGGAAAATAAACAAATATATAGTAAATGTTAATTATCAATATAATATTAAATTAAAAAAAATATTAAGGTTTTAAAAAAAAAGCTTAAATAAATAAATCGATTAAAGAGAAAATAGTTCCTCTTGTTCTTATATCTTCATCATATCTTAACGCCGTGTTCGTATCGAATCTGAAAAAAAAACATTTACAATTATAATTTTTTTAAGTCTCACGCGCCATCCCGCATAGTCAGAAGGAACCTAGTGTCAAGACACTCCGTTGACTGCTTATATATTAAACAAGTGTATCAAATAAATAGGAGAGTTGTACCAGGCTCGCATGCAACTAGAGGAGCTCCCTCTCTATAGTCTCTATATACTACATATACAAGCAGCTTCACGCGCCATCCCGCATAGCAGGGTAGTCAGAGAGAGCTTAGTGTCAAGACACTCCGTTCTACACTCTCTATGCCACCAGCATTCAATTGTGTGTCGTAGCGGAATAAAACGCCGAGTGTTAACATATATATCCAGATATATTCAGATACATCCAGATATATTCAGATATATCCAGATATATTTGAATATATCCAGATATATCCAGAAATATGAGGAATTCGTTGTAAATATTGTATAATAATATTAAAGTATTTTAATTATGTAATTATAGATGGAACGTTTCACGTTATAAATGACTTTCTTTCATAGGAAATAGCGGGTGGGGTATAATGACGTCACCTTACATGTTTCACGCTTTTATCCCGCATAGCAGGCTAGGCGGAAAGCACCTAGTGTACCGAATTAATATATTTTGCCTGTTGAGTGGTGGAACTCAACGCCCCGCTTTGTCTGACCAGAGTGGTGGAATGAAAATATTTTTATATATATAATCATTCTCTCGATTGGGATTCGAACCCACAACCGATCGCGTTTACAGTCAGACGCTGTCACACAAGACACGTGATGAGTACGTCTTGACATTTTGCTGTTACACTGAAGGGGAAACAGTGAAATGTTAGTATAATTAATCCCGACCTTTCCTTATACACGTCAATATTGAATTTGAAATATTCATAAATTAATAAAATGGTGTAAACGCGATCGGTTGTGGGTTCGATCCCCACTCGGGATTATATTTTAAATTTTTTTTCACTTCCTCACTCTGGTGTGACAATGTGCGGCGTTGAGTTCCAACAACTCAACACGAAATGTCCCTAATTCAGTGGAAAGCGAAGTACAGAGAGTCTTGACACTAGATTCTGTAATGCATAAAAATATATTAAATTAAAAAAAATAAACGTAACGCACACTACCACGTGTCTGACGCACACGTTTATATAAAGTGACATACACGTTGCCATGACAACGCGTCGTTTACGCGTCACCGGTACATCTAGTATACACAAATATATAACTACCCACCTATAGTATCCCTCTTCTCTAGCTCTTATATTCAGTTTTGGATGTAAGCCTCGCGGTAGGAAGCTGTATCTTATCTTAATTTTATCTCTTTCCGTACCAAGAGCTACTGTAGGTATTGTAACAACGTGATGTAAAGCTGGAAAGAAATTACTGGCTTTGGTTTCACGCTTTTATCCCGCATAGCAGGGTAGATAGAAAGTACCTAGTATCAAGACACTCCGTACCTCGCTTTCCACCGAATTCGAGACATTGCGTGTTGAGTGGTGGAGTTCAACGCCGCACTTTGTCTTACCAGAGCGAGGAAGTGAAAATAATTTTAACTCCCCCGAGTAGGGTTGAACTCACAACCCACTGTGCCACGAGCGGCCTCAATTTATATTGTTTATTATGCTTAAAATTATTTTCATTTCTCTGATCTAATAAGGCAAGCGCGGCGTTGAGTTGCGTCACTTAACTCGCGATATCTCGAATTCAGGCACAAATTATAGAACGAAGTGTCCTGACACTAAATTCTCTCTGCCTACCCAGCTTTGCGAGATGAAACGTGAGGCTGATACAAAATATATACAGCATGTTCAATTTTACTTACAAATTAAAAATATAATAACGTAGAACAACATTTCGCGTGCTCTATACACAGAGTGACCCACGTAAATTAATATAGAACTCAATCAAGTTAGAAAATAAAAAAAACCTATTTTAAAGTAAATTTTTCACGGTTTTCCCACGAAATTGTAATAGCGGAGCGTGCCAAACGGGTTTTTTACTAAATATTATTAAAATATTATGACCTTTATGGTATTGTGGAAGGATTGGTTGGTTTTTGCGATATTTGAACCTACTACCCTCGAGTGTTGGTACATAGAGATATCCGACTGAGCTATACTATTCGCGTCTTTGTACGAACCCAGTATGTATAAGGTATCTCTATAGAGATGTTTTTTGCTTAATATACATATATTAGAATTTAGATTCAAATAGGGTTTTAAAAAAAATCTTTCTAGAATTCTACGTATTCACCGTATAATATTCATTGTGTAGCAGAGAGGAGCTCTGAGCAATATCTGAGACTAGTATATAGCATATATATGCTTAAGGGCCCCTTTTAAAAGATTTTTTGGTTAAATTTTATCAATAATAACAATAAAGGGATAAAGTCTAACGGTTTTGTTCTTGGTGTCATAACTATATTTCTATCAGAGTTCTATACAAAATGATTCAGGCTATATATAGTTGTCTATAAACGGACCAAGTCGAGACACGCTTAACATGTTTTTAGAGATGAACGCGGCGTTAAGTTCCGCTACTCTACATTTGATGGAACGGTCAAGACATGACGTTGGGATGAAAAAAAGTAAATGATAAGAAAATTTTGGGAATACCTATTTTTTTAGCTTCACGTTTTTATCCCGCATAGCAGGGTAGACAGGAAGTACCTAGTGTCAAGACACTCCGGCCGAGTGCCGGCACTTAAAGCCACAATTGTCCTATCAGTGCGAGGAAATGAAAATAATTTAATTATAATCATTCCCCCGAGTGGGGATCGAACCACGACCGCGTTTACAGTCAGACGCCGTCACACTGCGCCACGACCGACCTCATACGTCCGTATCATATTTTTCATTTTCGTCAGCCTATTTTATTTTTTTCGAATACCCGCTTGATTGGGGACACGGGGCAGGTTATGTGGGACTCTGGATGTTGCCCCACTACCACTACCACTACACTACTACCCCAGTTTTATTGGGTATACCCACTGATATCTCATGGTGCCGTTCCTCGACCACCAACCAATCAGGCTTCGGAAACCACGATCTACCTAGACCGCTGTAGAGAGATTCTTACCAATTTCTCCTACATAAAGATTATTTCTGAGTATCACTCCGATGGTATAGAGAAGGACATGGATTCTGTTCCCACTTTGTTTAAATATACATTTTTTTTTTAATTTTTAAAAGATTTTTAAATATGTCATTGATTGTAATTTTAAAGAAATGTTTCAATCCACTTATATTATTAAAATATCGATTTAAAATATAAACGCATCAAGTCAACCGTAAAGAGGCGATAATTGGTCAAAATTTCAAACATTTTTTAATTAAAATTGTTACCTTTTCATATAAACCGTGAAAACTAAACAAAAAAAAATTGAATCCCGAGCAAACTGTGATCTATAAATAGTGAGAACCCCATCCGGAAAAGCACAGTACGGTGGAGAGAAACAAACATGGCAGCCAAAACCTGTTTTGTACTTTTTGGTAAGTCACTAGTATTATAGTTAAAGAAAAACTTCATATTATTTCAAATATTTTCAAAGCGTTATACTATTTTTAAAGTGTTATTCCACACTTAGGATTAGAAAACATTTTTGAAAAAACGTATAAAAATTTGAACGGAGCGGGATTCGAACCCCCTAAAACAGAAATAAATTGTAACAATCGTATAAGAATTTCGACGCAACCGGACGTAGAACGCATGGTTTAGCTTTAGCGTTTGGGAATAAGAGGCGCGGGTTCGAATCCCGATTACTTGCGAATTTGCCGATAGTAATTTTTGTAGAATCCCTATTAGAATTAGTTTCTTGCGAGGTAGTCAGATAGAACGGAGTTAAACGCCACGATCCTTCTACTATACAGCATCTTTCTCCACTATAGTTTTTCCTTCTATGCTAATAAAATAAATGTCACGTACTTAATTACATAATTTGTTACGTTTCTAGCGCTTTTCTGCTCTGGCCAATGCAACCCACTCGGCCAGACAACCGTATGCGAGAGCCAGACCTTACCCAACATGATGGGTCCTTCTACGACCACCGTCTGCGAAAGTACACCAAGTTTCCCCTACTATCCGTTTTACAATAACCTGGCTGTTCCTCTGCCATTGCCGATGCCGATGCCATTGCCTCTACCAATTCCATGCCCGCCTCTGCCTATTCCGTACCCACCTCTGCCCATAATCCAGCCAAGCCCTATGGGACAGACAACGGTGTGCGAGACCCAGCCATCCTATGGACCACTGATGGACCCAACTTTAGGAGGTTATCCATTCTATCCTAGACCGTTGCCGGGTGTGGGCCAAACTACGATCTGTGAAAGCCAGCCAAATGTGGGTCTATATCCGAGACCAATGTCCTTGGGGACGTCTACCGTATGTGAATCGACTCCCAACCTCCTCGGATATCCTTTCGGATACCCCATACGCCCACTGTCACCTCTGGTCTACTAGGCATTATCACCAACTGTCATTTATGCAACCGAAAGATAAATCAGCAATGCTTCAAAATGGTCTCAAATTAAAAAAAAAACCAGGTGTTTCAGTATCCCCCAGAGTTACTGTATTTCACCAAATATTATACAAAACTTGTTCGCAATTAAATTGTTTTAAAAACAACAATAAGTATGCAGAAGTTTTTTAAAAAATATTACTTGGAACATTTGGACCCAAAAAAAATATGTATATTTGAATAAATTTATATACTTTATATATGTATATATATGTGTTTGGATTAAAGAAAAATATATTTTATTACATGTCATTTTTATTTCTCACCTATCCTGGAAAAATATTGAATCAATCAAGGCATGGTGGTACAGACCGACTGTAAAAGCGATGGTTCTTTTGGGTATCTTGAATCTATCTTGATTTTAGGTAAAAAGTGGAGAAAGGAGTGTCTGAACTCTAAAAGGTCCTACCCTGCTATAGACAGATAGTAAAGCTATAAAACTTGTTGCCGTGTGTACAGCCCTTAATCTCGGTCCCGATTGAGCAAACAGTTTAATTAAAATTTAAAGTAATTTAGGTCGGTCGTGGCGCAGTTTGACAGCGCCTCACTGTAAACGCGATAGGTTGTGGGTTCCATCCCCCTTGGGGGAAATTTAAAGTTATATATTTAAAATTATTATTATAATTATTTTAAAATTATATATAAAAAAAATCACTTTCTCGCTATGGTAAGATAAAGTGCCGCGTTGAGTTCCACCACTTAACACACAATGTTTCGAATTCGATGGAAAGCGGAGTACGGAGTGTCTTGACACTAGGTGTTTCCTGACTACCCTACTATATGGGATAAGAGCGAGAAGTTAAAAAAAAATTATTAACACATGAGCTGAATTCAAAACCATAATGTCATTTTTTTTTAATTTATAAAGTTTGTTTTAAATGTAAGCCAATTGTTGAAATTTGCTTTACCTTTAAAAAAAGTAAGGTCAAAATAGATGCCATTTTGTTAATCTTAAGATAGTGAGTAAAAAACATCATATTATGTTTTTTTTTAATAGAAGGAAGAATAAAAACAGCAAAACACAATGCTCAAACCCGTATTTATTTCGTTCGCTCACACATTTTACAAATGTAAATTATTATAAAATTTTTAATATATATAACATTAATTAATAATATAATATATAAAATAAATATTCATATATATATATATATATATATATATATATATATATTTATATATATATATATAGCTATATATATATATATATATATATATATATATATATATATATATATATATATTTTTAGCTTCACGCTTTTATCCCGCATAGCAGGATAGACAGAAAGTACCTAGTGTCAGGACACTACGTACTTCGTTTTCCACCGAATTCGAGAAATTGCGTGGTGGATATCAACGCCGCACTTTGGCTTTTAACCAGAACAAGGAAGTGAAAATAATTTTAGCTATATATATTAATAATAATATTTTTAGCTATATATATATATATATATATATATATATATATATATATATATATATATATATATATATTTATGTAAATACTGAAAGAAATAAAGTCATAGGTGATGTAAAAAAATCAAAATTACTTTTGTTTCAAAAAAATCGGTAAAAACGGTAAAACCGTGATATCGGTTTTTTTTGAAACGGTTATCTTACTGCTGGAAGGTTCATCGTTGAAGAGTAGGGCAGGTCTGATTCTTCATTTAAATATATTAGTAGACGAGAGGGCTTGGTGGACATGGTGGACAGGGTATTGGGCATGGTGGTGGACATGGTGGTGGACATGGTGGTGGGCACGGTGGACAAGGTATTGGGCAGGGCGGTGGGCAGGGTGGTGGGCATGGTGGCGGGCATGGGTCTGGGGACGGATTTGGGCATGGTTTGTAGATAGATATCCGGGCACATCCACAGTTTCGGAACATAGGTGGGTTGGGTTGATAGCAGATTGTGGGTGTTTGTGATAGAATAACCCTTGGTGGTTGCACGACGAGCACGTCTGGTAGTGGTGGTGTAATTTGGGGTGGTGTCACCTGAAAAAAAAAATTAGTAAGTTAAAAGGTTTTTACGATAAGCCAAGGTCTGTAACAAAAGAATCTCAAAAAACAAAAAAAATTAAAAAAAACCGTATTCATTCTGTAATTCGGGAATTAATCACTCTGCCATACGATCACTTATATACTTTAGATATATTTCCGAAGGAGGCTCGAAGGGCGACCTTTAGTACTAAAGTAATTAAAGTTAACTTAAATAGAAACCAAACTAGCAAATTGTATTGGAAATCGGTTGTAACAAAATTGCTAATTTACGAGTTGCTATCGGAGTTTGTCCTTGTTGGAAGTAAGGGCTATGACTCCATTGCGGTTAGGTGGAGACAGGAACCAAGGCAATAAGCCTGAGTCACTCTCTTTATTATACGGAGAAATAGAAGATAGAGGCCGGTCGTGGTGCAGTGGAACAGCGTCTGACTGTAAACGCGATTGGGCTGGATCCCCTAGCGGGCGAGAGATTATATTTAAATTATTTTCACTTCCTTGCTCTGGTTAAAAGCCAAAGTGCGGCGTTGATATCCACCACGCAATTTCTCGAATTCGGTGGAAAACGAAGTACGTAGTGTCCTGACACTAGGTACTTTCTGTCTATCCTGCTATGCGGGATAAAAGCGTGAAGCTAAAAATAGAAAATCTTAGGGTTTTAACAATTTTGAATACAATTTTAAAATATCTAGATTATTTTAAATCTAATCGGTAGATCCGTATCGATAGATCGGTATATATAAAAATATGTTGCTTTAGTCTGGAACGCGTTACATATGTTATAGATACAAATACTGCCAAATATGACATTTTATGAAAGAATTTTCTTATAATAAAAAAAAAAAATAAAAAAAAATATTTTTAAAGATATTAAAACTCTTTTGGATTCTTTCAACCTCGTAAAGACATCGGAAGTATACGCAACTTACCCTAATTTTCGATGGTACGGGCGGCACCACCGGCGGTGGTCTGACCACGATTGGCGCTGGTCGAGGTGGAGTCACTGGTTCCGGTTGGACGGATATCGGTGGAGGGGTTGGGGGTTGAACTGGAGGGGGTTGAACGCTAATAGGTGCCAACGCTGGTGGTTGAATAGGGGCTGGCTTGACCCAAATTATGGGAGGAGTTGGTGGCTTCACAGAACCAGGTTTCACGATAATTGGGTTCGGTGCTGGAAATCGAATCTGACCTGGCTTCACTAGTATGTAGCCTGTAATGTTAACAAATATGCTACCTGTGATTGAGAAATCATCAAATCATCATCATCAATAAATCATCAGAAATGTAATTAACTAAAATATAAAGATTTAATTTGAGGCCGGTCGTGGCGCAGTGGGACAACGTGTGACTGTAAACGCGATCGGTGGCGGGTTCGAACCACACTCGGGAAGTTATTATATTTAAATGATTTTCACTTCCTGGCTCTAGTAAAAATAAGACAAAGTGCCGCGTTAAGCTCCACCACACAACACGCAACGTCTCGCGACAAAGCAAGCGAAGTACGGAGTGTCTTGACACTGGGTACTTTCTGTCTACTCTGCTTTACGGGATAGAAGCGTGAAGCTAAAAAAAACATGTTATAAATATATTATAACAATGTTTCAAGGTAAATGTCAAATTGGCAAGCCATACATTGGTATACTGTCATGGCAGTTCAGTAAAATGACATATATTATCTTTGAGATAAATAGGTAAATAAGAGAATTACGTAATAAAAGAGAAATAGAGAGAGAAAGAGAGAGTATTACAACTACTTTAAATAATATCTTGTATAAGTATCAAAATACCCACCAGAAGGTGCTTGCCCATACGCATATTGCACTGGCGGAACACTTGGATTACACGGCCTTATTTGTATCGTATCCTGGCAAGGATCAGGATATGGAGATGGATCAGGACAAGGCTGGTCACAGGGGTCTACATATGGTGGCAGCGGGTCTGGACATGGTGAGCAAGGGTCTGGGCAGGGGGGCAGAGGATCAGGGCATGGGTAGTATTGTGGATCGGGTACCGGTTGCCCGTTCGTGAAGGTCAGGAGCACTGTAACGTAAAAATATGAGAAGAAATAAGAAGAAATAAAAATAGCCGATTGTTTTTGTTTTATATAAAATATATTTTATTAACAAAATTTTAAATGAATTTCTTTAATTAGAAGGTTTTTTGAGCTGACTTGCTAAGGAAATCAACTTAAAAACATTTTTATGTTACTATCCTAACAAAATGGTGACTTTTAGCTTTGCACCCAATACGCAACGCCGTAAATATAAAGAAATATTGCATATTGAATGGCGGAACTAAACGCCGCGCAATAAAAACCGAAAATTTACCGAATAACCAAACAACTGTCCCCGCAACCATCTTCCAGTCTGATGGTTAGTTGTTAATCTCCCCCTTTTTGTACTGTTAGTTAAACTATAGTTTATATTACATTGATCACGCGAAAATAGACTTTATTCCATCAAAATAAAGACTATAATTATACACAAATATTATCTAGATATGAAGCAAAATTAAATATACATTATTTAGAAACGCCTGATTTATGTAATTTTTTAAACTTTTACAGTATTGACTTTTTGATAAGTAAATAATTTTAGCGTAACGTTTTTTAATAACATCTAATGAAATCAGAATCGGGATTTGAACCTGTTCTTTAGTGATGGCTATGGCTTCGTCTTCTTCAGCTTGGCTTCCCGGTATCCCTCGGTATCCCGGCCTTACCAGGGTCTGCTTTTCTTCCAATCTCCTCCTCTGTAGTTGGTCTATTGGATCTCATGTCGCGTCAACTTTGCTAACTAAGCCTAAGGTTTAAATTAGAGTTTCCAACGTCAGAATCCCGCGGTATTGCGGGATCCCGCATCATTTTCCGATCCCGGAAACCGCGAGATTACGGATGTGGGATCCGCGGGATGTTTAGAAATTAAACCCTAGATATGTTATGTTACCATAGAGAACATTTTAGTAAACAGGAAGGTAAACAGGAAGTGTCTAGTGTCAAGATACTCGGTACTCCGCTTTTCGTCGAATTTGAGTTTCACAATCACGTCTTGAATTCGGTGGAAATCGGATTACGGAGTGTCTTGACACTAGGAAGTTCCCGTCTTTTTTTAGTTTATATAAAGTAAAAATGTAACAGGATTTGGATTTATATATATATATATATATATATATATATATATATATATATATATATATATACGTTTACAATTTGACGCTGTCCCACAAGACACGACCGGCCTCTAATTTTTAGGAAACCCATAGAAATTTGAACGCAGCGAGGTTTTAACCCGCGTTAGGGTATGCATGGCTCAGTACTCAGTGTACTTAGACGATTGACAAGGGGAGCGGGTTCGAGTCTTGTTGCGATAAAAAAAATCTGCTTCAAAAAATTACAATTCTTTATTTACAACGAGAAAGTCAGAAAAAATACACTAGTATTTTTTTATTTATATTTTTTTCAATCAAATGAATATAAATTTATATAAATAAATATAAATTTATATAAATAAGTATAAATTTATATAAATAAATATAAATTTATATAAATAAATAAATATAAATAGTTTATTTTAGCTACTGCGAGTAGAGAACATAGTGCAGCAGTGAGACAGCGTCTGATTGAAAAATGATGGGTGCAGATTCGATTCCCGCAGAGTGTAATATGGAAATTATTCCAATTCCCTAGTTCCCTAAGACAAAAGGCGGCGTTGACTTCCACCACTTAACACGTAACATTTGAAAGTCAACGAAATAAACGGAGTGTCTTAACACTAAATTAACTTTATTTGGAGTGTCTTGACACTAGGTACTTCCTGTTTACCCTGCTATGCGGGTTAACAGCGTGAAGCCAAAAAAAAATTGTATATATTCTTAATTAAATAGCGATTTGTATGCATGTATGTTTGTTACTGTTTCACGCAAGAATTGCTAAACGAATTTTGATGTAATTTTACAGTAATATAGCTTATACATTGGAATAATAATAAATATGTATATTTATAGTGATTTTATGTAATGCGTAGGAATAATGATCATTCTTATTTTTAGCTTCACGCTTTTTATTCCGCAAAGCAGTGTAGACTTAAAGTACCTAGTGTCAAGACACTCCGTACTTCGCTTCCAACCGAATTCGAGACACTGCATGTTGAGTGGTGGAACTCAACGCCACACTTTGTCTTTTACCAGAGCGAGGAAGTGAAAATAATTTAAATATAATCACATCCGAGTGGGAATCGAACCCAGAACAGTTCACGTTGCATTCAGACGCTGTCCCACTGCACCACGACTGGCACCATTTTCTTAAAAATATAGATTAATATTTGTTATTAGAGGCAAAGATACCTTTATCATTTATTTTATATAACGGAACTCGAACCCGTGACCATCGTCAATCAACACTGGAATGTAGAAAGATTCTTTCAAACTTAATCAAACATCCAATCAATAAGAAAGTTTTGTTCGTAAATTCTTTTGAAGTGATAAATTTTAATGCCTTTCTAGAGATTGTTTCCCTGAAATTGGGGCCAGAGGACGGAATAGCAAAAGGGGGTTGAAAGGGGTCGGGGGTTCGATGTATTTATTACGTCGACTATCGCAATATATTATGTAGTAAATCTATATAAATTAATAAATGATACGAAAGTAACGCAAAGTGAGTAGCATTCTATTTATAGTTTACAGAGCCAGGAAGTTAAAAATATTTTAAATATAATCACTCCCTCGAACCCACAACCGATCGCGTTTACAGTCAGACGCTGTCCCACTGCTCCACGACCGGCCTCAAATGCAAATATATTAATATACACGTTTATGTAAAGTGACATACACGTTGCTATGGCAACGCGTTGTTTACGCTTTAAAAGCTTATTTAGTGTTTTATTAATACTGTAATAAACGTCCGCAAATACGTTTGCTTTCGTGAAAGTGGCGCTTTTTACAATGTTGTCGATTAAAATAATTTATATTGATACAACTCTCTTATTTATAAACCAATTGAAATAAAACAAACACTAAATATTATGGAAAAGTCGTCAAAATACAATAGAGAAAACTGCATTTGAATCGGTCAAGCCGTTTCCGAGATAGGTGTGCGCAAACGCACAGACAAACAGGGACACAGACAAAAAAATCTAAAATATTATATTTTTTTGTTTTCTATTGCCCCAATATAGTTTCTCTCATATATCTTCCACGTACAGACAGCAATCAGTTACGTTTTTATTATATTACGTTTTCTTGAGTGTTTATCTTACATAGCAGGGCAGACAGGAAGTACCTAGTGTCAAGATACTCCGTACTCCGCTTTACATCAAATTCGAGACGTTGCGTGTTGAGTGGCGCAACTGAACGCCGCGCTATGTCTTACGAGACCGAGGAAATGCCAATAATTTAAATATAATCATACAATACAAATATAAATGATATTAGTTATTACTGTAGTTTACAATACTTTCTACTTTGCGGAGAGCCTATGCTTAAATTCGTGGCGTCTTATGTGTCCCAGAAAGGTGGGCTAATTTGGAAATTCGGTCGCTATGGAGTGTTTTGTTCACCGGTGAGCAGTGTGCCTTCTGTGTAAAGGATTATTACAAAAATAGCCGGTCGTGGCGCAGTGGGACACCGTCTGACTGTGATCGCGATCGGTTGTGGGTTCGATCCCCAATCGGGTTAGTGATTATATTTAAATTATTTTCACTTCCTCGCTCTGGTAAGACAAAGTGCGGTTGAGTTCCACCACTCAACACGCAATGTCTTCAATTCGGTGGAAACCGAAGTGCGGAGTGTCTTGACACTAGGTACTTTCTGTCTACCCTGCTTTGCGGTATAAAAGCGTGAAGCTAAAAAAAATGGCGATGTGTACACTAATCGACGTCTATTTCGCTCTGAGTTTAGTTTACATGATTTAAATCAATGTCCAAGTGATTGTGGGTCAAAAAGTTTGTATCAACGGCTTCGACACCGAATCAAAACCCTGCGAGGCGTCCAAAGCCTATAAGAACGGAAGAAACTGTGAGCGAGGTCGCGACGTCCGTACAGCGCGATCCCAGTTATCAGCCCGAAAGAGGTCAGCTGAGATCATTATACCAAGAACAGCATTAAGGCGTATTTTGGCAATAGATCTTAAATTTCATCCGTATTAACTGAAATTGGTCCAGAAATTGAAACCAAATTACCACCATCTTAGCCTGGTTTTTGCCGAAAGAATGTTACAGCGTTTTCGAAGTCTGTACAATATTCTCATCTCGGATGACGCACATTTTCATGTAATTAGATATATGAATAGGCATTGTGGGTAATGGTCCTCAGAAGATCCCAAATTAAAATAACTAAGACTATTGCATTCGTTTAAAGTGACAGTTTGGGCTGAAGGAGTCATCGGACCCTATTTCTTCCAAAATGAGCGAAACCATACCTTAACAGTAAGTCCTGATCGCCATACAGACACGTTACTTAGCTTTTTCTTCCTAAAACTGTTTAATTTTGACGTCTACAACATCAGGACCTGGTTTCAACAAGACGGCGCCTCATTTCATACATCCAATGAGTCCTTAGCAGTTGTAAACGAAATGCGTATATCGCGTCGAAGGGACATTCCGTGGCCTCTTCGAAGCCCAGATCTCACGCCACTGGATTTTTCCCTCTGGGAGTGCCTCAAGAGCCGCGTTTATGCCAATACATTGAAGACAATTGCCCAGCTCAAGAACTACATTTGGGAGGAAATACCCCACGAGCTATGTGCCAGTAAGGTTTTACAAATTTGAGGTCCAGATTCGAGGAGTGTGTGCGTTTGGATGGTAAACATATCAGTGATGCTATTTTTAATAATAAATTCCCCGCGTAAACACGTGGTAAAGTAAAGACTTTAAAATAAACAAAGATTGTCTTTCCTAATCGTTGTAGTTGTTTTTCTATGTTTTTTTAAAATTTACCTCAAATATCACCGTTTTGTTATTCTATTTATTGGAGGCCGGTCGTATCTTGTGTGTTAGCGTCTGACATCCGAGGGGGTGATTATATTTAAAATTATTTCCACTTCACTTCACTCTGGTAAAACAAAGTGCGGCGTTGAGTTCCACCACTCAACACGCAATGTCTCGAATTCGGTGGAAAGAGAAGTACGGAGTCTTGACACTACCTAGTATCAAGACACTCCGTACTTTCTGTCTACCCTTCTGCGGGATAGGAGCGTGTAGCTAAAAAAAAGAGGAAGAGGGTATAGAACCCTCTTGCTTGTCGATAGTTTACGAATAAATTCTCTACTTCTCATATATCTTGAGGTTTTGAGAAAATCCCAATACTTTACTAACAATATCAACGAGTGACTAGTTATGTTATTTGAACATTTGGTACTGTACAAAGAGAGAGTACGTGATTGTAATATAAAGGTACAAACATGAAAAGTATTTTATATATAATATAATATATCTATGTCTGATTGTAAACAGTAAATGTTAAATCATCTCTGCACCACAAGACAAAGCGCGGCGTTGAATTCCGCCAGTCAATAATGTCTGAAATTTTTAAGCATTTATCCCTTATAGCAGGAAGTGCCTAGTGTCAAGACTTATGTATGATTTCCGCCAAATTCAAGATTTTGTGTATTTAGTGGCGAAACTCAACTCCGCGCTTTGTCCTACAGGAGCGAGGAAATGAATTAACTTTCTCCTGAGTGGGTATCGACCCCGCAACAGATATGAGAGCCGTTGTTAAGTTGTATTCGATCAACGGAGTGTCTTGACACTCAGTTGTCTCTAACCTTCTATGCAGAAAACGACAATCTGTTTTTTCTATTCAATAATTGTTTTCTTATATGCATTATAAAAACAAATTGAGTTCTACTTGTTATACAAAACTTTTTTTTTCGACCACCAAAGTCGGAGACATTGCGTGTTGAGTGGTGGAACTTAACGCCGCATTTTTATTTTACTGTGAAATAGTGAAAATAATTTTTAAATATATACCCACAACCGATTGCGTTTACTGCCTCATATCTCATAGAAAATCTTTTAACATAAATATGTCCATATAAAATTTCTTAATAAATATAATAAAATCCTCCTTCAGCAAGACTCAACACAGCGTTATGTTCCATCACTCAATACACAATATATCTACACCGTGATATGAAGCGGAGAACGGAGTGTCTTGACACTAGATTCTCTAGCTACCCGCTAAGCGTAAAACTAAAAAGGAAAAAGAATAAATTTTGCCTTTATTGTATTTTTTTTAAATATGTTTTGTTTGCTAATTTTTTTTTTCTAAGAATTCTAAACAATTGTTAAAATATTTTAGTATTTAAGTATTTTAGCTTTATTATTACAAGAAGAAGGTGTCTAGTGTGCCAGTGTGTGACTGTGAACGTGATCGGTTGTGGGTTTGATTTCCACTTGGGGTAACGATTTCCTTGCTCTGGTAAGACAAAGCGCGGCGTTGACCTCCGCCACTCAACACGCAATATTTCAAACTCAGAGGAAAGTGGATTAGGGAGTGTCTTAACACTACCTGCCTACTCTGCTATGATAAAAGCGTTAAATAAAAATATTGAATAAGTATTCTATTCTCTATATTTCTCTATCTTCTTACTGTGACGACTATTTTTTGTTTTTTTTTTAGCTTTATATTCAGAAAATACATAGTGTCAAGACACTCCGTACTTCGCTTTCCACCAAATTCGAGTGGTGGAACTCAGTGCCACACTTAACACTTAATTACTTAATAAGATCTTTGATTTTCGCGATTTTTATACATTTTAAATGAAACTTTTTTAACCGGATTAATCGCGTATATTTTGGTATACGAAAATGTATTTTGGACATCTGACGTTTCGAACACACAACAGCAGTCCGTGGTCACAGGTAGACTGTCTACCTGTGACCACGGACTACTGTAAAGTGTTCCTAAATATACGCGATTAATCCGGTTAAAATAGTTTCATTTAAAACTTAATTACTTACTAATGAAATAAAAAAAAACCATCTCTATTACACAATAATATAATTAAATAAACATAATATATATAATATATACATATATATTGTATATGAATAATATACTATAAAAAAATACATTTGCAAAACTCTTTCAATACAAACGAAATTAATACGGGTTATCCAAATATATATTCCAATTTACCGTTATTAGGCGAGATCCGTTGAAAGATGTCTAAAATATTACAATAATGTACAAAAAAATAAATAATCCGTTGCTGGATGTTCAAATTTGATGACTGATTATTTTGACTATTATTGTAATATCATTAGATTTTCTATTCAGTTGAAGCAGGGGTCACAAGGGTAGGGAGGTGGGCACGGGTTCATGCAAGGACCACAAGGATTTATGGGGTAAGGTGGCTGACATGGATCTGGACATGGGTCGCTGGGGTAAGGAGATGGATTCACGCATGGATCATAAGGCAACGGGCATGGGTTCACGCAAGGTTCACAAGGCTCAGGATATGGATCTGGGCAAGGACTTGGGCACGGTTCTGGGCACGGACCTGGACATGGTCCTGGGTAATAATTTATACCAGAATCCCCTGCGTTTGCCCCGTTGTCGAGAATAGTTGTCCTGAACATGATAGTTGGAGGTTGAATGTTAGCTGGAGCTGGCGGGCGCACCACTATTTGAGGGGGTGTTATCACTTGTGAGTCCGGTTGCCTTATCGTGATTGCTGCGGGCTGTATTACCTTGGGGCATGGAGGTCTTACAATAATTGGTGGTGGTGTAATTGGTGGTAATGGTTTGGGTCTGACACAGATTGGTGGTACACGGATAGGTGGTAACGGAGTTGGTCTCACGCAGATTGGAGGTGGTGTGATCGGTCTTTGCTGAGGTGGCTGCACTTCTATACTTGGAGGTTGAATAGGTCTTAGAGGATTAGGTCTAACAAGGATGGGTGGTAGTTGGATCATCACGTCAGGGTTGACGCGAGCGTATATTGTTCCTCCAAGCACAGGGTACGATTGGAAACCAGCAGACTGCAGCTGTTCCCCAATGTTAGTCTTCGGTACCAGCACTCTTATAGGCCCGTCTCCGCTTGGAGCTAAAAAAATATATTTCAATGCAATTTAATATAAAACTGAGGAGCTTAAATTTTGTTGTTAAAACAGGAAATGGGAACAATATTAAAAGTAAATATTTTGTTATAATTAACGATAACAATTTGAGGTAATCCTCTTTAAAAGTTATATTTAGAACCAAAGTTATATTATAGCTTTACTTACTTGGTTGAACATCATCACATGGCTCTGGTGGACATGGTGGGGGATACGGTGGGGGACAGGGTGGCGGGCACGGCGGGGGACACGGTGGGGGACATGGCGATGGTGGGTAGGGGTCCGGAATTACACAGCACACCTGCGGCGTTGGAGCCGCGGCCACAGATGATATAAGCGCTGAAACAACAAACATGTTCCTTTTACATCTTCTCCCATGGATACCGCCGTAACTAAACCCCGGAAATATATTTTTTGCTTAGAATTTAATTTTGGCAACTCTAAGGGTTAATATCCAATTAAAACAACCAGAATATTGAGTTTCAACAATCCTCAATGATCAGAGAGTCAAGACCCAAATGTGACTCTCTAGATTTCTTAGACGGGAAATACCTAGTGTTAGGTCACTCCGTACTCTGCTAAATCCGAGACATTCACGTGTTGAGTGGTGGAACACAACGCCGCGCTTTTTCTTACCCGTGCAAGGAAATGAAAATAATTTTTAATATAATCATTCCTCCGACCGAGAATTGAAGCAACAACCAGTCGCGTTTACAATCAGCTGTCCTTCTGCACCACGACCGGCCTCAGAACTGCACCAACAAGCACTTTAATATTATTTTTAAACACAACTGACTTATTTGCTTTACCATGTTAGGATTCTAAGCGTTTTGCTTCAGGACAAGAATACTTTGAAAACAGTTGGAATTAAAAAGTTGGAGTCTGAAGCGTAAATATAGGAAAAATAAATAAAACATATTTTTGTTGCGAAGCAGTAAATAAAACATATTGGTTATATCTTTTAAAGGTAGGTACTTCTTAGAAACAAAAAAAATTACTTCTTCAAGCTGTACGTTAAATATATTTTAAAAGAAATATAAATAAATAGTTACTAAAAGCATCAAACTGGACGCTGGTAGTGGCATATGACAGGGTCTGACTGTAAGTGCGGCTGGTTCTTGGTTCGATTCCTATTCTATGATTATATTTAAATTATTGCCATTGCCTCGCTCTGGTGAGACAAAGCGTGGCGTTGGGTTCCGTCGACAGTTTCTCGAATTCCGAAGTGTATTGACACTATCTACCCTGCTGTGCGGGATGAAAGCGTGAAGCAAAAAAAATAAACGAATAATTTGCCCTGTATTTTGAACAGTTAGAAATAATTCACTCCGATAATCAGAGTTTTATTAGGCAATACGTGGAGACACTACGCTCTCTATGGGTCTTATATTATCTATGAAACTGTCTTTAAATAATAGGAAATATTATAAATAAAAAAATATATTAAAAATATATATTTAAAGAAATCTACAGGCCATATCTGATGGTGTGATCACTTACGATAACAATAAAGCACGGCGTTGAGCTCCACCATTCACTCAAAGAATTCTACCTGATTGACCAACTATTTCCGCTCTCTGTTTAAACAGTGCGCAGCGTTGAGTTCCGCGACAGGTCTCAACACAACTTTCTACTACCAAAATATATATATATATATATATATATCAATATACATTACCTATAAAACCCAACGCCGTGAATCGCCCCATCCTCGTACATAATTCGTACCAAATTAACGTCATCTTTATATACCGTTTATTTTGACGCGTGTAAAATTAAAAAAAAAATATTTTAAAAAAATCACTTGAGCGTTCTTAGACAATATTTTTTTTAAATACAAACATATTTATTTATCAAAAATGTCATAGCATTTTAGTACTTATTGTGCATGAATTAGAATTCATAATCGATTAGATGTGAGAACAATAATAATACATCTATATAAATAACTTTGGACAAAAATTATTAGACATTCGGTGAAATGGGGATCCAGGCTTTGGTCTTGTTAGGTGAGTTGTTTTTTTTTTAATCACTTTCAATATAAAACGTCGTGTAAAACACGCGTTGCCATGGCGACGTGTACGTCACCTTGCACACAAGTGTATGCTAAACATTGATTTTAACCATTTCTTCTCTATATACATTATAACTGGGCCAAATTTCATGAGGCCGGTCGTGGCGCGGGACAGCGTCTGACTGTACACGCGATCGGTTATGGGTTCGATTTCCAATTGGGGAAGTGATTATATTTCAATAATTTTCACTTCCTCGCTCTGGTAAAGACAAAGCGCGGCGTTGGGTTCCGCCACTTAACACGCGATATTTCAAATTTGGTGGTATGCGGAGTACAGAGTGTCTTGGTACTTGCAAAGTGTCTAGCTATTTCCTGTCTACCCTGCTACGCGGGATACAAGCGTGAAGCTAAAGAAAATTCTAATAATTTTTGTACAAATCAAAAGTCACATCTAAAGACAACAGTCTCTACTTTTTTAAAATTTAGTGTCCACATTCTCCCTTTTCCGTACATCAATATTTCAACAACATATCGAGTCCTCAGATAGTTTTTGAATATATATTTTAGGAAACTCGATGTTTCGAACACTTTACAGTAGTCCGTGGTCATAGGTGGTCTAGTGCTGGCCGTATGCATGTTCGAATACCAAGATATACGCGATTAATCCGTTTAAAATACATACATTTGTAATGTGCAAAAATATGGTATTTTTAATGTGTAAGAGATGTGTTATATCAATTAATATAAACGTTTATGTCAAACAAATGATTGTGTGTGTGTGTGTGTGTGTATGTGTGTGTGTGTGTGCGTGTGTGTGTGTGTGTGTGTGTGCGTGCGTGTGTGTGTGTTACAAATGTTTTATTAATAAAAAAAACCAGTTTCACGCTGTATCCCGCACAGCAGGGTAGTCATAGACAACCTAGTGTCTAGATATTCCGTTGATTGCTTTCTGCTCGAAATCGAGACTTAAATTATATAACTGTAATCAAATATCACACTCGTCAGTTTCGCTTTATTTTCATATAACGGGGTACAAAACTTTTACGGAGTGTCTTGACACTAGGTATTTCCTGTCTACCATGCTGTGTGGGATAAAGTGCCGGTCATGGTGCAGTGGGACAGAGCCTGACTGTAAATGTGATCGGTTGTGGGTTCGATCCCCACTCGGGGGAGTGATTATATTTAAATTAATTTCCCTTCCTCGCTCTGGTAAAGACAAAGTGCGGGCGTTGTGTTCAATTTCTCGTATTCGGTGGAAAGCGAAGTTCGGAGTGTCTTGACACTAAATACTTCCTGTCTACCCTGCTATAAAAGCGTGAAGCTAAAAATAAAGATTTTACTTCAGATATTAATATACATAATTATAGTTACAAGTATTTAGTCCCAAACCGTCTGTACGTTCATAAACATCTATATATATATATATATATATATATATATATATACAAAATGGCTTTATTATACGCAGCCTTATTCCTGTTATGACGTCTATTTATTACCGCTGATATGTAATTTTGTGTTCGCGTTGTTAATGTATAGTTGGTATGGAATCCCTTGAAAAATCAGATATATATATATATATATAAATATATATATATATATATATATATATATATATATATATATATATATATATATATATATGTATATATATGTATATATATTAGTTCTACCCTGAAATAACGTGTGTATATGAGAATAATTAGACAACCGGCCGGTCGTGGCGCAGTGGGACAGCGACTGACTGTAAACACGATCACTTCCTTGCTCTGGTAAGACAAAGTGCGGTGTTAAGTTCCACCACTCAACACGCAATGTCTCGAATTCGGTGGAAAGCGAAGTACGGAGTGTCTTGACACTAGGTACTTTCTGTCTACCCTGCTATGCGTTAAAACGTGAAACTATAGACTATTTAACAACAAAAAGAAATTTCAACGCAACCAGATATAGAACGCATGGCTTAGCGGTGAAAGCGCTTGGACGATGTCCTAGAAGCGCGGGTTCCAATTTCGTTACCTTCAAACTCCTATACGTTTTCTATTAAAAAAAAATTGTAAAGATTCGTACTCACGGCCTCAGTGTACAGACGTTTGCCAAGCTCACCACGACCACGACCACGACCACGGCCAATCCCAACAGAATCAAGAGCGGCAAATCTATTAGCATTTTCTATAGAATTAATTGTGTACCTAAAAACTTTACTTATTAATAAACTTCGCCTGAAGCCAGTATTGTCGGAACCGAATTAATTTTGAGAAGAAACGTCTTTAGCAAACACGATCGAGACAAATATATATATATATATATATATATATATATATATATATATATATATATATATATATATATATATATATAAAGACAGGAAGTACGTAATGTCAAGACACTCCGTACTCCGCATTCCACCGAATTCAAGACATTACGTGTTGATTGACGAAACTCAACGCTACGCTTTCTCTTACTAGAGCGTGAACATGAAAACAGTTGAAATAATCCCTTGAGTGGGATCCGAATCCGTAACTGTTCGCATTTACAATCACACTATACCACTGCACCACGTCCGGCCTTTATAGTTGTAAAAGATTTTTTTTTTAAATATTGCGTACAAAAACATACATTGTAAACACACAACTATGTGTTTGAAATACATATACATAATTTACATAAAATAACGTACACGTTGCTATGACAACGCGTAAACCAGCCAGCCTTTTATGTAACTAGCCGTGTTGGTTAGTGTGTGTGTGTGTAATCTTACAATCTCAACGCGAGCCACTTGCAGTGACCGGTTGAGACGACACAAGGGTTACGACTTCCGGTCTGATGACAATGGAATTGTATATAATCGGTTATGTTGTTAATCTAAAATGGCCGCCAAAACAAAATGGCGGACTATAAATTTTCACACAACCCACCCAATATGGTATCAAATGAATGGGCTTTTTTTATGGAATACAATACACTTTGAGAAAAGGTTGTTTTTTTATTAAACTAATATTTTATTCAAAATATTCCCATTTCCCAGCACTCATCAGCTCCACCCTCGCCGCTCCATGGCGTTGTATCAAGACCCAGGATGGGAGCACCATATGTTTTGGTGATATCGGAACACCATGTATATCACCTCCAAGTATTTCAGTGCCGAGGCTGTGCCCGCCATGCAGCGAATCAGCCCTGATCTACACCCCACCCGTATGCCCGCCATCGCCCTGCCCCAACCCTTGTCCAAGCCCTTGTCCAAACCCTTGTCCAAGCCCTTGTCCAAGCCCTTGTCCAAGCCCTTGTCCGGTGTATTAGCGGTTTTAGATTTCTGGAAAAAGATATTTTGGCTTACAATTTAACCTTGTTTTTGGTTTTTTAATTTAATATACAGGTTGTTGTTTTAAGTGACGTTTGGTTTTTTTTTTGTATTTCAATTTTTTTTAACAAAATTGTATAAAAATTCAAATTTTAATAAATAAATGATATTTGATTATTTGTTTGAATTATTTTATTTTTTGTTATTTTTTTTCCTTATTATATCTCTATCTGGTGTCAAGACAATTCGTTGATCGCATTACTTCCGGAATCGAGATGCACTCAACGCTGCCCTTTCTCTTACCAGAGAGGAGAAATAAAAATAAATTTTAAATATAATCTTTCCTCCGAGTGGGAATCGAACCCACAAACAATCAACATTTACATTTAGACGCTGTTCCACTGTGCTCCGAAGACCGAAATATATTTTATTAATATTACAATATTAAGATTCACTAAAGAACGTAAGGCCGGTCGTGGCGCAGTGGGACAGCGTCTGACTGTAAACGCGACCGGTTGTGGGTTCGATCCCCATTCGGGGGAGTGATTATATTTAAAATTATTTACACTTCCTCATTCTGGTAAGACAAAACGCGGCTTTGAATTCCACCACTCAAGACACAATGTCTCGTATTCAGTGGAAAGCGAAGTACGGAGTGTCTTGACACTAGGTACTTTCTGTCTACGCTGCTATGCGGGATAAAAGCGTGAAGCTAAAAGAAAGAACAAACATGATTGAAAATTCACTATCAAAAAATATTTAAATTTAAACCTTATCTAAAGCACGAATATTTTATAAAACGCTTACATTTCCAATAAAACTATGAAAAGTTGGCAAAATAACAAAATTCGCACACTAAATGGCCATTTCCGGAAATACTATAATAATAATTTCAATGAAATTGTGAATTTGTACCCCGTTGGGGTACAAGTTGATATTATTTAAAAATAAAAATAATATATATATATATATATATATATATATTAGGTAGGGGCTGGTCGTGGCGCAGTGGGCCACGGTAAACACGGTTTGGGTTTCATTTCTCCACTCTGGTAAGCAAGTCTTGAAATAGTCGGAATACGGAGTGTCTTGACACTAGGTACTTCCTGTCTACCCCGCTATATTGGACAAAAACGTTAAGCTAATGAAAAAACTAGGCAGAACTTAGTTGTTATAGGAAGTGTCTTTTATTTCAGACTTTCTACGTTTCCTTATTGTGTTTTATTCATTTAGTTGGAAGGAAAAAAAGTGTTTTTTTTTTAATTAAACGACTTATATTGTGATAGTTTATTTGAAACTCTTAACGCAACTGTGGGTTCCATTCCCACTTGAGGTAACGATTTCTACGCTCTGGTGAGATTATCGCGGCGTTGAGTTCCACCACTTAGGTTTAACACTTAATATCTCGAATTGGATGGAAAGCGGATTTCGGAGTGTCTTGGCATTGGGTACTTCCTGTCTACCCTGCTATGCGGGATAGAGCGTGAAGCCAAAATAATCCAATATCCAGACTAGAGACATGGCTTTTCGACATAATACAAGTAGACTAATAAAATTTTAAATTCAAACCGGCTACGTCCGACAATGGACGCCATGTTACCTTCACGTTTGTCTTCGCTTGTGGTGCAAGGAAAATTATTATTATTTTTTTTTAGCTTCACGCTTTTATCCCGCGTAGCAGGGTAGGCAGAAAGTACCTAGTGTCAAGACACTCCGTACTTCGCTTTCCACCGAATTCGAGACATTGGGTGTTGAGTGGTGGAACTCAACGCCGCACTTTGTCTTGCCAGAGCGAAGAAGTGAAAATAATTTTAATATAATCACTCCCCCGAGTAGGGATCGAACCCACAACCGACCTCTAAATTATTATTTAAGATATAAATTATTGCAGATATAAATTATTTTTATATACAATAAGATCACGATTTTTGTGTTTTTTACGCATTATAAATTAAACAAACTATTTTAAAAGGATTAATTGCGTATATTGTCTTTCTGTACTACTCCACCATTGTCTTCTATAAAGTAAATTATGTTTATTTTTTTCGTATTTTTCAGTTAAGACTGAGTACGGCGTTGAGTTCACTAATCAAGTATTCTCGGAGTGTCTTGACACTAGGTTCTCTCCGACTACCCTGCTATGCGGGATGGCGCGTGAAGCTGCTTGTATATGTAGTATATAGAGACTATAGAGAGGAAGCTCCTCTAGTTGCATGCGAGCCTGGTACAACTCTCCTATTTATTTGATACACTTATTTAATATATAAATAGTCAACGGAGTGTCTTGACACTAAGTTGTTTCTGAATATCCCACTAATACGGTATACTGCCGCCATGCCTCCCGCTACCGCCTATGACTTGAGTGGTCAAACCAAAAATACCTGTAACAGTACTAGCATAGCGTTCATAAAAATTTTATAACCCTATTCGATATAATGACTTATTGTTGAAAATGTTGAACAGAATGACCTACTTGGCGATTTTAATACTACTTTATTTTATCATGACGTATATACAAAAGGAAATAGGAGATATGACGTATAATTTTTTTTTATAGAAAATATATAGGAATTTGAACGCAGTGGGATTCGAACCCACGCCTCTTGTTGCTTGTCCAAACGGCTTGACCGCTAAGCTATACATTCTACGTCCAGTTGAGTTGAAATTTGTTTTAGTTATAAGAGCACAGTGGGGCTGTGTCTGACTGTAAACGCGATCGATAGTGGGTTCCGATTTTTATTTAAAATATTTTCAATCCCTCACTCTGGTATGACAAAGCGAGGCGTTAAGTTTCGCCATTCAACACGCAATGTCTTAATTTCAATGGACAGCGGAGTACTGAGTGTCTTGACACTAGGTACTTCCTATCTACCCTGCTATGAGGGATGAAAAGCGTGAAGCTAAACAAATACCCTTTAGATTTTTCTTCATTGTATACTAGATACTACAAGATAAGCCCTTCTTTCTCTCTTTCCGCCCAAACTCTAAACATTACTTGTTAAGCAGCGGAACTCAACGCCGCAACTTATTTTCCTTAATGATGAATTGAATCATTTGAATACAATTTGTCCCCCAAGTGTGTATCGAACCCACAACTAACGCGTCTACGTAGGACGCTGTCACAGAACACACTATAGGATCCCATATATTATGACTAACTCTTAATATAAAAATATAAAAGCAAAATTGTCTATGAAAAGAACGTTAACGGATTAATCGCGTATATTTTGGTGTTTGAAAAGCAGACAGTCTACCCGTGACCACGGACTACTGTAAAGTGTTCGAAACGTGCATACAAATATACATTATCGAATACCAAAATATACGCGATTGATCCGTTTAAAATAGTTTCGTTTAAAATGTTTGCAAAAACGCAATTATCCAAGATCTTATTAAAATTCTTCCTATTTTATAAGAACACAGAGAGTATCTAGTGTCAAGACACTCCGTACTTAGCGTGTTGTTAAAAAGTCCTACATGGATCCTTGTAAATGCAATTGGTTGGGTTGTGGGTTCGATTCCTGTCCCGACGATTGTATTAAAATTATAGGCCGTTACGATCATATGGTATATATAACATATCTGGATCAAAAGTGATTTTAATCATTATTTATTACATCAGCTATTTGGTAGTGAAAATCCCATCAAAATCCGTGCAGCCATTCCATTAATTAGTTGGAACAAACAGATAAACTGATAAATTTTGTAAAAATAAATAAATAAATAAATTATTTTAGTATATATACCGTGTATACAAGCATTCCAATATTATTTATTTGCATATATGGTCTTCAGAAATGAATAGCATTAAAGTGGTTGTGAGTTCGATTCCCACTCGGTATAATGATTTTATATATTACAAACAAACAGTACAGTTTTATTTATATACATATTCATCTCTTTGTTTTGTTGATTACAAAAATTACGGTAAATTAAAACTTAAGTTAAGTTAAGCTTGAAAAAAAATTACGCAACTTCTCTATTTTAGGCGGAAACCAATAAACGGAGTGTCTAGACACTAACCCTAATATGTAGAATTATATATTTATATATATATATATATATATATATATATATATATATATATATATATATATATATATTATAAAAAAATCTCTCATCAACCTGTTTCATGAATGCTTTTTGCTTCAGCAATTATTTCCATCATGAATGTAATTTTAATTTGAAACGTTTAATTTAATTCTTTACTGAAAAAGAAAAGTATATATGTCAAGTTATTATATAATAGCAAACTACCCTCAAACTAGCAGGACAGCGTCTGTCTGTACGCGATTGTCTTGGGTTCGAAACACACTTGGGGGGATGATTATATTTCAATTACTCCCATATTCTATTTTAAATAACTTTAATTCAGACATAAGGCGGAGAAGCGGAGTGATTGTATACAGAAATCAGTTTTAATTTCCCCGCTCTGGTAAGACAAAGTGCGGCGTTGGGTTTTGACCACTCAACAAGCAGTGTTTCGAATTCAGTGGAAAGCGAATTACGGAGTGTCTTGACACTAGGTACTTTCTGTCTGATAAAAAAATCCCGCATATCACGGTTATTAGAGAGAACCTAGTGTCACTACAGTCTGTTCACAACTTGCCTTACAATATTGAGACATTACAACTGGAGTGGCGTAACTCAACGCTGCAAATCATGATCGTTCTTACTCATTCAAACGTTCATTATTTCTGTATACTTATTTATTTGTTCTATTCTTTCATACATATAATGATGACATTAACACTTCTATTTCACACAGAAAAGTAGGCAGGAAGTAGTGTCAAGACACTCCGTACTCCATTTTCCGCCGAATTCGAGACATCACGTGTGGAGTAGCGGAACTCAACACCGCGTTTGGTTTTACCAGAGTGAGGAAATAAAAATAATTTAACTATAACCATTCTCGCAATCTGCAATTGAACCCACGACCGATCGCGTTTACAGTCAGACGCTGTCCCACTGCCCATTATATTTAAAAAACAAACAATACACCGTCTATTTAGACGCAGACCTTATCAGTCACCTAAAGAAATAGCCTTGAAAATATTTAAAAAAAAAACGTCTAACAATTCCGAACGCAGCGGGATTCGAACACGCGCCTCTTGGATACCGTCCAAGCGCACTGACACTAAACCATGCGTCGATATTCTTATACGCTTGTTACAACGTTCTTTATGTTGTTAGCATCTCTGTAGAGGGATTTTTACAATTTTTTAATACTTAAAGAATATTAAGAAATTATCTTATTCATATACAAAGAAGGTATATAAAAAAAAATTTTAACCTGCACGATATCTGATAGATCCCCAAACGCTCAATATGACATTATTTAATTCATACTGTAACAGTTGCTATGACAACGCGTTGTGTACGCGTCAAAGTGACATCTAGTATATGTAAATATACATATGTTTGTCTGTTTATTTATATAATATATTATCTTGAAACCCTATTTCCAAAATAAAAAAAATTTTTATTCTCGCTTCACCCCCGTACTATAAGGGTGGCTTACCTTAGGGAATATTTGTTCTATGTTATTTTTTAGGGATTGCATACATTTTTTGCTATAAAGATATATATATATATCTTTATAGCACTTCCTCGCTCTGGTAAAGACAAAGAGCGGCGTTGAGTTCCACCACTCAACACACAATATCTCGAATTCGGTGGAAAGCGAAATACGGAGTGTCTTGACACTTGATACTTTCTGTCTACCCTGCTGTGCGGGATACAACGCGTGAAGCTCGTCAGACGCTGTCACACAACACAGGATAGCCTCACATCATTTTATATATAATTTATATTGAACCCACAACCAACAAGTGGAGATTTTAAAGCCAGAAACCCATACAGAACCCAATATAACATTAACCCAACTCGAGCTTCACAGCTTTTTTTATTTGTTCGACACCGCCCCTCGATTATTTTCCGGTCATTTATTTTAAAGGTGCGGTGTTATTATATTTTTTTTTCTATAAAAAACTTAGCTGACTTTATAAGAAATTGCATTTTTTTTAATAGCAAGGTAGTCGGAGAGAACCTAGTGTCAAGACACTCCGTTGACTGCTTGTATATTAAACAAGTGTATCAAATAAATAGGAGAGTTGTACCAGGCTCGCATGACACTAGAGGAGCTCCCTCTCTATAGTCTCTATATACTACATATACAAGCAGCTTCACGCGCCATCCCGCATAGCAGAGTAGTCGGAGAGAACGTAGTGTCAAGACACTCTCTCCGTTTTTGTTTCACTTGATTGCATAACTCAACGCTTTGTCTAATTCTAAGAAGTTATATAAAAAGAAGCCGATCGTGGCGCAGTGGGACAGCGTCTGATTGTAAACGCGGTCGGTTGTGGGTTCGATCCCCACTCGGAGAAGTGATTATATTTAAATTATTATCACTTCCTCGCTCTGGTAAGACAAAGTGCGGCGTTGAGTTCCGCCACTCAACACGAAATGTCTCTAATTCGGTGGAATGCGAAGTACGGAGTGTCTTGACACTAGGTACTTTCTATCTACCCTGCTATGCGGGATAATAGCGTGAAGCTAAAAAAGAAGAAAACATCTTTATAATCATGTATTAACACATTAAATTAATAAAATAAACTCTACACACACCACTACACGTTTGACACACACTTGTGTGTAAAGTGACATACCAGTTGCTATGGCAACCAAAGATGAATCTCTAAATGTCAAAAATCTCTCTTTTAAATCATAGATGTTTAGTGTGACAGCGTCCGACTGTAAACGCGATCGGTTGTGGGTTCGATCCCCACTCGGGGGAGTGATTATATTTCAATTACTCCCATATTCTATTTTTAATAACTTTAATTCAGACATAAAGCGGAGAACAGTGTCTTGACACTGGAGATTTTAAACCACTAGTGGGGCTTTAATAGAATCAAATAATTCATTAGGGTTAAACGCCCTTTTTATATCAGTTACGGACGAGCTTTCGGTGAAGGCGGACGTATATCCCGCGTAGCGGTGTAGTGAGAGAGAAACTAGTGTCAAGACACTCCGTTGATTGCTCATATATTAAACAAGTGTATCAAATAAATAGGAGAGTTGTACCAGGCTCGCACGCAACTAGAGGAGCCCCCTCTCTATAGTCTCTATATACTGCATATATAAGCAGCTTCACGCGCCATCCCGCATAGCAGGGCAGTCGGAGAGAACCTAGTGTCAAGACACTCCGTTGACTGCTTATATATTAAACAAGTGTATCAAATAAATAGGAGAATTGTACCAGGCTCGCATGCAACTAGAGGAGCTCCCTCTCTATAGTCTCTATATACTGCATATATAAGCAGCTTCACGCGCCATCCCGCATAGCAGGGTAGTCGGAGAGAACCTAGTGTCAAGACACTCCGTTGACTGCTTGTATATTAAACAAGTGTATCAAATAAATAGGAGAGTTGTACCAGGCTCGCATGCAACTAGAGGAGCTCCCTCTCTATAGTCTCTATATACTAGTGAGATAGTGTCAATACACTCCGTTCGCCACTTGGGTTTTTTCTTAGGGTATATATACTGTGTTTGTTATTTTGTGACTCGGATCTTTCTCTGTGTTTTTTGATAAAATTGGGTGAGTTTTTTTTCCACTACAGTATTTTTTTATACAGTCTACATACATTCCATACATGCGGAAAAATGATAATAAATTTTACATATAATCTTTTCCCCCAATTGAGAATCGAATCCGCAACCGATCGTGTTTACAGTCAAACTGTCCCCTATGGTACATTGGTCTTTCATGGTGTTTTTATAGACGGTAGTGTCAGTTGTGAATTCAACACACACTCTGGGGAAATACTATATTCAAACTATTCTCATTTCCCCGCTCTAGTACGACAAGGCGCGGCGTTTAGAACCGCCACTCAACAAACAATTTTATAACACAATTCTAACCGAGACCCAGATAAACTCTATACACTCCTTTCGCAACTTTCCCCTAAAATTGATACATTGCATATAAGTGGTGTAACTTAACTCCGCATATGCAAGACAAAAACGCATTTGTCCCCCGAGTGGGAATCAAACCCACAACCGATCACGTTTCCATTCAGACGCTGTCACACAAGACACGATCCCCTGTCAGCATTTGAACCTATACCCTCTAAAACTTTTCCAATAATTAAACTATTTCAACGAAGAAAATTATCAAATACCAAAGATGACTTACTTTCCATATAAAATGTTTTAAAATTTATTACTTAGACATACTTCAAAGAAGTACCGGGTTCTGTTTCCGCTCGACGTATATATAATATCAATGGAATGCCATAACAATTTACATAGGGGGAAAACCGGGGGAGATAACGGCGTTGAGTTCCGCCTTTTAACATGCAACGCTTACAATTCGGGAAGAAAGTCAAGAATGAAATTTTATCTACAAGCATTATTTAATATAAGCCTGTTCTAGTCTTTCATTCGCTCTGATAACATTAGTCGCGGCGTTGTGTTACGCCATATAAAATCCAATATATCAAATTTCATTTTAAAAGTAAAGTACGGAGTGTCTTGACACTACGTTAGGAGAAACATTGATAATGCTAATATTAGTTTCTCGTTTCTATATAATATATTTTGTTAGATTCACGCTTTCATCCCGCATAGCAGGGTAGACGGAGAGTACCTAGTGTCAAGACACTCCGTACTTCGCTTTCCACCGAATTCGAGACACTGTGTATGGAGTGGTGGAACTCAACGCCGCACTTTATCTTTCCCTGAGCGAGGAAGTGAAAATAATTTAAATATAATCACTCCCCCGAGTGGGGATCGAACCCACAACCGATCGCGTTTACAGTCAGACGCTGTCCCACTGCGCCAAGACCGGCCTCAAATATATATGAGAGATACTATTATTGGTGATGCTTATCTATATAATAATTAAACCAAAAAAAATTTTTTTTTCTGTATGTCCGTGCGTTTGTGCGCGCATATCTCGAAAACGGCTTGACCGATTCAAATGCAGTTTTCACTACTGTATGTTGAGGACTTTCCCTTAATATTTAGAGTTTGTTTTATTTCAAGAGAGTTATAAAAATTTGAATTGTTTTGCTCAACAAAATGATGGTTAAGGGGAAGCCGCTCGTATAGCAGGGAAGACAGGAAGTACCTAGTGTCAACATTGACATTGTCTTTGACTTTGACACCCAGGGGATTGACCATACAAATTATTGTCATTTCAGTGAACACGCGATTTCCAAATACAGTCAACGGAGTGTCTTGACACTAGCTTCTCTCCGACTATCCTGCTCTGCGGGATGGCGCGTGAAGCTGCTTGTATATGTAGTATATAGAGACTATAGAGAGGGAGCTCCTCTAGTGTCGTGCGAGCCTGGTACAACTCTCCTATTTATTTGATACACTTGTTTAATATATAAGCAGCCAACGGAGTGTCTTGACACTAGATTCTCCGTGACTATCCTGCTATACGGGATGGAGGGTGAAATTAAAAAAAAAGTCTATTAAAGCGATACATAGTTATACCAAAATCCAATATTCGAGAACATGAGTATGGAATCGATTTTCGTTAGTAATTAAAATTCAAGTTATAGACGAAATAGACTAAGGGAGGCAATATGAAAGATCTATATATATATATATATATATATATATATATATATATATATATATCGCGGCGTTATGTACCGTTACTTGACATAGAATATCTGGATGTCACGTGCAAAATAGAGAACGCAGTGTCTTGTCACCAAGGTCGTTTTCTACATACAAAAATGCGTTAACTTTAATTTTTTTTAAATAATTAAATAATTTATACAGTGTCCGTCATTTCGCGATGGATTAACGTCTGACTGTAGACGGGATTGGTTGTAGGTTCGATTCCCACTTGGCGTAAATATTATAATTAAATATTATCATTTCTCCGCTCTAGCGTTACAAAACGCTGGATTTGATGCGGTAAGCAGTCAACGGAGTGTCTAGACACTAGGTCCTCTTTGACCCCGCTATGCTCTTAACTGTGTCCTAACAGTGTCTTGAGAGTTCATAACGGAGTGTCTTGACACTAACCTGTACTTTGACCCTGACCTTTATATTCAAATTTTATAAAAAAAATTATAAAATCCCTACGATCTGTTTCCAGATAACAATGATAGATCGTTAGTAATAAATTAAAATCTAGATAAGGTCTAAAATTTTAATTGGTCTAGAAATAAAACACTTGTATAAGCTATATTTGGCTAAAATATGGCCTGTGTTGACGTACAACACGCGTTGCCATGGCAACGCGCATGTCACTTTATAAACAAGTGTATGTCAGTTACGTGGTAGTGTGTGTTTAGTGTTTATTTTCCTTTCTTTACGCATTATCCTGTATAGTAGGGTAGACGGGAAGTAGCTAGTGTCAAGACACTCCGTACACCGCTCTCCGCGGAATTCCAGATATAACGTGTCGAGTTGCAAACGCCGCATTGTTTTGCCATAGCGAGGAAATTAATATAATCTGTATATAAATATTCCCCGAGTGGGAATCGAACCCACATCCACCCGATCGCGTTTACAGTCAGACGCTCTCCCACAAGATGGTTGGGGTTTTGGCATAATAAATTTCAATATACATAACATGTCCCACGGGTCGCATTGTGACCCTCGTTGTTGGTGGTCGTGTGTCGGACGCCAGTGGTCGGAGGGTCGATTAAAGGGAAACCCCCAAAACGGGTAGCTTCATTATAATGCGTTTAGGAAATTGTTAAATGCAATCCTTTTTTTTTTATTTTTTTAATAATTTATTAGAATGGAAATTGTTTGTATGGGAGACAGTGCTCGCGGGAAACGGTTGTGAGTTCGATTCCCAGTCGCAGTCGCTCCTCAATACGCAATGTTTCGAATTCAGCGGAAGATCTTGTAGTGATTACTGAGTGTCTCGTCTAGTGTCAAGACACTCCATTGGCTCCTTCCTGTCCGAAATCGACAAAATAAATTAAAAATCTATTTCATACATATTTATAACATTTTTTGTTCAGTTTAACGCTTATATCATGATAGCAGGGTAGACAGGAAGTATTTAGTGTCAAAACACTCTGTACTCCGCCTTCCGCCTAATTATAATTGCGTGTTGATTTGCGGAACTCAACGCCGCACTTTGTCTTACCAGAGCGATTCCCAGTTCTATAGCAATCTAGCAATATTCCCAGCTAAATATATGTTTGGACTTACAAAGTCCCCTTACTAAATAAAAACGTTCTTAGCAAATGATAAACGTTGACATAACACGTGACGGCGCGTGCGCATGTCTTTATCCCGTATAATAAAAATTTAAAATTATTTTCCCTTCTTCCTCGCTCTAGAAAGAAAAAGTACGGCGTTAAGTTCCGCCACTCAAAACGCAACATCTCGAATTCGAGGGTAAGAACACCTCCTGTCTACCCTGCTAGGCTGCATAGAAAAATCCGTTTAAAATTGCTGGTGAAACATAGCACGGCGTTGAGTACCGCCAATCAACACTCAAAGTCTCGAATTCGATCAGAAAGTATTGATTGGGTTCTTTCTTACTAATTTGCTCTGAAAAACGATTTATTTGAAAGGTCGTTAATATTTAAGTATCTGGATACGTCCCATTGACCCCTCCATATCTTTGCAATTGTAAACAAAGGCCACGTGTCTGACTCGTGCAGGGGCAAGGATAAGGGGTATCTTTTATCCTCCCACATAGCAGGGTAGTCAGAGAGAACGTGATATCCGTCCCACTTGGAAACATTGTGTGTTGCGAGTGGCTAGCGGAACTCAACGCCGCGCGTTCGCTGACAGAGCGGGCGAATGAAAATAGTTTAAATATTATCGTTTACTTCAATGTTTGTATGTAATATTAAAATAATCGCTTTTTACCAAACGCATATGTTTGTATATACGGTATATATATATATAACAGTCTGTCTGTTTGTTTCGGATAATCTCTGGAACGGCTTGACCGATTTCGATGTCACTTTCACTGGCAGATAGCTGATTTAATAAGACGTAACTAAGACTACTTCTAGCTTAAAATTTTAAAATAAATATACAAAGATGTTAAATTTCACGCAAACCAAATAACAGGACCGGTCGTAGCGCAGTGGCACAGTGTCTGAGTGTAAACACGATCGGTTGTGGGTTCGATTCCCACTCGGGGGAATGATTATAAAAAAAATAATCTCATTTTCTCGCTCTGGTAAGACAATACGTGGCGGTAAGTTGCGCCACTCCACACGCAATGTCTCGATTTAGGCGGGAAACGGACTACGGAGTGTCTTGACACTAGGTATTCCCGGTCTACACTGCTGTGCGGGATAAACTCGTAAAGCTAAAAAAAATCACAGGCACAGCTAGTTAAAATGATAATTATAATTGAGAAAAAAAAAATGGAACTATTTGTTTGTTCGTCATATTCCACCGCTATAGTAAGAAAAAACACAGTGTTAAGCTCCGCAACTCAACACAGCATTTCTCACAACCACAAACATCGCGTTTCCAGTCGGAATGTTAAATATATGTACAATTTGCAAAAAAAAAAAACAATTAGCGCATCAGTTTAATCCGGGAATCGACCCCGCGACCTTTTCTCATGCCTGTCAGATTACATTAAGCTCCGCTGATATGGGGTTCACGAGAGGGATGTGAGGGGTTACGCAATTTGTTTGCACGATCCGTTATTTTAATGTATTTTCTATATATGTATATATTAATTATTAAAAAAAAGAGTTTAACGCTGTTAATAGACAGAAATGTGAAGGTTATGGGTTTCATACACTCCTCAGAGTACTGATTTTATTTAAATTTATATTATTTTTCCACTCTGATGAGATAAAATGCGGCGTTAGGACCCGCCACTTAACACTCAATGTTCTTATTTCAGGCAGAATGCAGGTGGAGTGTCTGAACACTATGTTGTCTTTAACTACCCAGAAAACTTCTATAAATGTTTAACAAATTATATCTCAGATTTCTTTACACTTAACCGCTTCAAGTGACACATGCCAAAGGAAGCTGATTAAATAGTCTACGTAACCTAACCTCGCATTTTTGTCTAAAGAAACGACAAAATGAGAGGCACTAAATTATTATCAGTACCTCGCTCTGATTGGCAAAGCGCTGCGTTAAGTTCCGCCACTCACACACTTCCTGTCTACCTGAATATGCGAATTAAAGATATTAAACTAAAAAACCTATATAAAAAACAATATTTACCCCAAACTAGATTTAAACTCAGTATCGTCGTCTTCAAACTACCCTCAAAAACCCAAAACACAAATGAGTATTTCATAATACAGAAACACGCCCAATTTCTGTAATATGATGAATGACACCACTTAGCGAATCGATTTTTTTTCTTTATTTCGACGCACCCCTTATATAAACCGAGCTTAGGGCGCAGGGTACTGTTGCCAAAACAAATTATTGGGGCTTTTAATAACGTTTTAATATTCGTCTTCTTTTTTAGCTTTACGCTTGTATCCTGCACAGCAGGGTAGACGTGAAGTACCTAGTGTCAAGACACTCCGTACTTCGCTTTCCACCGAATTCGTGTTGAGTGGTGGAACTCAACGACGCCCATTTTTCTTACCAGAGAGAGGAAGTGATAATAATTTTAAATATAATCACTCCACCGAGTGGGGATCGAACCCACAACCGGTCGCGTTTACAGTCGGACGCTCTATAAAATTATTTGAAACAAATTAACTATTAAGAACTGGAAATGTATTTTCATTACTGTAAAGGATTTAAAACATCGCGTGTTGGATTTTAAAAAGGGATTTTCGAATACCAAAATGTATGTAAAATCCGATTAAAAAAAGCAGTGGAGAGTGAAATACGGAGTGTCTTGACACTGGGTACTCTCTGTGTATCCTGCGATGCGGGATACAAAGCGTGAAGCTGAAAAAATTATAATTTTCGTCTTCTCAGCGAAGTAGGCGGAGAGTATAAGGTCAAAGTAATGAATATGCAATTGCATAATGAAGTAATAGAAATAATAACAATAATAATAATAATATATATATATATATATATATATATATATATATATATATATATATATATATATATATCAGACAAGAAATAGTAACGTTGGAAGCCTTTCTTATATTCATAGATTGTTTTTTTTTATTAAAAAAAATATATTTTCATTCCTACCAATTTAATTTAATTTTTATATATATATTTTTTGTCATCAGTACCTGCTAAAGTCAGGACAGATTATTGTTTTTTTATAATTGAATTTTAATAAAGCGATTTTGTTGTATGCAAGAGGTTAGTTGTCTTACTGTAAACGCGATCGGTTGTGGGTTCGATAAACACTCGGGGTAATGATTATATTTGAAATTATTTCCATTTTCTCACTCTGGTAAGATAAAGGGCAGCGTTGAGTTCCGTCACTTAGCACGCAATGTGTCTAATTCAGCGGAAAACGGAATACGGAGTGTCTTGACACTATGTACTTTCTGGCTGTGCGGGATAAAAACGTGAAGCTAAAACAAAAAAAAAATCGATACCAACTTAAAAAAGTTGACTGATTGATTTCTTAGCATAACTGAGGAGGGTGGGACCCCTTCTAATATACAGGGTGTATGTAAAATGTATAGCGGGTAGAATATGTTCTAATTGGTAGGGATTTCTTTTGACGATATGTGGAACAGCGTCTGAATATAAACGCGATTGTTCTAAGTTCGTATTCAAATCTGTCAAGACAATTTGCGGTGTTAAGTTCTGTGATTTTCTTTATTCTTATATTTATTCGGACAATGTTAGAAATTGATGAATGAGCTTTTTTTAGGAGAGTTACTTCACTACAAGAGGCCTGAAGAGAGTGATTATAATTAAATTATTTTTATTTCTTCACTTTGGTATTGCTATCCGCGACGTAGAATTTCGCACTCAAAATGGAATATCTTGAATACGGTGGAAAACGGAATACGGAGTGTCCTGACACTAGGTACTTCTTGTCTACCCTGCTATACTATAAATATGCAAAACTAAGAAAAAAGAAAGAAAAAATTTGCATATATTTGAAATAATCCAAAAAATGCTTTGCTTTACAATTTAAGTAACGGAACTCAACGCCGCGTTTTATCTGACCGGAGCGAGGAAATAAAAAACAAATACATTGTACAATTCCCACAATTGTGTACCTACCCTGTCTCTTTTCTTTGGCCTGGGATTGAACCTGTGACCAACGTGAACTTAAAAAACAATTCTGTTCCACCAAAAAGTAATCCTCTTTAATATAATAAAGTAAACAATTTAAATTTCCAAACTATTTGTACCCACCCCTTATACAGGGGTGCCCATAAAGTGGTTTATTATCTATTTATTGGATTTTAGGGGTTTGGTATTAGACTGGTATTTGTATAGGGGTTGACGGATCGACATGTTGATGATTATATATATATATATATATATATATATATATATATATATATATATTTAAATTTAAGCGAATTTTTGATAAAATTAAATTATCTTAATTCTACTTTATATACATATATACTTGCAATATACGTTTTTATTTGTGTTTTTTAGACTATATACACACTTACTGATAAGACTAAACGCAGCGTTGAGTTCCGCAACTCAACATGTAATGTTTCAAATTAGATGGAAATTGGAGGACAGAGTGTTTTGCAACTAGATGGCGGAACTTAGCCCCGTCCTGCGTAACACCACAAGGAAATGAAAATAATATAAATATAATCGTTAGCCTAGTGAGAATCGAACTCACAGCCGATCTCGTTTTTAGCCAGACTCTGTCCCACTGCGCCACCGGCCTCATAATTAATATTTTTTTTAATATATATTTATTTTGTTTCTCTTTCAGATGACGAACTGTGTCAGGACAGTCCGAAGCTGAAGTATGGAGGCAGGCTGGCTGGTGCTCGCCGCCGCCTTCGTGGCGGTGTTCGCACAGAACAATAGAAGTGAGTGATTGATCACTACTTTCAGAGAGATGTAGAGAATTGAGTGACGTGCCACTTAGCAGCTTATCTAAAATATTAATACGTAAGGCAAATATCTTTGTACCCCTTTTCACGAAAATAACGCGAACTGTGGAGTATAGAAGGCGCAGTTATAGTTTATATATTTTATTAAAATAATCGTGGCGAGGTCGTCTGACTGTAAACGTAACAGGTTGTGGGTTCGATCCCCACTCGGGGGAGTGATTATATTTAAATCATTTTCACTTCCTCGCTCTGGTGAAGACAAAGTGCGTCGTTGAGTTCCATCACTCTACACGCAATGTCTCGAATTCGGTGGAAAACGAAGCACGGAGTGTCTTAACACTAGGTACTTTCTCTCTACCCTGCTATGCGGGATAAAAAGCATGAATCTCAAAAAAATAATGCTGTACAGCGTCTGGCAGTAAACGCGATCGGTTGTGGATTCGATTCCCATTTGAAGGAATGGTTTGTATTTACATTATTTTCGTTTCCCTATAGAAAGATAAAGCGCGGAGTTGAGTTCAATCACTCAAAACGCAATGTATCAACTTCCGCGGGGGAATTACGGAGTGTCTTGACACTAGGTACTTCCTGTCTACCCTGCTATGTGGGATTAGCTAATAATATCTTCAAAATTAACGTAGATTTAGATAAAACTGAACCCCCTAACACATTGACTCAAAAACCATACAAAATATATCACAATGAGCGCTTCCGGTGGCCATTTCCGGTATCTGCAGATTGCCGGAAACTGCCATTTTAGTTGTTTACGAATTTTGATTTCCTAATAGTAAACTGTTGAGATTTAAGAAGTTCTGATTCTAAGGGATTTAAATCATAGATTAACTTAATTATAAATTATTTAAAATTGTATTCTTTTATTTGAACCTGTTATAACTTATATGTGTATGTATAATAAAAAATGAGATTTTTTTTGTAGCTTCACGCTTTATCCCGCATAACAGGGTAGACAGGAAGTACCTAGTGTTAAGACACTCCGCACTTCGGAAAACGTTTCGCCAAATTCGAGAGATTGCGTGTTGAGTGGCGGAATTAAACGCCCGCTTTGTCTTATCAGAGCGGGGAAATGAAAATAATTTTAAATATAATCATCAATACACCCCCCGAATGGGAATCAAACTTACCACCGCTCGCATATACTGTCGGTTGCTGTTCCACAAGACACGACCGGTCTCATTTGTATTGTCAAAATAAAAAAGGCTAAGTCATAAAGGCGTGTATACATACATATGCGGTTATTTCAATATTACAATTCTATTTATTTGGATAAAAATTTAATGACATAAAGCGGTGTTGAGTTCCGTCACTAACTAAGTCTAAGAAGAGAGAAGACAAGAGTCTTGACTCTAGCATCTAGCAGATGTTATATATATATATATATATATATATATATATATATATATATATATATTTAAGAGAAACCCCACGAGAAAAGTAAACGTTTCATGAAAATTCAAATAATAAACAAATTTAATTTCCGGGAAATAATTATTATATAAATTTAAATTAATGATAACAGGCATTTTAAGTTAAAACATCCTTCCATTGTTCGAATATGCTATCCCAATTTTCATATATATCCCGCGGGATTGATAGCAAATCCCTATAATATGGGATGAAATCATAGTTAATATTTGATATATAATAAAATTGAAACTGATCGCTGTCTGTACATTGAAGATATATGAGAGAAAATATTATTAATATAACAGAAAAACAACACACTGATTTCAATTTTTTTTTTATCTTTGTATGTGTGTTTGTGCACGCTTATCTCGGAAACGGCTTGACCGATTTCAATACAGTTTTCACTGTTGTATTTTGACGACCTTTCCTTAATATTTAGTGTTTATTTCACTTCAATCGGATCATAAATAAGAGATTTATAGCCATTTAAAATGTTTTGTTTTTCGATAATTATAACAAGAGTCAAGGTATATATGTAGAAGACTGTTGTATCTACCACATACGTTATTGTCATTTCTCCACTTTTATATGATAAAGCGCGGATATATCCGTCTAAAAGGGAGACATAGCGTAACTCAACGCCACGCTTTGTCTTGCCAGAGCGAGGATATGTTAATAATTTAAATATAATATCCCCAAGTGCGAATCGAACCCACAACCAATCGCGTTTACAGGCAGACGGCTTTACATTCTGACGCTGTCCCACAAGTTTACCACTCAACATATAATATCGTGGATTTCGAATGGAAAGCAATCAACGGAGTGTCTCGACACTATATTATTTGTGTGTTCATATGCTTGTGTTTGTGTGTGTGTGTGTGTAGGGAAATATCAACTTTTTTGTTTAACCCCAAATCAGGTAACAAATAACCAACTGTAAAGACACTCCGTTCATATTTTCTCTTTAAAGAAACATTACGTATCGAATAGCGCAACTCAACGCCACGCTATGTCTTGCCAGAGCGAGGAAATGTTGATAATTTAAATATAACTCCCCTGAGTGGGAATCGAACCCATAACCGATCGCGTTTACAGGCAGACGTCTCACAAAGACACGACCGCCCTCTAAAAAGTTCGACACTAAATCAAAGTATGGAAGTTTTGGGACAGTTTTTACAGCTTTTCTCAATATATTTTAGCTATGAAAAGATTTGAACTTTGGACTTTACGTTCTTATAAAGTTTAAAATATTTGCTTGTTTAATATATATTTATTGAGGTGATAGCCTCAATAGAATATTTTATATATTTTTTTTCTAGCTTCACGCTTTTATCCCGCTCAGCAGGGTAGACAATAAGTATCTAGTGTCAAGACACTCTGTACTCTGCTTTCCATTCGCGAGATTGCGTGTTGAGAGGCGGAACACAACGCCGCGTTTTGTCTTACTAGAGCGAGAGAATGAAAATAATAAAGAATCCACAACCGATCCGTTTACAGTTGAACTCTGTTCCATCCCACGATTGAGATAAAAAAAATATTTAAATAAGCTATAAAACAAAGTTGAGTTCCTCCACTCAACACGAAATATCTCGAATTTGATGGAAAGCGAAGTACGGAGTGTCTTGACACTAGATACTTTTTATTTATCTTACTATGTGTATATATATATATATATATATATATATATATATATATATTTATATATTTATATATATATATATATATATATATATATATATATATATATATTTATATATATATATATATATATTGTAATGTTAAAAACAAGCAAGTTATTGTTTTTGTTTTACTCTGTTACGAACAATTATTTGATTTTAGCTCCGTTTATATTTATTTGCAAAAAATTGTTTTATAGCTTTTGTTTGTTAACTTTTGAAAGCGTATCCAGTTTATATTGGAATACATTTATGGAAAATATGTAAAATGACTGACTCGATTTTTTTAGCTTCTATAGACCCTTTAGCTTGAACCCTTGCGGGGTAGTCAGAGAGTACGAAGCGCCAAACACTACGGTCCCTGCATACCTCTTTCACCTCGTCCACAGTCATTATCCTCTTCATGCATGCCCTTCGAGGGGTCCTCATGCTTTTTACGTGACCTTCCTCCAATATCTTCGATACTATGTTTTCAAAGGTCAACCGAGGTTTTCTGGCAAACTGATCGTTTTATTTACATTATTTTAATTTTCTGGCACTGGCAAAAAAGAGGAGGTGGTGGTTGTAAGAGTAGAGAAGCTCAGGGTTGCTAGTTATTGCTATATTATTAATATTTTTTTATCTTCCACAGATAACAATAGAATTTTCTTAACCTCTAAATAACCTGGTCCACTCTTATTCAAAACTTATAAAAATTTAGTTCAACCCCTTTATAGCGAAGAAAATCCGCCTAAAACCTAATCTTCCTTACGTCGAAAACTATAACGCCTTCTTTCATATAGCAGTCCTATTCTCCGCTTTCCTACCAAATTCAGGACACTAAGTGTTTATTGGCGTAACTAAACGCCACGTATCGTTCTACCAAAATGCATAAATGAAATAATCTATATTTAATTGCTGTCTGTAGACATTTATTAATGTACCAAATTACAAAACAACGATTTTGACGATTTAAAATTTCCATCTGTTTGTCTGTTCGTTTGTGCATGCTAATCTCAGAAACTATTTAACCAATTTAAATGCAGTTTTCACTATTGTATTTAAGCAATATTTAGTGTTTATTTTATTTTAAACATTTAGTGTTTATTTTATTTTAAACATTTAGTGTTTTTTATTTTTATTGGTTTATAAATAAGAAAGTTATATAAATTTAAAGTATTTTGTTCAACAAAACTGTAGCAAGAGTCGATGCCACTAGTTATAAACAAATTATTGATTATTAAAATTATGTTTTTCCAAGTTTCTTTATTGTATATTTACAATGAAAATGTCGACTCTGTTTGTCATTTGGTAAATGTGTACCGGAAATACGGTTTGTGATTTAAATCGTGGAATGAAAATATTTGTGAAATAATTTGTAATTATAGTACTTTCAACGCCATCGTGTATCTGTTCTTGGTGGTAGTTGGTTCGATTCCCACTTGGGTGTTTGGGGATGCTTTACATGGCTTATTATTTTTAAAGTGTTATTCCACACTAAGAACTAGAAAACCGTTTTGAAAAAAAATATCTAAATACCACCAAGCCTTGCGTTAGAAAAGTACCACTTAAAATTTCTGCCAGTTAACGCGTCGTCAAAATCGGACCAACTGTTCCAGAGATTAACTGAAACAAACAAACAGACATACGACAATTGTATAAAAAATTATTTCACTTCTATAAGGGGTCCCTTGACATATAATATAATAGTTATGAATTATATATACAATTTTCAGAATATTTTAACATTACAAAGTTTTTTCAAACTATTAAAATAAATTGAAATCTCTACTAGGAAATTTAAATTAAATTATCAAATAACACTCATCCAATCTTGTTTTATCTAGCGTAAACCAGTTTTAATCGGTACAAACGAGTTTTAACTGGAATCTGACTTTATTAAAAATATTACAAATACTTACATTTCTAATACAAATAAATAAAACTGTAATGTCTGTTTGTAACATTGAATATTTATCAATTATCTGTTTGTCAGTTTGTTGTCTCTGGAACGGATGAACCGATTTTGATAAGACTTTTACTGATAGATAACTGATGTAACAAGAAGTAACTTAGACTGTATTCATTTTAGAATTATAAAAAAGAGATATAGAGATATTAAATTTTACGTGTACGAAGTCGCGACCACGGCCAGCATGAAATATAATATGTACAGATAAAAAAAACTATTAAACAATAAATCGTGGTCTAACCGGAAGTCGTCCATTACGGGTGAAGCGGAAGTCGGTCGTTAACACTTCCCTGTGGCTATTGCCTTCAGACATGACCCTTTTAATTGGAAAAACCTAAGCAGAGGATTAAAGCTGAACCGATTTTGATTAAGCAATTATATTAAATAGTAAAGAAATGAGCAAAATTGAGTTATTATCAAATGATTTATTTAGTTTCTAGTCACCACTAAATTATTATTTTTTTCAGCATTATTTTTAATGGTTTGAAGTAAAAATTTATTATAATATAAATAATTGAGTATGTTTTCGCGCTTTATTCTAGTTGTGAGTTCGATTCTCATTACCATTCATGAAAAAACTCTTTCTTAAGACAAACGGCGGCGTTGAGATCCGCACCATGTCTGGATGTTAGGCTGAAAGGAAAGAACGGAATTTTGCAATAGAAATTAATGAAACCATTTATACACACTACACTCACTGTATTGTTGTTTCAGATGATGGTCCAAGGTTCATATCTCGTGGTCACTCGTTCAGAACTGTTGTTGGTGATACGCTGCTGCTACCTTGCCAAGTACAAAATTTAGGTAAGAAAATAGAAAAAAAGCCCGTCGTGTCTTATGTTACAGAATCTGACTGTAAACACGATCGGTTGTGGGTTTAATATACAATCGGGGGATTGATCATATTTTAATTATTATCATTTCCTCGCTCTGGTAAGACACAGCGCGGCGTTGAGTTCCACCAATCAACACACAATGCCTTGAAATCAGTGGAGAGTGGTGTACGGAGTGTCTTAACAATAGCACCTAGTGTTCTTGTCTACCCTGCTATGCAAAATAAAGAAAATGAAGCTGAAAAAAAACATTTATAACAGTGGATCATAGTTGTGGATTCAATAGACGTCAAAAACACAGTGTTGAGATCCGCCACTCAACATGCAGTGTATTTAATTTGAGTGGAAAGCGGAGTACAGCGCGGATAAAAGCGTGAAGCTAAAAAATAAAAAAAATCAGGGACATAAAAAATATAAAATCATCAAAGTTTACGAACACAGCGATCTCATCGCCAAAACAGTAATCTTCCAGAAATCTTTGAGCTTCCAAAAGGCATTGGGAGTAAAAAAAGGAAATGGGTTGAGAGGTGGACAGATAGACAATATATATATACATACATAATTATACTTGCTATAAAGGTGACGAGTAAGGAAAAACAACTATATTTCCAGGGTCCCTCGTACTTCTCTGGAGACGGGGTCCAGCAGTTCTGACAGCAGCAAGCCTGATGGTGACAAGAGATGAGCGATTCCGTTTAGTGGACGGATATAACTTACAGATCACTGAAGTTGGACCACAGGTAAGTTGATTTAAATAGAAATGTCAGTTCTGTGAGTCTAGAAATTGTTTGATATTAAGTTCTTATATAATGGTTAAATTCTTTGATTTTCTCCATTTTTTAAATGAAAAATAAAGAAATTCCAGATCAATCACGTATACGATGTTGGTATACGAAAATATTTTTGTGAAGACCGTGGTCCGTGGTCCACAGATGGTCTACCTGTAAATGTGTTAGAAATTATATTATTAACAATACTATCTTGCCAAAACAACACGCAAAACTTTTGAACAAATAAAAAAGAAGTTGAGACAAAAATGAATATGGCGGTCGTAAACTTAATTTTTTTTAAGTAGAATGTATAAACTAAACTTAGATAACCTAGTGTCAAGACACTGCTTTCCGTCTTAAATGGAAACATTACGGTACAAGAAGGCCTCTAAAATGGTGTCTTGTGGAACACCGTGTGACTGATAAAATATTGGTTGTCGATTTGATACACACTCGGGAAGTGATTATATTTAAATCACCTCCGTTTCACCGCCTTGGTAAGTACGGAGTTTAGCTCCGACGATTCGGGCGAACGGCGAACGTAGTATCTTGACACTAGACGACCCTGCTATGCGGGATAAAGCGTGATGTTGATTTTTTTTAATTAGAGAAATTGTCAGAACAGACTAAATATGTATTTAAGTAATACAGGAAATATCTGATAATAAAAAAAACACTTTACTATAATAACCTTGTCATCGAGTCACCTTCACGACTCAATTTAAACCACAAAAATTTCTTGCCGTAAAAATAACGAACACCTTTATGACCCCAATTACCATATATTTTGCCCCAATTATGCTTTTTTTGGGGCACATTGTGGCATTTTATGGGGCTGTTTAGGCGTCAGTGCAAAGTGGTCTAACTTAAATGGTGGTTTTATTGGAAAGTATGCAGAAATATGGGAATGTGTGTGCTGTTACGTGTTAAAAGTGCTGGGTTATATTTTTAGAGCCGCTCTGAGTAAGAACCCTTATTTATTTATATATATATATATATATATATATATATATATATATATATATATATATATATATATATATATAATGTACTATTGTAAACATAACTATATATATGTAACGGAACATTTTCTTTACAGATATAACGGATATATAGATATACAGATGTTATTTATTATAGAGGCCGGTCGTGTGTTGTGTGACAGCGTCTGACTGTAAACGCGATCGGTTGTGTGTTCGATCCCCACTCGAGGGTGTGATTATATTTAAAAAATATTTTCACTTTCTCGCTCTGATACAGACAAAGTTCGGCGTTGAGTTCCACCAGTCAACACGCAATGTCTTGACTTCGATGTGCAGCAAATATATTATACACAATAAATCAAATTTAACGTTATACCGAATTCCCCCAGGACGCTGGTGACTACGTGTGTCAGATATCTGACAGGGTGGCTCGGGATCAGGTGCACACAGTGGAAGTCCTGGTGCCTCCGAGTGTCAGAGCGTCTCCCGAGTCCAAGCATGCTGCGGCGAGACGTGGCGGGGCGGCCGTGCTGGAGTGCAGGGCTTCTGGGAATCCAGTACCCACTGTTACTTGGCATAAATTGGTAAGGAGGGAATGTATTTTATGTATTATTTCTGATTTGTTTTGGGTATCTCGATGAGGAATTGAGGAATTGAATATAATTCCATTGTAAATAGCAGGAATATTGTGAGAATTCGTGTATATTTTTGGACTTACCAGAATTTTCATGCCTCACCTCAACCTCAAGCTTCCTTACTTTTGAAAGATTATTAAAGAGAAGAAGATATATATATATTTTATCTTTATGTATCTTTTATTTTATTTATCTATATTTTATTACTTTTATATCAGTTATATATACATATATCTCGAATGTCTCGACTTCAGGGGAACAGCGACACTAGGTCGGTAGGTAGGTAGGTCTTGACACTAGGTACTTCCTGTCTACCCTGCTATGCGGGATAGAAGCGTGAAGCTAAAAAAACACAAATCTAAAGTATACTTTTCGAGCCCATTATTGTAATAGAAACAACCCTCTGATCTCGAATTTGAACCCAATACAAAGAACAGCTAATACTACGCATTTGCGTCTTTCAAGTACTAGACACTCTGTTTTCCATCTATTGAAGAGAGATAGAGTGTTGAGTGTACAAAGGAAAAGGGCGTTTGTGGAGCCATGGGACATCGTCTGACTGTAAACGCGATCGGTTGTGGGTTCGATCCCCACTCGGAGGAGTGCTTATATTTAAATTATTTTCACTTCCTCGCTCTACTAAAACCAAGCGCGACGTTAAGTTTCGCCACGGAGTACGGAGTGTCTTGACACTAGGTACTTCCTGTCTACTCTGCTGTGCGAGATGAAAGCGTGGTAAAGCAAATTTTAATAAAACTTGAAAAATAAGCAAACTTTTTCTTTACGTTAGAACCAGCTGTGACGAACCATCTCGACTTCTTGAACACTCTTATATTGAGAACAATAACTGTTGTAAAAACTTGATTTTTAGGACTTCAGTTTGAATATTTACGGCTTCAAGATACTTTTGGAAAAAATAATAGAATTTTGTCAGTTGATGTCAGTCGTCATATTTCAGTGGTATAGCGTTGGAATGTAAACGCGAGTGGTTGTGGGTTCATATCACACTCGGGGGATTATTTTTGAAAGACATACGCATAGACGAGTATAATATTGGCATTGATATATATGTATGTATATATATATATATATATATATATATATATATATATATATATATATATATATATATATATATATATATATGAGTGACTGGAAATAAATATAAACCATTCCTTCGAGCGGAATCGAACACACAATCGATCGTGTTTACAGTGAGATACTGTGCCATTACGTCATGACCAGCAAATATTTTTTTTAGCTTCTTGCTTTTCTCCTGCGTAGCAGTGTAGACAGAAAGTATTTGGTATCAAGTCACTCCGTACTTCGCTTTCCACCGAATTCGAGATGTTGCGTGTTGAGTGGTGGAACTTAACGCCGCACTTAGTCTTTTTACCAGAGTAAGGTAGTAAAAATAATTTAAATATAATCACTCCACCGAGTACGGATCGAACCCACAACCGATCGCGTTTACAGTCAGCTGTTGTCCCACTGCGCCACGATCGGCCTCATATATATATTCTTTAGATTATTTATACTAGCTAATTACAAAATCAAAGAATTTTGGGGAATACGTAGAGAGCTTTATAAATAAATAATTGCAATATAAAAGTTAGGAATTTCAAATATTAGTGTATTAACAATAATAATAAAAATATAATAATAAAAAAACAATAATAATGATGGGGATGGGGTCAGCCCCAATATCTTTGTCCACCACTGCCATTGGTCCAGTATGTCATCAACGGTGACTTCAGACCTTCACATCATCATCCTGAACTTCAACACTACGTCTTGCCACCTTGTCTTGGCTCTAACAACTCTATACATAACCTCTTGTTTTACGAGTGAAAATAGCGTTACTGATGGTGCCTGATTGGGGACTCGGGACAGAATTGGCAGAAATAGGCCACCCTGTTGGCCCATTAAAACCTCATGGTGCTCTTCCTGACCGCCACTAACCAGGATCTTGGATACACCCCGATTCTTGCGTAAGCTCCGGCCGCTGTATATAACTTCTATAATATATATTATATTTTTTTTTTTCAGAACGAGTCAAGCACACGTCTTGCAGAAGGTGCCCAACTACAGTTATCGCGTTTAGAACGCCAGCACAGCGGTAAATACGCGTGTACTGTCGACAACGGCGTCGGCCAACCCATAGTCACTGAGTTCCAACTGCAAGTCCTATGTAAGTCACTGTAACCGACTTTTATATGTGGAAGCCAAAGAGAAACTAGTGTCTGGACACTCCGTTCTATACGTTTCCATACTTAGCTCGCGGTTGGTGTATGAACATATATTTTAAATATATTGATTTCCTCGGGTGTGTACCAAACCCAAAACCATCACAATCAGACTTTGGCCTTAAGGCAGATAGAAGAACTAAAAATATAATATTTTAAATTAACTTCACATTTTTATCCCGCATAGCAGGGTAGACAGAAAGTACCTAGTGTCAAGACACTCCGTACATTACTTTCCAGTGAATTCGAGACGTTGTATGTTGATTGGTGGAACTCAACACCGCACTTTGTCTTAACAAGCTTATATAAGTACTCTGATAAGTTTTAGTTTATATATTTTCTCTTTTATGGTTAATATTTTTTATTTAATTTTGTGTTGTTTTGATTTACCAACTTGTTGAGGGTCGGTTGTGGGTTCGATTCCCACTCGGGGGAGTGATTATATATAAATTATTTTCACTTCCTCGCTCTGGTAAAAGACAAAGTGCGGCGTTGAGTTCCACCACTCAACACGCAATATCTGCGGTATAAAAGCGTGAAGCTAAAAAAAATTATGTCACCAGTTTTTTTTTTATATGTAATATTTAAAATAAATGTTTTTTTTTTTAATTTTATTTGACTTCAGATTAATCTGAAGTCTTTATAATCACATTGCTGGCTTCTACTTGCTTTTCGTCACTGAGTTAAGTCACTGGTTCGTATCCTGCTACGTTCAAATTGTTTTAACGCTTCTAAGCATGTTTTTTATTTTAATAATTTCCTTATTGTATTTAAAACTAATATTTATTTAATGTTAATTATTATTTCATTATAATTGTTAAAAAAAAAATATTTTTTTTTAAATTTTAGATCCACCAGAGATCACCGTGGAGAGGTCGTGGGTTCACACCGGGGAGGGGTTCCGGGCAGAGTTGTTGTGTACAGTACTTGCTGACCCACCAGCTGAGGTATGGCTACACAAACAAACAAAAACACCTTCAGTCGTATACAGAGAACAATTCGAAATTAATTTATTTTGTTCTATATATTTTTTTTGGTTTAAATTAGGCGTAAAGTTAATACCATCTTGGATTTATAAAAAAAAAATTAGCAGTTCCACGCTTTACTGTACATGTCAATGTCAAAGGCGATCTAGTGTCATGACACAAAAATGACTCAAAAATGACACAATATTAGAAAACATTTTTGAAAAAACGTATAATTTTTTTTTTATTTATACGAAAATGTTATACAAAAATGTTTTCTAATCCCAAGTGTGGAGTAACACTTTAAAAATAGTAAATATTAAAATAAAACAGCAATCTCTCTTGTTAAACGATTATTTCTGAATAATCTTTAAGTAGTAGACATTTGTACAAATCTCTCTACAGAGATGCTAACAACATAAATAACGTTGTAACAAAACGAATAAGAATTTCGACGTAGCTGGTAGTAGAACGTATGGCTTAGCGGTCAGAGCGCTTGGACGGTATCCAAGAGGCACGGGTTCAAATCCCGCTGCGTTCAAATTTTTATACGTTTTTTCAAAAATATTTTCTAATCCTAAATGTGGAATAACACTTTAAAAATAGTAAATATGACACAATATTGCCAATAAAAACCAAATAAAGCTATTCTATTATATATTTTACGTGTTATTTACGTTTTTATACACACTTAAAAATGGAAGACATTGCTCTGTGTCAGAATTCAGCAAAGTGTCTTGTCATTGGGTTGTCTTTGCCTGCTGTGCGGGATAAAGCGTGAAGCTGTTTTTTTTAAATATTATATTTTTAGTTATATTCATTTAAAACATAGGATTGATGAGGCCGGTCGTAGGATGGCGTTTCACTGTAAACGCGATCGGTTGTGGGTTCGATCCCCACTCGGGACTGTGTTTATATACTAAATTATTTTCATTTCCTCGCTCTGGTAAAGGCAAAGTACGGCGTTGATTTCCACCACTCAACACGCAATGTCTCGAATTCAATGGAAAGCGAAGTACGGAGTGTCTTGACACTAGGTACTTTCTGTCTACCCTGCTATGCGAGATAAAAGCGTGAAGCTAATAAAAAATTTTGTTCCCAGGTGCTCTGGTACCAGAACTCATTCCCGCTGAGCGCGTCAGAGCGCGTCACCATGTCAGTGAGAGGCAACAACCACACCCTTCTGATAGCGAACGTGCAGCCCGAGGACTTTGGGAATTATACGTGAGCATATATCATTTATTTCAGATAATATATATATATATATATATATATATATATATATATATATATATATATATATATATATATATATATGTAGCCCGTGGTGGTACAGTGGGACAGTGTTTGACTGGAGTGTTAGTGGGATTGTATTTAAATTATTTTCACTTCCTCGCTTTGGTAAAAGTGCGGCGTTGAGTTCCACCAATCAACTCGCAATGTATCGAATTCGGTGGAATGCGAAGTACGGAGTGTCTTGACACTAAGTACTTTCTGTGTACCCTGCTACGCGGGATAAAAGCGTAAAGCTAAAAACATATATGTGTTTTTCTTTACAATCTATAATAAAAGCTTTAATTTTCGCAATATTAACTAAGTACTAAACTATTTTAAACGGATTAATTGCGTATATTTTGGTATTTGAAAATACATTTTCCACACATCTACCCGCAAGTGTGACCACGGACTACTGTGAAGTGTTCAAAATATCGAGTTTTCAAAAATTTTGTTTGAAATACCAATATATACGCGATCAAATAGTTTAAAATAGTTTCATTTAAAAATATTCACGGTATATCTAGATATATGTATATCATAGACAACCGAATGTCAAGACACTATTAAGTTATTTCTGCTCAAAGTCAAGACATTGCGTGTTGTGTTCAATAGAAAAAGGGAAATATATTGTCAAGATATATTCGTTTAGCTTACCTTAAAACTTCACGCTTTTATCCCGCATAGTGTCAAGACACTGCGTTCTCTGCTTCCCTCTCAACTCAAGACACTGCGTGTTGAGTGGTGGAATTTATACCGCATAGTAGGTTAGACAGGGAATACCTAGCTTCAAGACTAAGTAGAGTGGCGGAACTCAACGCCGCGCTTTGTCTTACCAGAGTGAGAATAGGTAACTAGTTGAAACATAATCATTCCATAGAACGAACTCACGGTCAGACCCTGACACGACCGGCCTCGCCAAAGAATTGCTTTTTAAAATTCATGCATTTATATATACTTTATATGTTCATAGTTGCGTGGCAGACAACTCGCTGGGCAGAGCTCGGCAGCACGTGGAGGTGTCTGGGCGTCCGGGCGCCGCGCGATTCACATCGCCGCCTCTAGCACGCGCCAGACACTCCTATACATTGGCTTTTGCTGTCGATAGTTACCCTCCTTTGGATGAATTGAGACTGCTATACAGACAGTTGGCGGTGAGTTTGACAGAGAATTGATAGAGTTTGTTTTAATGATACTTTTATAGATTTTTTTTAAATGGTTTTTTTTTGTTTAAATTTAGTTTTATAAGGATGACTGGTGGAATTAATCATTTTATATTTTAACTAACTTGAGTCCGGTCGTGGCGCAGTGAGACAGCGTCTGACTGTAAACGCGATCGGTTGTGGGTTCGATCCCCACTCGGGGGAGTTATAATTAAATTATCAATATTTCCTCGCTCTGGCAAGACATAGCGTGGCGTTGTGTTCCACCACTCAAGAGTATGGAGTGTCTTGACACTAGATACCTTCTGTCTACCCTGCTATGCGGGATAAAAACCGTGAAGCTTCTGTTCGTCTAGGAACTGTCTTCTTAGAGAGGTTATAATATAACCTGTAGAAAAGAGAAACACCATGTACCACGGGGATGGTGAGGTCATGGTGGTGGGGCAAGTAGTGTCTTATTATTACACGAGTTACAAATTAAATCATATATAAATAAATAGGCGACAAGGTACGTTCTTAGAGCTGAGGTGTATTGTTAATAACACTATACTTTTAAATGACAATTCTAACAATAGTAACGTTACCAATACAACACACTGTTCCCGTTCCCGTCCAGATCAACGAGTCGTACCAGCAGCCGGGGCGCTGGCACGACGTGGTGATCCCCGCGCCGGCGCCCAGCGCCGCGCTCACGCACCGCGTCGCGCACGAGTTGCGCGGCTTGGAACCCGGCGCTGTGTATGAAGCAATCGTGCAGGCCAAAAACAGATACGGCTGGAATGAGGTTAGTTTAATTTATATATTTCTTTTAGTTCCCGAGTGGCAATTTTTTTGGCTCAAAAAGTCAGGAAGTACCTAGTGTTAAGACACTACGTACTTCGCTTTCCGCTGAATTCGAGACATTTCTTGTTAAGTGGCAGAACTCAACGCCGTGCTTTGTCTTACTAGAGTGAGGAAATAAAAATAATTTTAATTATAATCATTCCACAGTGTGTATCGAACCAACCGAATTTTTTTTTCTTTTTAGCTTTACACTTTTATTCCGCATAGCAGGGTAGACAGGAAGTATCTAGTGTCAAGACACTCCATACTTTGCTTTCCACCGAATTCGAGACATTGCGTGTTGAGTGGTGGAATTCAACGCCGCACTTTGTCTTACCAGAGCGAGGAAGTGAAAATAATTTAAATATAATCATTTCCTCGAGTGGGGATCGAACCCACAACCGATCGCGCTTACAGTAAGACACTGCGCCACTTTTTTTCACTATACTAATAGGATTTTTCTCTTCCTATTTGTATTATATTTCTGATTCCTTGAGCTAACACGTGTCATTTAGTTCTAGAAAACAAGTCCAGAATCAGTTTCCATAATTTAATTCCAGGTGAGCGACATCTTCCAGTTCCACACCCTCGGCGGTCACACGGCGCACGCGGACGAGCTGTCCCCCGTGGGGTACGCGGCCGCGGGGACCCCCGCGCTGGGTGTGGGGTATCTCCTCCTGGCCGCGTACACTCTGGTGGCATGATGGGGAATCCGGTGGCGGGATGTCAACCAATGATGATAACACCAATGTTTTAGTTTAGTTTTTTTGTCTGTTGATTTTAAAATTAACAGATTAAAAATTTGACTATTTTTTTTAATTTTTTTTTTTTCTATTTCTGATGGCATAATTTACGTATTTTTAATCTGTTGATATGGTCAAGACAGATTATATATATATATATATATATATTTTTATATATATATATATATATATATATATATATATATATATATATATATATATATATTTAATTTTAATGGAACCCTCTCGTTCGGCGTCAGGTAGCCTCATAACCGCTTACGTTATAAAAGAGTAATGGGAAACTCCCTTATTGAAGATAACACCTATGTAATATATATATATATATATATATATATATATATATATATATATATATATATATATATATATATATATATATATACGTATATTATTGTATAAAGGGGCACTCCCAATGACAACCAAAGATGATAATAACACCAATGTTCTAAATTCATTTGAATATTTTTAATCTGTTGAGTTCACAATTGGCAGATTAAAAATTACATATTTTACGTTTTTTAATCTATGTATGTAGTTATAGCAAATATTATATTATACTGTATATGTAATTCCAAGTCTGTCTAGATTTAATGTAATAAGTCGATGGATTTTTTTTTTGAAAAAAAAAAGAATCGTAAAACGGTTAATTTGAATACCAAAGAGTTATTTTTTATCTGTTTGTTTTTTTTTTAATTTTCCTTCTCTCCAGATTAAGCTAATGTTTAAGTATAGTCCATTATGTTAATGAAATATGTATAATATATTTAATAAATGATTTTGTTGATCCAATATTAGCTATTTATTAAAAAAGCAAACTAAAGGGAACACGCTGTATAATTATTTTCTTATGTACAGATATTGTATTGTCTTCAGGTCCGGACACGGGTCCACATTTTAGACGTTGGTCGCAAGTGTTCTTTCACGTGAAGCGTGAAATAAGCGTGTTAGCAAGCATTATTTCTTTGGCAGCTTCACGCTTTATCCCGCGTAGCAGGCTAGTCAGGATCAAATTAATGTCAGTTTGGGCCTAAAATCCAGACCTTTCTTACCAGAAAGTAGAAATGAAAATAAACTTTAAATATAATTTTATTAAAATTTCCCTGAACGAGAATCGAATACAAAACCAATCGCGATTATAGTCAGCTGTCAAACAAGATACAATGGCGTCAATATTATTGTTTTTAATAATTATTTATATTTTTTTAACACATATCGTTCAGACAATAGGTAGAGAGAATCAGTTCTCCGCTCTCCGTTTCCTAATATTTCTACTGTTTTAAGCTGATAATGGATCAACAAAAGAAACTTAAACGAATTATTCGAAACGTTGTGAACATCGCATTGCTGTTCTTTTTTTAAAATTATATAAATAATATGTGTAATGTCATTTTGTATGCTTACGTCAAATTGACATAACGGTAACCGCCATTTTGAATTAAATTATATATTTTTAATGATTTTATTGGTTAATTATTAAAAAAAAAACTCTGTCTAAATCTAGACTATATAAAATTAAACACTGCCATATTTTTATTTATAAATAAAAAATCTCTATATTTTTAATATTTTGACATAAATATTATAAAATGACATACACATGTTAATAAATATAACTACATTGTTTTAATATATTTTTTTTTATTTTTATCATTTGAAATACTGTCTATGGCTCAATTTTTTTTTAAAATAATTTTTAATATTATAGACATACATTTTTTCTGACTGAATAATTTTAAAGCACAACACCATTTGTAGGTTAGCTGATATATTTTCTAACGCTGTATATACATAAATATATTAAATATTCTCATGAAATAATGGGGCCTAAATTACCAAGTTTTTGATATATTATCTGTATTAATTTCTATAACATAGTTTTATTACCTGTGAAATTAATTTGAAATTTGTTATTTTCAACATTTCTTGTGAACATAATTGTTTAATATGAGGCAGTTCAAATATTACTCAAGCAGACTTATGACAATATACCTTCTTTGTGAGCAAAAGTAAGTAATTCACTTAGCCTATATACTTAATTAAATATTTTACCTATATATGTATATGTGGGAACCCCCTTAAAATACGTTTCATTCTTCATTGAAATAATCTGTTTTCAATCACTTTCGAGTCGTCAGTCAACACAAGTGTCAGTAGTGTCAGTGCTACAGGAAGCTCGGAAGGCAGTTCTGCTGAGAAGACCCAACAAATAGACAAAGACAATGCGAAGGTTGCCATGTTATGTGTAAAAAAAGGAAATGACTATTTCTGACATAATCTTCTCCTGTACTTCCTCCCCCCTCGCCCCTATGTCACCAAAAATAAGCCAATCAAAAACCCTCACTCCACAGTGTTTATGTAATACTTGAACAAAGCCTTGATAATCTATTAATATTAATTATCTGTGTTTATTTTTTTTTAAATTGTTTCCCCATATGTGGCCTATTTTCATGAGATCTTAGTATTAAGGTTAGCGCTTAATAAAATTTTCCATATAATTTGAAACGCATCATAAATGAATTTATACATTAAGTAATTTATATAATAATATAATAAATAGTCTTGTCTGTATGTTAGAAAGGAACGGCTAAGAACCAAAAATGTAGGAAAAGTGAAGTATAAAAAGTGACATACAGATTACTATTACATCCTTTTAATAATTTTCATTTTATTATCTATATTTACTAGTTTTTTTTGTAAATGTCACTTTTATATTTTAACTGTTTCCGGCCTCTTAATATAGTCTCACGTCAAAATGATTTAATATATTAATTTTGAATGCAGTTTTTGGTCATTTACATAATAATAATTAAACTAGGATACTTTTACTATATATATATTTTTTTTTAAATGTATTTTTTTTTAATTTTTTATCTATGTTCTAGTTGGAAATTAATCTAAATGTAGTTCTATCACAAATACGGGCAAAAACTAGTCTCATAAGCAATAAAATGTGTTAGTGATAAAGCTATTTATAATATATATATTAAAAAAAAAAATTTTTTTTTTCGAATGTAAATTAAAAAGTGCAATATTAATTAAAAAAATAAATAAGCAATATTGGACACATCATTAATTTATTATATATGTAGTTTAATGAGAAAATTGTTTAATTTAATTTAATTTAATTTTTTTTTAACATTTGGCTGTACTGTACTGTAGTCTTTGTTTTAAACATTATAACGAATAAAAAAAGCAAATCTACATTCTTAATTGATTTAAAAATTAACATATTTCACTTTTTTTACAAACAAAAAGAAACTTATGTTAAGACAGCGCTCTGCACTTCATGTCGAAATCCAGACATTGCAAGTTAATTGGCGGAACTCAACGCCGTGTTTCGAACCCACAACTATCGCGTTTACAGTCAAACATTAATATAATAATAAAGACACACAGTACAGTAATATATATATATATATATATATATATATATATATATATATATATATATATATATATATATATATATATATATATATATATATATATATATATATATATATATATATATATATATATATATATATATATATATATATATATAAAATTATTTGTAATTTCAAATTCACTGCCATGAGCTTTGTTTGAAAATTTTCTTAGTAAAAGCGGCTATTACTGTCAACTAATGTACAAGATGCAGATCATATATGTTTATTTAAGACGAGTAATTAAACATTAAAAATAGCCGATTGTTACATTAAAATCTGTTTAGCCGATTTGACAGCTTCAGATTCGATTTTGACATTTGTTTTTTTTTTCTTCAAAAACAACAAAATAATAAATTGTGCTTATTGACATAAATAGGAAGAAATTTGAACTCAATATTTAAAAAACGTTTTAATAAACAAAAAACAACATCTTGTACATTATTGATCAAAACTTTTGTAATTAGACGTAATTTTATAGAATGTAACAATGGAAAAATGAAGATGAAAAAAAAAACTAAATAAAACTTTTCAGATTTAAGCGACAACAAAAAAGAAATTGTAAAAATTTAATCGGCTGTATGTAGTTTACGCCTTTTTTGGAAATTTGAAAAAAAAACCCAATGTTTTTCAAAAAAACACCGACCCTTGTAAGTAGTTAATAAACGTGTAACTTTATTACAAAATATACGAATGTATTTATTTACATTAGCACCTTTTTCCCTAAAAATGTTTTTTTCCTAAAAAACGGGATTCGAACCCGCACCTCTTGGTAACCGTTAAAATTATCATTTTTTTTATATTTTGATGGGAAAAATTACTTAAGCTAACCTTATCCCACCATACATATGATGTAAGTATAAGTCCCAAGTAATCGCATCCAAAAAGTCTAATTATTCTATAAGGAATATACATAAATGTATACAGAAAACCTGCAATTTCTAACTGAAATCTAGACAATTATTAATGGAGGAGTTAATCTCCACGTTTTGTCTTACCAGAGCAGAAAAAAATAAAGCTTTTCACTTTTACAAAGAATATTTAAAAAACAAAATTGAGAACATTCGAATTTAATGCAGAATATACCATGGTTTTTTTTACTTCACGCTTTTAATCCCGCATAGCAGGGTAGACAGAAAGTACACAGTATCAAGACTTCGAGACATTGCATGTTTAGTGGTGGAACTCAACGCCGTTCTTCTGTCTTGACCAGAGCGGGGAAGTGAGAATAATTGTAATCACTCCCTCGATTGGGGATCGAACCTACAGCCGATCGATTTACAGTCAGATATCCCACTGCGCCACGACCGGCCTCGACCACACCATGGTGTTACATAATAAATTATAACTTTCATTATGTAAATGAGTAATAAGCTGAGTCTCTCTGTGTCTATTCTCTTTCTCTCCAATGGTAGTCTTTTTTAGCCTTTTATAGGTAGTCAGAGAGAACCTAGTGTCAAAACACTCTTTTGATTGTTTTCAGCATAAAATCGAGGCATTGCATACTGAGTGCGAACTCAACGCCGCGTTTTATCTTACCAGAGAGAAGAAATAAATTTTAAACATAAACATTACACCGAGTAGGAATCGAACCTACAACCAATAAATAGTATTTAGTCAGACGCTGTCAGACACATAAACACGATACCTTCGAATAGTACAGTCGAATACACAACATTAAAAAATGTAAATTATTAATATAATTTTTATAGAAATTATTTTTTTTGTCATCAGTACGATACAATACTGCCGTTCGCTTCTTGAGACCAGGAAAGAATTTTTTTTATTAATTCAGTAGATTATTAGTATGAGAAAATCTTGAACTGAATTACATCTAAATACTACCAAAAACAATTTAAAAAAAAAAACAATTCTAGAAAAATCACACAATTCTTTATTACGCCACAGTTACATAACCACTTTACGTCAAACATTTCAAAGGAACTTGAAAACAATAAAAATATATACAAATATTAATTTGTTACAAAACATTTTGCGTAAACATAAATATACTCAGAGAGAAACTAGTGTCAAGACACTACCTGTATTTGTATATTAATTGCTAGTTTAACGTCTCTTGATGTTCTTGTCAAGACACTCCGTACTTCGCTTTCCACTAAATTCGAAATACACTTTATCTTTACCAGAGCGAGGAAATGAAAATAATTACTACCCCAAATGGGGATCGAATCCACAACCGATCGCGTTTACAGCCAGACGCTGTCCCACTGCGCCACGACACAATAATTCAAAATTCTAAAATAAAAGGTTACTCCTTATTACATTAGCTATCTGCCAGTGAAAATCCCGTGAAAATCGGTAGAGCCATTCCAGAGATTAGCCGGAACAAAGAGACACACACACACGAAAATAGTAAAAAAAAAATATTTTATTATGTATACCGTGTATACATACATATGCGTTTAGTAAAAGGAGGTTATTTTAATATTATACAAACAGACACTACAAAATTTATTTATTTGTAAGATATATATAAGAGGAAGCATGAAGGCATGTATATAATAGAGCACAAAACAAGCACAAACATGAATTTTAAATATGCCATCTGTTTGTTTGTGTGCACACATATCTCGGAAACGGCCCAACCGATTTAAGTGCAGTTTACACTTTAGTATTTCGCTAAATTAATTAAAAATAAGTAAGTTATATCAATTTAAAGTGTTTTCTTCAACAAAATTGCTAATATATAACGTATATATATTTTTAATTTGCTGAAAATTTAGTTTTCAATGTAGACAAACAGACATTTCACTGGATATATCACACACAAATAGTATAATATATATATATATATATATATATATATATATATATATATATATATATATATATATTTATATATATATATATATATATATATATATATATATATATATATATATATATATATATATATATATATATATATATATATATATATATATATATATATATATTTATCAAAATAAAGTACACTGGAGTACCGTTGACATTTTAATCCATCCCCAAAGTGTATAAGTGTTTTCTCACCCAAAGTGTGGATCAACACTTTAAAAAAAATATTTCTTTTTGTTCGTTCGTTTAAATAAATAAATACAAAAAAACAGAGTGTCTTAACAGAAGCTCCTCTCCGCCCACCCTGTATACGCGAGAGAGAGAGAAAATAAAAAAAAATACAGTAATCTATGGCCCTGCTGTGACTGTAAAGAATTCGTTCTGTATCCCCTGTCGCCATTCGAATATGATCGGGGATTCCTCTTTAAACACATCCGCTTTTGGTAACGCCTCTGACAACGGCGTCTTGGGCTTCATCTGACATGGAAATATTAATTTATTAACAAAATTAAGTCGACTTCATAATAATTATACAACTACCCACCTATATTTCAAAAATAATTAATTCGTTAAACAAAGCTTTTTTTAAAAAAAATCATAATTTTCATGACGTTAATTATAAATTATATTAATAAAAAAATGATATGAAAAAAATTATTAAAAAGAAATATTAAAGAATTATTTGAAAAAATATTTAGAAGTTGTATGTACAGTTTAAAAAAAAACAATTTATAATTTTTATTAAATAAAAATAAATAAACAATAAATTTGATTTATAATATTTACTATTTTTAAAGTGTTAAACGTATAAAAATTTAAACGCAACGGGATTCGAACCCGCGCCTCTTGGATACCGTCCAAGCGCTCTGACCGCTAAGCCATACGTTCTACTACCTACGTTTTGTTACAACTTATTTAAGTTTGTTAGCAGCTCTGTAGAGAGATATCCAGCGACAGTATCCAAGAGGCGCCGGTTCGAATCCCGCTGCGTTCAAATTTTTATAAGTTTTTCAAAAATGTTTTCTAATCCCAAGTGTGGAAAAACATTTTAAAAATAGTAAATATTAATATAAAACAGCAATCTCTCTTGTTAAACGATTACTTCTTAATAATCTTTAAGTAGAAGAAATTTGTAAAAATCTCTCTCCAGAGATGCTAACAACATAAATAACGTTGTAACAAACGTATAAGAATTTCGACGCAGCTGGTATTAGAACGCATGGCTTAGCGGTCAGAGCGCTTGGACGGTATCCAAGAGGCGCGGGTTCTAATCCGTTCAAATTTATATACGTTTTTTCAAAAATGTTTTGATATATAATATTACTCACATTGTAATAAAAAAAACAACATAATATGTTTTGCGTGACATGACTAATCAAGTCTGGCGTTCACGTTATTCAAACAATGTCATAGTAAATGTGCGCTATATTCTGTCATGTCATGACTCACCTTAGCACTTCTATGTATTTTCAAGTGGACCAGCTTGATGTGCGTCCTCATGGCGGTGCGTTGGGCGAAACTCCGCCCGCAAGTGTCACACTCGTACGGCTTTTCCCCAGTGTGGGTTCTTACGTGATTCACTAAAGTCGATTTTGCCTGGAAGTTGGGAAATGTTCGTTTTTTTACATATGCGTGCATGACATACTTGTCATGCACGCATATGTCATCGTGCCATATGCAAAACATGTTATATCACACTAAGTTGCGTCACTCTACTTGATGTTTATGCATGTCACACTCAATTTTTGTCACGTCACGTCACGTAATTGAAATCATTAATTTGTCACATAATTTCATAACAAAATAATACTCTTTTTCATATTTAAATTAACTACAAACGCTTCAATAACACAAAAGTCCATTGCCCACTCACCCTGAACATCTTCCCGCAGGTGTGGCACACGTGCGCGGGCGGCGGGCGCTGCGCGGCGTGCACGGAGCGCGCGTGCTTGGCGAGCGACGCGCGCGACGCCAGCGCGGCGCCACACGTGGCGCAGCGGTGCTCGCGCACGCCCTCGTGCTGGACGCGCGCGTGCGTCTGCAGCTGCGACTCGGTCTCGAAACGCTTAGTGCATGTTGGGCACTCGTGTCTGATGGCGGTGTAATGAAATTAATAAAAGACACAACGTTACCGATTGGGGGCTTTTTGAATATGAGACAATTTAGTAGATAATAAAATATTTGATAAAAAGTCAAAGCCAGAAACAAATAATTTTATTCAAAATAAGAAGTTACATGCTTCATTTTTTTAACGTCAACTAATAAACTACCAGTTCCCTAAAGTTAGCGCCTCAGACCTGAGAAGAATGCAAGACACACAGCGCGATTTTCTCTTTTTTTTAAATGCCAACAAAATTACAAATTAAATATTTTTATTGGTGACAATGACACCTATGAAGCAGACTGGAGCCAGCGTTTCACTCCCAAGGCGTGTTATCATTTATGAAATATGGTAATCATTTATGGTAATAACCTTCAACACACAAACGTCAATACTATCTCATGTCGCCTTTTAGCTAGATATAGTAGATCATTTATATATATATATATATATATATATATATATATATATATATATTAGAAACAGGAAAGGACCAAGAATACACCCTTGTGGGACCCCCATACTTATTAAGGAGCTCAGAGATTTCTTACCATTCACATCAACCCTCTGAACCCTCTCAGATAAATAAGAGGTAAGTAGATTGAGCGCTCGTCCTCTTATGCCGTAATAATATAGTAAAAATGTTCTAGCTTCAATACTTTGAATACGCAAAACGCTATCAAATACTTTGGACAAGTAGGACGAAATATGCAAAGAGCATCATCTTGCGACTTCTGCCAAGCCTCATAGATACTCTTTATGAGTCCTATTTCAGCATCGGTATTAGAGCGACGTTTAGTGAAGCCATACTGATTTTCATACATATGTACACCAAAATACACCAATATTTGAAGTTACTAATTGAGGGTAGTATAGATATTGGTCGAAAATTGTTAGGATCTCAAGTAGCACCGGATATAAATATAGATATGAGTTTACTATGTTCCATTAAACCAGAAAACACACCATGCTTTATAACATAATTAAATATAGTTGCGAGGTGAGGAGCAAAAGCGTCTATTATATAACTAATTAGTTTAACAGAATTAAAATGTAGGTCTGGTGTTTTCTTCATATTTAAAGACTTAAATGTTTCTACGGTGTCTCTTGAATTGATTAATTTGAGTTTAAAATCTAAATTACATTTATTTATGCGCTTCTTAAGTAATGATTTAGGGAAGATTGTGGAAGATACAAGATTTTTAGTTGTGTAAACTGATTTTGAAAGGATTTTACAAAAGCACACGCAACTTTTTGATCAGATTTAGTTAAACTATTATCAATTATTAAACAATTTTAAAGTGATTAATCGCGTATATTTTGGTATTGGAAAGGGAAGCAGGTCTACCTGTGACCACGGACGACTGTTAGCAACGTTGAGATTTTCAAAAGTATTTTTCCGAAAAAAAATATAAACAATTAAAAAGGTGTTACTTTCCTAATTGAAGAAAGACGAAGTAAAATTTTGAAAATTGAGAAAGTTAAACATATCTGTGTACAAGAAAATATAAATATCATATATCAATTGGATTTGGATTTTTTTGAAATTTAGAGAAAATATTACAGTAAAGTAAAGTAGAATACTTTTTATTTTACTTAAAAATAAAATACAATATGAACAATAAGACAATACAATATGAAAAAGAATAGGAACATAAATACTCTTATTAATTTATCAAATAAGCAAGGATTAAATTAGATGAATGGGGGAAATCAAAATCAAACTTAATGCAAGCACGAGTTGGATATATGGGAATGGAATGTTATGGAACTCGTGTCTTGTGGGGACAAGAGCAGATTGGGGAAACTTTGAAATAAATATGGAGCAAATAAGCTTAAACAGACAACACTAGTCTAGCATATTAGACTGTTACTCTATTATGAAATAATTAGAAATTGTCTAATCTAGTTCATCGAGTTCGAGACGTAGCGTAATTCGGAACACAACGCTGCGTTTTGTCTTACCAGATCGCTGTGGTAAGACAAAGAGCAGGTGGAAATGAAAAAATAATAAAAGTATAATATTTCCGAATCGAAACCACAACCTATAGCGAATACAGTCAGGCGCACTTACACTGCGCCACGACCTTAATGAATAGTTTGAATGGGAATAACCAGAATCGAATTACGTGAATATTTAAGAGAGGCAAACGGGATTATTTTTTTACTGGCAGACTACCTGTGTACCACGGACTACTGTAAAGTGTTCGAAAAATCAGGTTTCCAAAAATGTATTTTCGAATAGCAAAATATATGCGATTAATCCGTTTAAAATAGTTTCGTCTAAAATGTGTAAAAATCGCGAAAATCAAATATGGGATTATTATTATTATATATTTATCAGAACACAGTTTAGAAAGGGTTTCCAAGAAGCTAGACAGCTGCGAAATAGGTACTGAAAGTGTTGAAATATTCTGGCAGAATCTTAGGAATTGTATGTTTAAAGCTGCAACTGAGGTATGTGGCATTGGGAAAAGAGGCTTTAGTAAAAAGCACGATGAATGGTGGGATGATGAAGGGAAAGAGGCAGTAGAAAGAAAGAAAAAAGCATGGCAGGACTATAAAGCCTCGAGTAAGAATAAAAGTATGAGAGAGATTAAGAAGAAAGAATATAAGTTGCAAAAGCACCTAACGAAAGCACTGATAAAGATGAAGCGTGAAAAGTCAGAGCCTGAAAGAGACGACAGATTGACAAACAATTTCCGAGAAAACACGAAGCTTTTCTGGCGAGAAGTAAGTGATTCTCGGCGTTGTTCGCCAACTTGTAAAATGAATGGGGTGCTTTCCGAGGACGGTGAAATACTTACGGAAAGAACACACGTTTTGCAATGATGGGCGGAATTCTACAAGAAGACGTATGAATGTGATGACGCCTCTGTTTCGAGAGATAGCAATATGCCGAGTCTTGATGTAGCAGATGGCGAAATCGGTATAAAAGAAGTAAAGAGTGTCATACGAAGTCTGAAATGTGGTAAGGCAGCGGGAGCAGATGGAGTTACTGCAGAGATGATCAAATATGGTGGGCCACGCATCTTCGACCTGTTCTTTTTTCTATGCAATTTATGCTGGAATACGGGAGAGGTCCCGGACGATTGGCAAGGCGCAGTCATCGTGCCTTTGTCTAAAGGCAAAGGTTCACAGATAGACTGTGCAAGCTATAGGGCTATCAGTTTGATTAGCTTGGGCAGTAAAATTTATGCCAAAATTCTAGCGAGAAAAATGCAAGAGAGATCCGAAAGGCTTTTATGGGAGGCCCAAGCAGGATTTAGATCTTAAAGAGGGTGCTTGAATTAGGTCTTTTCTCTCCGCATGATCACGGAAAAGTTTTTGGCTGTAAACCAGAAAATTTTCTGTGCTTTTGTGGATTTAGAAAAAGCATTTGACAGGGTTGGAAGTTATGGGAGATACTGCCCTGTACGAGTAGGAGCTGGCATGTCGCCTCAGTTTGATATTCAATCGGGGGTCAAACAGCGCCTTGTCAGGTTGGCTGTTCAATTTGTATTTGGATAGTTGTCTCCAAGGAGTGAAAGATAGTGGCATAGGAGTGAAAGTTGGTGATTTGACAGTAAACTGTCTGTTGTACGCAGATGATGCAGAATTGCATCATCAGAATGTGAGTTACGGGCATTGGTCACCACTCTGAAATAAGGGTGTGAAAGTAATGGTCTAAACCTGAATGCGAGTAAAACTAAAATTCTTGTATTTGAAAGAGATAAAGAAAGACCGGAATGCAAGATTATGGTAGAATATATAGAAAGATATTAGAACAAATGAATGAGGTGATATATCTGGGAAGTATGTTTAGTAGAGATGGAAGATACATGTCACAGTAAGAATGAAGAAGAACGTACTCAGGTGGTTTGGGCACGTTGAAGGCACGTTGAGCGATGAAAGAATGGTAAGAAAGATTTACGAAGCCAAGGTGAGTGGTACGAGAGGTCAGAGGAGACCTCGGTTGACCTTCGAAAACACAATATCGAAGATACCGGAGGAAGGTCACGTAAAAAGTATGAAGACCCCCCAAAAGACATGCATGAAGAGGATAATGACTGTGGACGAGGCGAAAGAGGTATGCAGGGACCGTAGCGTTTGGCGCTCCATGGATGAAATGTGAAGTTAAATAAATAAATAATAAATAAATAAATAATAATAGTTTAAACGAACAAAAATCGCATATATCACGTGAATTCATAGTCATAAAATTTTTAGAACACACTAAAAACAATTTAAAAACATGCCCATTAGTCATCTTTAAAACAATAGGAATAACGTTTAGCTATTTTTAAAGTGCTATTCCACAGTAACGATTAGAAAACATTCTTTAAAAATCATATAAAAATTTGAACCCAACGGGATTCGTTAACAATATTAATACGTTATAACACACATGTAATAATTTCACCGCAGCCGTATACAGAATGCTTGGCGCACGAGATCAGTGCTTGGTTGGGGAACAAGAGAAACAAATTCGAATACCACTGCGTTCATATTTAAGCAGAAATAAATTGTGATGAATGGGGAAAACCAAAATCGAATTCTGTGGAGAATTAGGTATTTGTTTATTCAGCTAAGTAGGAATCCTAGTCAATGAATACTAATATAAATGTTCCATTCCCCAAAATAAAATTGAAATAACTCCACTTGTAGTAAAATTAAATTATAATTATCATACATACGAAGAACATTATTGCCACGGCGGTATTTCCAGATATAACACGCGCCTTTGACCAAGTGTGGAGCCTGCTGTGTACAGCAGTCAACGTGAGATTTTAGCCCCAACTGGTGACCATTACTACCTGGTGGTAATGGTCACCATGGTTCGGGACCATTACTACCTTCCTTGAACGTCACTCTTATGTAGTCAGAATGTATAATGCAATATCCTGCAGCCACCCTACCACTAGGGGTGTCCCACAGGGCAGCATTCCATTACCTGCTCCATATTCCATCTACATCGATGAAATCCCTGTGCCCGAAGACGTCTTACTAGCCATTTACGTGGCTCTGCGCTGTCGTGAAGCTGAAGAATCCCCGGATTTGCTGCCAGTGACCGTTTACGTGGCACATGACGCTGGCCTAGAGGTGATCTCGTTTGTGACCCCCCTGTGACTTTCCTTCTCAATTACTATTCTCACAGACACACGCACTCATGCACGCACGCACGCACGCACGCAGGCACGCACACACACGCACACGCACACACACATACACACACACACACACACGCACACGCACACACACACAGACACACACACTTAAAGAAATCACTCACTTGAGGCTTTTCTTGTCTTTGTGTTTCGATGTTCTCTTCAAATGTTGACGAAGCGTGTGGGCTGATTTAAATCTGTAATGAAAAAATATCTATACACAAACAAAATCATAGTGTTGTTTGTAACATCAAAATAATATTTTTTTCAAATTTTTGTGTGTCCGTCTCTCTGTTTGTTTCGAATAATCTCTGGAACCAGGTTGAACCAAGTTGACGCGACTTTTACTGGAAGATAGCTGATGTAATAAGTGCAATAAGGAGCGAGTTAGGCCACTTTTACTTTAGAACTGTAAAATAAAAATCCACAGATGTTAAATGTCACACAGCAAGTATACGTATATGTATGTGTATGTGTGTGTATGTGTGTGTGTATGTGCGTGTGTGTATGTGCGTGTGTGTATGTGTATGTCTATGTGTATGTGTATGTGTATGTATATGTATATGTATATATCTCTATACGTTTGTCCATACGGACAGATCCACACTCACCTGACGTCACATTCCACACAGTAGTAGTCTTTAGCGTCGCTGTGTTTCACCATGTGGTGTCTTATTTGGTTTCGAGTGCGGAATTTCTTTCCGCATTTTTCACACTCATAATTTTTGATGCCTTGATGTATGCTGGGCATTTAAAAAGTATTGTTATAATTACTTAAAAGATTAAATTTTTATTAAAAAAGAATGATGTGTTAAAGAATTACTTCGGAGTTTAAAATCTCTGTATATCAGATTAAAATAACAAAATAATATTGAGGAATGAATGAATGAATAATATTTGTATGTGTACATGAAAGATTTGATAAAAAAAATAAAATGACCGGGTTAATTAAAAGATGAATTTAATGTTGTATGCAAGTATGAATGGAGATATGAATGAAAATAAATAAATGGATAAATATGGAATATATATGAGACGATGAATGAATGAACGAACGAATAACATAACGTTTGTATACAGTCACAAGTTAATAAACAAATATATTTAAAATGTGTAATAAATAGATAAATTAAAAAAGATAGAATGACCAACTCACAGCCAGTGTTTAAATCTATATCGAAAATTGTTACGTCATATAAATCTGACCACAAGAATCGGGCAAATTGAATGATCCTATAAAAAAATTATTGTCATTCTAAGTTGATTTCTAGAAATGAACGAATGAACAGATATTTTCTTTGTGTCTACGTACGTGAGAGTATGTGCAATGAATGAACGAGTGACTGGCTCAGCTGAAGGATGTATTAGTAGACAGTAAAAGGTGGATAAACAGGATAGAGATATATTTAAAATATATATATTTATCATTTAATGGTCTGTATGTGTGTTTGAAAGTGTAAATGTGAATGAATGAATGAGCGGATGAACTAATGATCAACTCACAGCTGGTGCTCCACTAGCGAGTCTCTATTGACGAAGCTCTTCCCGCAGTCGTCGCAGGAGACGCGCGCGCCCGAGTGGTGATTGCGCATGTGACCGCGGTGGGTTTTGTCATTACTTCGAAAAGAGAGAAAAGGAGAGACTTATACGATTTTTGTAATGTTTTTTTAGCTTCACACTTTTATCCCGCATAGCAGGGTAGACAGAGAGCACCTAGTGTCAAGTCACTCCGTACTCCGCTTTCCACCGAATTCGAAACATTGTGTGTTGAGTGGTGGAACTCATAGATGAAATAATTTATTTCTTAATAAAAATATCTAATATTTATTATGAAAAAATATTTATTAGGTTAATTAAACATTAACTGAGTACGCTGTAACTACCTACACTATTAAAATAAATAAAATTAAAAAAAAAAATTAATTTCATGCAATTCAAATACATAACTTTTTTTTAATTATTATTATTTTTATTTTGTTTTATTTGCTTATTATATTTTTTATCTCTTCATTTGTTTATCAACTTATTTATTTTATTATTTATTTTTATTTTCGTTATGTGCATTTTAAAATTATATTTCTATATTGCAACTGCAAGAATCCCTTACAATGGTAAAAACCTCCTCTAGAGATGTATCAGTGTCTTCTGTTTTCTGCAACTCGAATCCAGCGGGAGAGTCTGCCCAGCCCAATACGGTCTACTCCTATTTCTTTGGCCCGAGGGTTCTAATCATAACTTTGTCCTTATGGTCCAGTGACCATCAGTAAATCTGGCTATATGTCCAGCCAAAACCCATTTGAATTTTTGGTGAGTTACCAAGAGCGCCGATAGCTTAGGTCTTCTGTGTTTTGGTGGTACAGCGGATTCCATTGATCTTCTTAATTTCTCAGAATGCTTCTCTCCACACTTCTTTGGCATGTTACGATCCTGTATTTAATTTTCCCTAGTATTTTTTTAAGGTTTGACCTGACTGCTCACACTCACTAACATACGCCTGTATGTTAGTGAGGGGAGTAGTTAGGTTTTCATAATGTTGCCTTTCAACTTTATGGGCAAGTCGCTTTTTACAATGTTTTTAGGCTCCAAAACTACTTCCATGGAATAGGTCGTTGCTGGGTTGATTAAATTTAATTTCTTTTCTCAGATAATATGGATATATGTAGATTAGATGTTCATTTTTGAGATATACAGGCTTATGTTAGTATAATTCCTTTACATTGGTTTTGTTTAAGTTTATTTCTAAGGCAAGTTTATTAACATATCCGATGTCAAGAATGGGCGTGTATTGCAGTCAGCTGTGTGTGAACATACAATGAATAAATCCAACCACTACACCAGGTTTGATAAGCCACATATCCTTGCTAGAGAAAGTAGATATATTCCTAGAATGATCCGCGAGGCTATTGAAATTCCAAAACATCCAAATTTCAATAGAGAAGATGGTTAGAAACTCTCTACCATCTGGGACCCACATATAAAAAAAATTAAAGTCTCAAATCCAGCACACCAGAGACAAAGATACAGTCAGCTCATTCAGTAAGAATCCAGGGCAGTAATCGAGGCGATTAAAAAACAGATGGCGGTAGTTTGATAAAATTTATTTTTGTATCAACTGACAGACGAATATCACCTCAGTCTGGTCAAGTGTGACCATGGACTACTGTAAAGTGTTCGAAACGTCAAGTGTCCAAAAAAAAGTGTTTTCGAATACCAAAATATACGCAATTAATCCGGTTAAAATATTTTCATTTAAAGCCCTTTCCTTTAATTGCAGTTGGTTTGTGATTTCTAATAGTAGAACTGTACCATCAGCAAATCTAAAATTCCCAGTGATTATTTTGTAGTTAGCGGATAATCGAGTTGAGCACCGCTATGAAGATTGTTGGAATTGGGTTATAATGGTGTGTTATTTATCCTCACACCTTTAACCCACATAACAGAGTAGACAGGACTTAGCTTTCTACCAAATTCGAGATTACGTATTAAGTGGCGCAACTTAACGCCGCGCTTTGCCACAGTAGAGCGAGAAAATGAAAATAATTTAAATATAAACATTCACCGGGTGCGTATCGGACCCCCAACTATCGGCTTTACAAACAAACGATATTTAACAAGACACAAAGATATCTAATAATAAATTATTAAATTGTAAAATAATATACTCACTTTGACACTTTTCCACAAATATGACACGTAAACACAGACAGGACTCCTTCGTGTTGAGATCTGGAAACATTCTTTTAATTTATAATAAAAAAAAAACAAAAAGCATTTTTAAAAATTAAAAAATATATATATAATTACAGTTTTAAATTATAAATTATTTTAAATTTAAAACTGTCATTACAGATTCAAAAATGCCATTGTTTTTAAACTCAAAACTGTTTTCCTCATTAATATAATTGTGAAATGTAAAATATTAAAACAATCTTTTTTATATTACATTTTAGAAAAAACGTATAAAAATTTGAACGCAGCGGGCGTATGGCTTAGCGGTCAGAGTTCTTGGACGGTATCCAAGAGGCGCGGGTTCGAATCCCGCTGCGTTCAAATTTTTATACGTTTTTTCTAAAATGTTTTCTAATCCTAAGTGTGGAATAACACTTTAAAAATAGTAAATATCTTTTTTATATTCTTTTGTGTGTGTGTGTGTATCTCTCGTATGTATGTAGTGTTTACATCTATTTCTGTATGTGTTTATACATTTGTGTCATTCATGTTATATTTTTTTTTCTGTATATACTTATTTCATTGGTGTGTTTGCGATTTTAAGTTGTATGTATACATAATTATATACGTGATTACCGTTATTATATCCGTGTATTAGACAGATTTTCATACGATTTTTGCATATGTGTATTTAATTAACACATCACTCGTATTTACATATACTCAAATTTGTTTGTTTACATTTGTGAAATGTAAAATATATGCAAGTACAGTGTTTCCCAATAGGGATGATAGGATTTTTATAGCACACAGCCGCCATCTTGGTTTATGTGTATACAATCATTTAAAATGATTAACAAACAATTTTAGAATACACACATACAACATATTAATGTGTATTTATATTTTTGTGTCATGTGTTTGTGTGTTTTTTTGTACATAATCACCTGTAATGATTGACAATTGCCAATCTGTCCAGCATTCTCCTCCCACATTGGACACACTCATATCTTCTCGTGTGCGTTAAAGAGTGCACAGAAGCCGAGTATGCGGTCGGTAGGTACATTGTGCATATATCACATTTGTATGGGCCACGTGCCTGGGGTTCAAATTTGGGGGTTAAAATTGTAAACGATTTATATTTGAAAAAAAAAAACCAAATGTATTAAATAAAAATTAATATAATAACTAACTTATATTTATATAATGTTATATAATATGTATACATAATAAAAAACATTTCAAATGGATATTGAACCCGCTACCAAGTACTCACCGGGTTATGTTTGAACATGTGATTCCTTAATTTTATCTCAAAATTAAATCCTTTGTAACACAAATGACATTGAAATGGGAATTTAAGAGTTGCTTTACTTTCTTCCTGGAAATAAAAAATATATATAATTAAAAAAATAATCTAGTTTTAAAACTCATTCGTTTGAAATCCACATTGTATGGATTGTACTGTAAAAATTAATCGCCATTTTGTTGCGGCGACCATTTTGTAAAAATATAAAAAAAGAAAATATTAGTGGCATTATTACTAGTCACAGAGTGACTCTACTTGTTACTTATAAACTATAAATTTGTCGACTTCAGTTATCTACTGCTAAATTATCTTCTGGTCAGTTATCTATTGGTGAATTTTCAACTAGTGAGTTATCTACAAGTGAGTTATCCACTGGTGAGTTGTCTTCTGGTGAGTTATCTACTGGTGAGTTGTCCTCTGGTGAGTTACTTACTGGTGAGTAATCTACTGATGAGTTATCTACTAGTGACTCACCTCTCTCTGCCTCAACTGCTCCGTTGGATCTAATTTGATAATCCTAATTTTACTCTCGTCTATTTCTATTGGTTTCCTTAATAATTTCTTTGGTTCATTATATACTAAAGCTGCACTGAAAAATAATATATTTTTATATATGTATATTTCAATACTAATCGTGAGTTCGATTTTCACTCGAGGGGTTATTATGTTAAAATTATTTTTATTTCCTCGCTCTAGTAAAACAAAGCTCGGCGTTGAGTTCCGCCACTTAACACATAATGTCAATATCAATTCAAGCGGAGTATGGAGTTTCTTGAAACTAGGTACTTGATGTCCACCCTGCTATGCGAAGTGAAAGAATGAAGCTAAAAAATAAGTAAATAAATAAAGAAAGATCGGGCAAATGTTAAATTATACTTATGACATGAATGACTGACAGCGATGGTTGTGGATTCGATACACACACGAGGGAAATTATATTTATTTCTTTGTGTTGTTTCATCTCAATAAAAAAAGTATCCAAAACGCATCTTGATACCAGATAATCTTTGCCTACACTACAAAAAAATTTAAAAACAAAAATAACTAACTCTATATCAGTCTCTTTAACATCCACCACTTTCTTTTTTAACTTAATCTTCTTTTTGACTTTCTTCTTTCTCTCTTTCTTCTCCTCTTTCACATCTAACGCCAAATCCTCGGTATCTTTTAATTTATTTGATCTGAAATAAAAAAAAATCTCATCACATATATTAATACATTTACAGCATTACTCACACATTTAAAATGAAAAAAAAAAATTTTATTGTTCTTCCAAAAGAATCCTCAGCACCACATCACGTATAGGAGCGGATATTACTCAACTCAAATAGATTATTTGCTGATCAGGTGGTGTCGTATAGGCACGTAACGAACTGTAAAGTCACTCCAGGTGAGAGCCTGCCGGCCCAATATCGTCTCCAAGTCATGGACTTTGTCTTTACCCCGAAGAAAAGGTAGCTGAGAAACGTCAACCTAGAATCAAATGGCGATTGCTAAATGGACCGAGGCAGACCGATTTCCGGACAGAGGCAAAAGTCAGAATCTAGTTCAAATCGAAACTGTCCATGAAGCTTGGGGTCGAGGCCAGTCAGCAATTATTGCGGCGGGTAAACGAGTTTTTGGTCTTTCTAGGGGAGGACGAGTCATCGATAGGGAAATATGGTGGTGAAATGGCAAAGTGCAGGAGGTGATTCGTGGAAAGAAAACCTTACCTTTAATGAGTGGCAGACCACCAACTCCCCTGAAGATAAAGTAGATTATATAGCAGCCAAACGTGCCAGCAAAAGAGCTGGAGCCAGAGCCCGCAGTGAAAAGTTGTGACCTCTATATTATAAAATTCAAAAATTGGCACATGTTCAGGACAAAGCGACGCAAAACATCGTAAAATGTCTTCGCGTCAAAAACTCTCAGAGCACGTTGCCGTGTAACCACGCCTTTGTGGAGGAGATATGGAGGTGCTACTTCAAGGAGTTGCTAAACACTCAGTACCCGTGCAGTCCTCCTAAGGAACCACCTCCTAAGCTCGGATTTGATCCTCCAATAACACCTGAGGAAATTCAGAATTGTCTTCGACGCATGAAGAGTAGGAAAACGATGAAACCTGACGGCATTTTAATCGAGCGTAGAAATCATTGGGCTTTTTGGTGTGCTTATGCTTACTGACTCTTTTAACCGCATTTTGAACACTGGAACTATACTACATCATTGGCGGTATATCTTAATTACCACTATATATAAAGGCAGGAGCAGTGTTCGAGATTGTCGTAATTATAGGAGCATTAAGATCATGAGTCACACTATGAAGCACTTTGAGTGCGTGATCGACCTCAGGCTTCGCCGAGAGTGTACTGTCTCTGAGTGTCAATATGGATTTCACCAAGGATCGGGTACCATGGATGCCATTTTCCCCCTTCGAATTTCGATTGATGTATATAGGGAAAAAGGAGAGATCTGCACGTAACATTTTTGAATCTGCAGAAAGCCTTTTACTGTGTGCCTCGTCAATGCATCTGGTGGGCATTGCGATCAAAAGGGATCCCTGAAGCCTATATTGACATTATCAGAAATATATACTGCGATTCTGCATCAATGATTAGAACTTCTCTTGCCGACACGAAACCCTTTCCGATTACGGTAGGGGTTCACCAAGGCTCTGCTCTTAGCCCGTTCTTGTTCAATGTTGTGTTGGATACTGTCTCACCTTATATCCAAGACCATCCATGGCTAATGACATAGCGTTCATCGACGAGAGCGGAGGGTAAGTCTCTGGAAGGGTACTATTGAAACCAGTGGTTTTAAACTAAATTTGATGAAAAAAGGAAAACCGAATAAATACCTTGTGGAAGCTCGGACACTAATACCACCCACATAGGTCCTCAACCAGCCGTTAAGTTGGAGAAGTCCTGAACTTCTCCAACTTAACGACTTCTTTCCTTGGTTCCCTTGTGCATTAGTCTAAGGGCATTGATTACGATGCCCGTATCAACGTTACTAGGGCTAAGAAGCGCGAGGTCACAGGTGTCGTCTGTGACCGCGGAATACCGCCCAAGCTCAAGGATTTTATTTTTATTTTTATTAAATCGAAACCCAACGTTGTATAAAATGAAGTTACTTATTCTAGACACATTCACTTCACTTCACTTCATTTCTAACCATTCAATAAGATTACCACTAATACCGCAGCCAAAAAGTTTTGTCAATAATATATTGTGTTCGACAACGTCAAACGCTTTTGTAAGATCAGTTATACATACAGTTCTGAATTATCTAATGCCATCAATATATCGTCAACAACTATCGCCAAGTGTGACATGGTGAATTGTTTTTTTATGAAGCCATGTTGATTTGCTATTTTGATCATTGCTGATTTCGTGTGCCACGTGACCAACGGACAAATCAGCGATTCAAATACTTTAGAGAACACTAATAATGTACATATAGGTCTATATTTTTATGTCTTTTTATCCCATTCTTAAAAACAGGGAATACCTTTGCCTTTCTCCATAAATGATGGAACTCACCGGTACCCAGTGACATATCAAATATAAAATATAAAGGTCTTGCTAGATATTTAGCGCAACGCTTAACAAATATGGTGGGTATAATGTCAGGTGCAGCCCCTTTTGTTTTATCAAGATTTTCTAACTTAACTATAATATCCTACTTCGGGATTCTAATACTAGTCAATACTGAATTGTGAAGTTGTGTCACAATCATAAGTTCTCCTGATATACCGAGGCGTGTTGTGTTTAATTTATCGTCCTTATTAAATTTAATCACACCTGCCAAAAATCTATTCCCACATATGGAAGAGCTAAATTTAATAATCATAGATCTTGAACGTGAAGAAATCTTATTTAATTTTGCTACACGGGTGCACTTGACAACATTTCCTTCCGTTATAGGATATATTTATAATTCTCCCAGTTTGTTCAACATCTTTAAGTAAATTTTCGCCTTTATGTTCAGAAACACAATGGACTTTAAAATTACTTGGTCTAGCTTCTATTTAGGATGTCCCTAAGTTCACTATTATCTTTCTTTAATGATATTTCCTTTTTCACTTCCTTCAACTCCTGTTTTACAGTGTCAAAGATACTTGACAAGTAATCTATAGTATTTCGCACAAACCGCTTCATTCATTCCAAATTTTTATCAGTTCAGCGCTCACAGTTTGGGATATTTTTTTTTGCATTTCCTTCTCATTGCCGAAAACCAATCACTGTCAGAACCAACCTCTTCAATAACTTTATACGAAACTGGAATGCTACTATCAAGTGACGCAGGAGATAGGAGATAGGAGATTTTATTTTACAAGTTGCGCAAATCCACTGTCCTCGCACAATAGGTGATCTAGGAACTATACATTCAAAGTGATACCTGGTCGGATACTTTGCACGAATAATTCTTTTTTTGTAACTAGTACATTCAACTTGCATTAGTTACATCCACTGGACATCTTAAAGAATTTCTTTTTCTTTTTCTTTTTAAATAAATAAAATCAGTCCGACCGGAGGATCGAACCACGGTTAGATCACGTTTTAAGTCTAACGCTTGCTACGCTGAGCTAATGAAGTTCTTATGCACATACATGGATATTTAAGATATATTTAGTTGCAATCAATCTTATTTTAACTGGTAATTTATAGTTGCGAGGACTTTCGTTACAACCACTAACACTATAAAACTTTGAAATAGCTTTATTAAAACATTTTCACCACAAAATTTTCAAAATTTTAACTTCAAACACTAAATTAAGTCATAAATGCAAATTTAATAACTTTTCTATTTGAGTTTTGTAATTTTGAACTATAAAAAAACATTTTTAAAATACGGAACGAACAAAGAACTATAAAATAATATATACTTTATAAATATATACTCTTTGACGGCGGATGATATACAAGATATACATGCATAATCCAATCGGTACACTTATATGTCAGCGAATGTCGTCCAGCACTATTTAGTCCATAGTAGTCCGTGACGTATCGAAGACATACAAAAGAGACGCAGGTTGGAATCCTACGTTGAAATTTCCTCATAAATACTGATATAGGCATTTTATTATTAGTTAGATTTTAGTAAAATCTGAAACTTATTGAAAATTCTAAGTACAGTTATCTCAGTATATAATCAATAACTTATGTTTGAACAAATGATAAATCATCTTTCGACGATGTTTTACGAACAAGAACGTTAATATTTCATAATAGCATAATTGAAATATATTAAATTAATAAAATAAACACTACACACACTATTATGAGGTTTTTTCATAGGACAGGCATGGCACATGAGCGTGCGGATCACCTGATGTTAAGGGACCACGCCACTCACAGCCCCGTGTCTGGCCCAGAGGAGCTACAAGTGCGTTAACGACCTTTGAAGTGGGAATAAGCGCGTTTTCTGCAGGTATTTATGTCGTAACGACCTAGAAATACTGCTGCTAAGCTAAGCTGGTAGGCCGTGGCACGTGAAAGGAAATTCCTACAAGACCGCACAGTAGTAGAACACGTATCCAGATGGTAGGGATGGTATTTCAGTCTATTGCGTACTGTACTGTTGGCAAATTCAGCTGCAGGAACCAGTTGCCCAAACCACTCCCCTTGATAAAGTCAATTCTAACATCGAGCGCTGCGACGAAGAAAGACGTGTTCCTTTCATTCTCAAAGTTCTAAATTTGTAATCGTTTAAAATAATTCGCTAAAGCTATATGAAAAGTGCAAAAACTTTATAAAGAGAGGTATTCTGAAGAGTAGTTGTTAATAAAAGTGATTATTTGGTCAGGTCAATACCTGTACTAGAAGTCCTTGAAAATTGAATGTCCTGTGTACATTACGCATTTTTGTAGCACTTTTAACACGAAGACGATGGCGCATCCGTAACTGTTGTAGGATTTATAAGCTTTGAACTTAAACATCTGAGTTCGCGACCCTAATGAAACAGGTTTAAGCAGCTCATAATAAATTACGCCCCGCTGATCCCACCAAATGCAGAGAAGAAGCTTAGAACCATGGATATTTGGTTTAGGCGACGATGTTGGTGTGTGACCCGGTATACTCCACGATTTTTTTTGCTTTGGATTGTCGTAGTGAATCCACTTTTCATCCCCAGTGACGGGTGCAGAATACGGTGCAGAAAACCTTTTCTTTTTTGTCGTTGAAGCAACAATTCACACATGAGAAAACGTCGCTCTACGTCTCTCGGCACCCAATGTCCTTGCTTTTAAATCATTCCTAACGCTTTTAAACGTTTTAAAACTGTTGACGCATCTACTTGTACCGTTTTCCCAAGCTCTACCAACATCTGACATGGATCTTCTTCAAGCAATGCCTCCAATTCTTTATCATCAAATATTGTCGGTGCTCCAGAACGCTCTTTGTCTACAAGGTCAAAATCACTACTTTTGAAGCGCCTAAACTGCACGTTGTATTCGACAAAGCATTGTCGCCATATGTCTCAACGAGAATTCTGTGTGCTTCTGCTGCAATTTTTTTCTAGATAAAGCAGTGCAAGAAAATTCCCCGCAAAAACACTTTATTTGGCACAAAAGAACACATTTTCACAAAAGGCAAATAAATATGTAGTTGACGCTGTGGTAAACTCTATTCTACTATAATTTGAGGTTACATATAGCACTACTTTGGTGATCCGTTACCGTACGAAATTCCAGGCACAGAGTGCCGCAACGCCATCTTTCAAAAAACAGCGAGAACTTATTCAAGATCCTATTATTATTTTTAATATCTAGTGTGAATTAATAATAAAATATAAAAAAATATAAATTAAATTATATAAAAATCCTATAGATGAAATATCTTTAAAATTACTTCGTGTGATAAACTGACAAGAAATGCTTACAATAATTATAATAAACATATGGAGGAAAGAATTCAAGATAATCCTAAGCAGCTACAATGACTAACGATACAGAGACAACGTCAAATGGGACAGATATTTGTAATATGTTTTCTAATTACTTTGCTTCTGTATATACTAAGTCCATACAAAATAATAATTTTGATAATTCAGAATTTTATCTCAACTTGGAATCCACTTACCAAAAAAGTCTGAATTTTTTAGGCTCAAAATAAGTATAAATTATATTACCCGAAAGCCTAGAAATCTGAATGTATACAAAAGTACTAGCCCAGATAACATTTCGCCAATATTCATAAAAAATCGTGCATTGTCTTTCCAACCGCATGGAAACTGGTTAAGATTGTACCAATATATAAAAATGACAAAGAAAATTATATTCAAATTATATTCAATATTGTCGACCCATCTCCATTCTTAGTGTTTTAGCAAAAGTCTTTGAAGTGCTAATCTATCCATTTTATTTCCGAATATTCGGATTCTGGAATGGCATATCAACTACTTCGAATTTAGTTTTTTTTACGAATGATACAAGCGAAGCAGTCGACAGTAATAGACAAATGGACACGATACATTCGGACTTTATAAAAGCTTTTGATAGGGTTCCACATAAAATATTGCTCATAAAATTAACAATATATGGATTTTCGGATTCTATGTTGGAATGGGTTACATCATAACTGCATAATCGATAATATTATGTAGTTTTCGGCGGATTTTAATCAGGAAAGCATATTATCTCATCTGGTGTTCCCCAAGGCTCATACCTTGGTCCGATTCTATATAATATTTTCATAAACAATATGACTTGTTGTTTGATGTTTTAATTCCTCAACTCTATATTTGTATGCAGATGATGTACTGTCTTGTAATGATTCTAATCTACTTCAAAAAGATTCTAATAATGTTATGAACTGGTGTCGAGTTAATTCTAAGAAATACTGTCATATTACATTTACAAGAAAAGTTAACATTATTGAAACACGATATTACTTACTGGGTAAAGAGCTGACTACAGATTATCACAGATTTGCGTGTAGTTTTGGATTCTAAAATGACATTTCAAAATCAAATTGATAAAAGAGTATCTAAAGCTCGTTAATCATTGAGTTTTGTTCTAGGAAATGCTAAAGTCTTTAAATTAAAAACTAAAAACATACTGTACAATTCCCTTGTCCGTAGTCAGCTAGAATACTGTAGCATCGTTTGGCGGAAACAATACGCTAACCACACTATAAGACTTGAACGAGTACAAAAAAGATTTTCTTACTTTGGAGAGCAGGGAGGAGATAGCGATAGGCCTGTAGTTAGTCGGATCTGAATCATCGCCTTATATCGGGACCAGGTGGAGTAGGGCGCACTTCCATGAATGAAGAAAACCGATATAGACGCCTTACTACCGGTAACAATTCTGAACCACAAGCACGGACATAAAGGAGAAATACCATCCGGCCCACTCGACTTGTGGTTATCCAGAAAGGATAAAGCTCAGGCATTGAGCTATGACCAGGAGACCAGCTTCCTCTTTCACCATGTGGATCAGAGTATCATTCTCGGTGTGCAAGAGTGGAAGGGAAGACTGGCTGAAGTTGCCAGGTGTAGCCATCGTTTGCGCCCAGAACAGTTGTGTTCCAGATGGGTAATATTACTAACACTAGCAACTCACCTAATTTCCAGTAAAGTGACATTGTCATCATCTGACACTTCATTCTTGACGGAGAAGTCATCATCATAGTTATTGGTGTCATCACAAATAGTGACTTCATCCAGTTTGGATATTCTAAACTGTTTTTCGTGCTGTGAATATTAAAAAAAAATTTTTTTTTTCTAGGTAATCAGAGAGAGCTTAGTGTCGAAACACTTAATTGTTAACGTTGACATACAATATTAGTGGCGGAACTAAACTCCGTATCTAGTCGAACTAGATAAAAAAAACTTAAACAACCATTCAAGACAATTTATTCATCACCGTCCATTGTGTCTTGTGTGACAGCGTCCGACTGTAAACGCGATTGGTTGTGGATACACACTCGAGAGAATGACTAAAGAAAAAACAAAGCAGCGTTGAGTTCCGCCACTTAATATCTCAAGTTCAGACAGAAGAGAAAATTGATATAAAACCATTTTTGAAAACACGTATAAAAATGTAAACGCATCGGGTTTCGAACCCGCACATCTTGTTCCCGTCCAAGAGCTCTGACCGCTAAACCATGCGTCATACATTCGACAGATAGATAAAACCAGTCCCAATTAAAATGAACTCACTATCTATCATTATTCAATAATATATGATCATACTCAAATATTATACAATTCCAACAATATTACATACACACATACATATATATACTAACTGATAAACTACTTTATTTTGAAATCGGTTAAAAATAATGATTTACCGTTAAAATCTTGTTGAATCCGAGTTTAGTTTTATTGGAATCAACAACTAACGTACTGGACTGACTCAAATGCGGACTGGTGTACTTCAATAACTCAGGATCTTGGCCGTCGACAGGGAACTGAGAATTTTATATATATATATATATATATATACATATATATATATATATATACATATATATATATATATATATATATATATATATATATATATATATATATATATATATATAATATTTTAAAAAGCTAGCTAAACATAATCCCTCCCCCTAGTGAATATCGAACTCGCACCACCGGCCTCAAAAAAAAATGAAGAATTGTTAAAAAGTTGAAAAAAATCATTTTTCTGTCACTCTCTTGCTATTTGAATATTTTGACCAGGATTTGAACCTGCGAATCAATCAGCATCAATTGCTTTTAATTTTTGATTTATTTAAATACAATAAAGAAAACAATGAGTCAGGAACAATTTTAAATTAAACTATATTAAACGGATTAATCGCGTATATTTTGGTATTCGAAATTTATAGAAAATATTTAAAAATCCCGCACAGAAAAGTAGTCGGAGAGAACCTAGTGTCCATACTCTCTGTTGATTGCTGTCCAAAATTCAGACATTGCGTGTTGAGAGCTTAACTTAACGCCGCTCTTTGTCTTACCAGAGCAGAGAATTCAGACACTTTACTACTTCAAACATACGAGAGGTGGGGGTTGACTTCAGTTGACCTTCGAAATCACAGTATCGAAGACACTGGAGACAGGCCACATAAAAAGCATGAGAACCCCCAAGGTTGTATTTGAATTGGGTAATGTCTTTGGATGAGTCTAAAGAGTCATAGTCTCTAACTACCCTGTCATGGGTACAGGGGGAAGCCAAAAAAATATATACATATATCAAGAAAAATTATTCACCGGAGCACATCTATTATGATAGTCGTACAGCATGGTGTGAGCTCGTAGGACTTTCCGCTTGAACCTGACACATTTCTGTATAATGGCACTGCACTCGTAGCATATCCACTGCGGAAGACCATCGGAATCTGTAATCTATTGAAAATATATATATGTATATATATGTATGTATATATGTTTAAAAATGTATATTATAGTATAGAATGGCTTGATATATTGGCTTGGATTATATTTAAAATTATTTTCACTTCTCACTCTCTGATAAGACAAAGTGCGGCGTTCGGATCCACCACTCAACATGCAATGTCTCGAATTCGATGGAAAACGAAGTATGGAGTGTCCTAACACTACTGTGAAACTATAATAAAAAGAAATAATTTTCAAAACCAAATTCACTAAAACAGCAAATTACAGTATAAATGAGTTTTTGACTAATGAAAATTGTATGTTTTTAATTTAATTTACTTACTTATTTAAACCTTTAAATTTTTTTCAGGTTGACTCTTTTATCCCTCATAGCAGGGTAGACAGAAAGTACCTAAAGTGAAAATGGTGGAACTAAACGCCGCACTTTGTAATACCAGAGCAAGGAAGTAAAAATAATTTTAAATATAATCACTCCCCTGAGTGGGGATTGCACCTACAACCGATCACATTCACAGTGAGATGAAGTCCCACTGTACTACGACTGGCCCCGGTCTGATTTAATTTCAATATTTATGTATATTTTGTTTATTATAGCATGTATATTTTAAATTTACAATATTGAATTAACATTCATATATCCTGTGTCGGTTTTGGTGATACATAGCTAAACTCAAACTCAAAATTTTGAAATAATTATTATTATTATTAATGGAATTGTATAACTGTACATAGAAGATATATGAGTAAAATCAATATTTTGTGTCTTTTATTCAAAAGGCAGATTGCAATGTGCAATTTTTGTATGTTAAAACTAAACGCAATCAGTTGCAGGTTAGATCTCCACTTGAGTGAGTGTTTATATTTAAATTATTTTCATTTCCTCTTTCTGGTAAAACAAAGTACAGTGTTAAGTTTCACCACTCAATATGTAATGTCTTCAATTCGGTGGAAAGCAAAGTATGGAGTGTCTGGACACTAGGTACTGTCTGTCCCTACCCTGCTGTGCGGGATAAAAAGCATGAAGCTAAAAAAATCCACACTATATTCTATCAGTGAGATACATAATAATGTTATAGCAAAAACAATGGTAAATTAAATTATTTAGAAAATATCATTAAAAACTAATAAAGTTCCGGGACTTTAAAGGGCGTTTTTAAATTTCGCTTTAATAACAATAATTACTTATAAATCAATTAATTACAAGCATCAAAGTTAGATGTACAAGTTATGACATTAAAAGCTAATATTCCAAGAACCTTCCGACTCTTGAGAGGTCTTGCAAAATTACTTATTATACATAAATTGTGTTTATAATTTAATATAAAGAAATTAATACAATATTGTTTATGTTTCTAAAACATCATTTTAAACATATATTATTAAATATATACATATTATAATTATCATACACAAGAAATAATGAAATATTTTATATTTTTATAAGTTAAACTCACCATAATATCAGCTAAATCGAGAAATAAACTCTTGAACGAATCGATTTCTATTACCCTCTTGCCCGTCGACAAACAACACCGACATATGCTGTGGGCGTCGTTTTCCAATTTATATTCATTCTCACTAAATATTGACTCCATTTTTTTTATATAATTAATTTAAACATTAAATATTTTAAAGTAAAAAATTATAATAATTAAATGTAAACAGTATGGCGTCTGTTTTTTTTGTGTATGCTATTTTGACAATTGACATTGACATTTGAAAGACCCAAAGATACAATAAATGCAGATTAATAAAAAATCTATTTTTAATTTATGGTTTCATGTCGAAAACACATTTAAAATATAATATTAATATGATTATTGTAATATTTACTATTTTTAAAGTGTTATTTCACATTTAGGATTAGAAAACATTTTTTAAAAAACGTATAAAAATTTGAACTCAGCGGGATTAGAACCCGCGCCTCTTGGATACCGTTATACGTTTTTTCAAAAATGTTTTATGATTATTGTCTATGCATTTGTAATTTTTCTGTTTATGCGATATATGTAATTCGCATAATAAAATTAAACATACCGGCAGGAGTTTAACATACACTTAAGAGAATAAACCTCTCTGGTGTGTTCATTATTTTTATTACATTTAAAAATCTTTGTATGTATAATTGTAAAAAAATATCTGTTCCTTTTCTACATAAAGGTTATTTATTATTTTATAAATTAATTAATTATATGCTCTTTCATCCGTTTACCTTTCTTGAAAAAAGATATATATATATATATATATATATATATATATATATATATATATACATACATATATATATATATATATATATATATATATATATATATATAGAATAGAATAGAAATACTTTAAATAAACTGTAAAAATATTTTGTGTGTGTCTGTTCTCTTGTGCGTCAATCATGCAAAAACTACTGAACATAATTAAACAAAACTTGTCATGGTAATAGCTTATAGTCCAGGGAACATGTGCAGGAAAGTTTTTATCTTAATATTTTTAGTAGTTTTCATATAAAAACCTGAAATTCATTTTTATTCTGATAACCAAAGGTTAGATAGATGAATGATTTTGTGTATGGTAGTAGCTTAACGATTGGAACATTTTATTGAATAATTTTATCCTGATATTCAATATAATTAAGTAGGAAGAATACAATATCGATTTTCGTCAAATTAAGTCAATAGCTTGCAAAATCTTTCAATTTCCACATAGTATTGTTATAAGAAAAAAGAACAATAAAAAATAAGATATATTTACAATTATTTCATAAGTAATTCATAACCAAATAATTAATTTTAAATATTAACACTTCATCTATCCATTCAAAAGTGATACAATATTTTTATAAAGTTTGTATGTTTATTGTGGTGTTTTAATTTTGACTTCAAATAATTTCTTTACTAAGTGTTTACGGGAGAATTTATTCATAAGGACACAACACTTCTACATATCTAGCCATCTAGCCATAATAAAGTAATATTAATTTAGAATCAATAAAAATAATCAACTTACATATTTGATCAGTCAATGACAATTAAGAGCATAGGAAAAAGGTTAAACCTGTAAAAATTAAGCTAAAGGGTCTAGCAGGATAAGAAACTTTATTTCATCTGAAATAAAGATACACTTAATTTTGTGTCTCTCAACAAAGGTAGTAACCAATTCAAATTCTTTTTTTTAACCCGCACAGCAGGCTAGACAGAAAGTACTTAGTGTCAAAACACTCCGTACTTTGCTTTCCACCGAATTTGAAACATAGCGTGTTGAACTCAACGCCACACTTCGTCTTTTACCAGAGCGAAATAGTGAAAATAATTTAAATATAATAACTCCCCCCAGTAGGGATAGAAACCACAACCGATCGCGTTTACAGTCAAACGCTGTCACACTGCGCCACGACCGGCCTCAAATTCTAAACCAATTATTATTGCTTGCTTATTTTCTTGACACTTATTAAAATATCTTTATAAAAAATTTACTGAAGATTGTTGTGCTTAAACCTATACCTTATTTTTACTCAAATTTTAAAAATTATAAATAATGGGCCAAGATGTTATATGTGGTTGAGTAAAATTACACGTGGACCACAGTGACATGTGTGGAAGAGTGAAATCACATGTGGACCATGATGTCATTTGTATACGAGTATAGTCACATGTGGACCATAGTGCCATATATGGATGACCGTGATATCATGTGTGGGTAGGTGAAATCACCTGCGAACCATGATGTCATATGTGAACGAGTAAAATCATGTGCGGAATGTGTGGATGAGTGAAATCAGATGTGGCCTATGATGTCATGTGAGCGAAATCACACGTGGATCTTGTTGTCATAAGTGGATGTTTGAAATGACCTAATATAAAATTATATATGAAACAACATAAAATTTGGAGGTAAAAGAGGATATACGTCAAAAACTGCTTTTATAACAAGGTGAGATTATAAAGGTTTAAGGACTCTCGCAAGTGTATATGAAGTCTTATAAATATTGTTTATATGAAGTATTTTGGCAGTCTGTGATTTGAGCAAGAACGCGTGCAAGTAAAAGAAAAAAATAGCTATAAGTGAGGTCACGCGGGTGAAGACGCGAGCGAGCCGCTAGTATATACACAGAGTGTTCCATAAGTCCTTTGAATAGAAAAAAAAATATTAAAAAATCTATGTATAATATTAAATTTTTGTTGATTATTTAGTAATTTACATCAAAAGGAAATTATTTTTTAAAAATCACTTCATCTAAATGTGCTCCATTTTTTTCTTGGCTCTCCTGTAAGCGACGACTAAAATTTTCTGTAACTGAACGGTAAGCACGCTCTGAAATGCTTGACATTTCTCGCCGAATATTTTTTTTAGTCAACTGACCGCGGATTTGCTTAATAAACTTTACATTTAAGATAACCCCATAAGAAAAAATCCATTCGACTCAAATCTAGGCTATGTGGTGGCCAGGGCCACACATCTCCTCTTCGAGATATAATTTTGTTATAGAAAAGTTGACAAACGACGAGTATAGTAATATCAGCGATATGAGCAGTTGCGCCATCTTGTTAAAACCAGGTCCGGATATTGAAAATTCTGCAACTCCGGTGTAAAAAAATCCTCGATCATTGCCACATACCGCTCTGAAGTAACAGTAACCGCATGACCATGTTCGTTCTCAAAAAAGTATGGGCCTATGATGCCATAGCCGCCCGTACTGTGACTTTAGGGCTACGTAAGGCCCTTTGATGATTGAGACGTGGATGTACGCTACTCCAAGTAGCGATAATTTTGCCTATTTTATTGACATGGCCGTTGATGTCAAAGTGAGCCTCATCAGAAAATAACACCCTGTTAAAACATACAGCAATGTAAAGCAAACCGCTTTTTCATTACATTAACGAATTTAGCAGGATCAGTCTTTTAATTCCTGTACTAACTGAATTTTGTATGGATGCCATTTCTTATTATTCTTTAAAATGTGCTTTATCGTCGATCTTGGTATATTTAATGTAGTAGAACGCTTAAGAATCAGTTGAGTAGGATTTTCACGAACTGACACTGGCACTACATCGGGTGGCTCCTTTTTATCTGTTGTGTCTCCTATTTATTAATTGTTTATCCAACGTAGAGCCGGTCTCCCCGATCTTTTGTACCCAATTCTCAATCGTTTGAACACTAGGACAGTCATAAACGATACTCTTCAAATATACGTCGCGCAATGGTGGCCAAATCGTTGTTGCAAAAAAATCACGCACACAAACAGTACGGTCCGCGCCGGTGAAACGCTCAAGGCACTTGATTTCCGAAAGCTTATTCCACACGCGCGCGCCACTCCTGGGCGTCGTTTGAATTTTCTTTGAATTTTAAATTTCCAAGGACTTAACGGACACTCGGTATTTAATTGCATATATAGATATATTTATACTTTAATAACTATATAAATACACATATATAGACACACACATACACATTCATTCATACATACATACATTTGTAGCTAATATATCTGTGAACAAATGAGCTAACGGTCTAAACCAACGGTCTATCCCGCATAGCAGGGACAGAAAAGTACCTAGTGCACTCCGCTTTCCGCTGAATTCGAGTTTATTACATTACGTGTTGAGGGGTGGAACTCAACTCCGTGCTTTGGCTTACTAGAGCAAAAAAATGATAATAGTTTTAAATATACTGAATCCCCCGAGTGGGAATGGATCCCTCAATCGATCGCATTTGCAGTCTGACGCTATCCCACTGCGCCATGACTGGCTCCACTACTGGCTCAGACGATTTGTTATAATAGGAGACTTTCAGCATCGTAGTTCTGTAGGATCAAAGGTTGAGTGGTGGAACTCAACGCCGTGCTTTGTTTTACCAGAGCGAAGAAATGAAAATAATTTTAAACAGTATCAATCTCCCGAGTGGGGATCGAACCCACGACCCATTGAGTTTACTGTCAGACGCTGTTACACTACGCCACGGCTGGGTATGGCACCCCAGATTGCTGCGCAAGATCCTTGAGGCCAGTATCTCCATCCGCCTGGCCTGGATAGTTGCCTCCTACTTTTCCAAGAGATCATTTGGCGTTAGAGTAGAGAATGCGATTTCGTGCAGTCACCCTGCGAGTGCTGGTGGGCCACAGGGAAGTATCTTGTCGCCAATTCTATACACCATTAACACAAAGGACACCCCGGTGCACTAGGATGTCCTGCTAGCGCTATATGCAGGAGGATGTCGCGCTCCTCACCCGGTCAATGAATGCTGCCCGTGCCGTGCAATGGGCATAGTCCAGACCGCTCTCGATCTCCTGCCGGATTGGTTGGCCAAGTGAAATCTGTCCCTAAACGTAAACGCTCCGTACGACTCCAACGGATCGTGCGGGTCTCCCGAGACATATCATACGCTTACCCGATCCCAGAGCTACTGCCGCAGACGCTGATCCAACTTAGCTAGGCTTCACTCTAGCAAGCGAGAGTCTCATCAGGCTGGGCGGCTCGCCCGGGTAGCCTCCATAACCGCCACTATCCCCAATCCCTCCCGGGATACATCCGCACCAAAGCCGTAAAACAGACCCCCCTAAAGACCCACCCATGTTTATGGGTGGCGAATGAGACTACGTTACGTTAAGAGGGCCTAACCCTGGAACCGTTTCCTCTCTGCCTCCACAAGAGTTTGGGAGAGAAGACGTGAAGTATCGGACAGTGGACTGTACTTTTATTTTATTAAATTTTTGTTGATTATTTAGTAATTTACATCAAAAGGAAATTATTTTTTAAAAATCACTTCATCTAAATGTGCTCCATTTTTTTCTTGGCTCTCCTGTAAGCGACGACTAAAATTTTCTGTAACTGAACGGTAAGCACGCTCTGAAATGCTTGACATTTCTCGCCGAATATTTTTTTTAGTCAACTGACCGCGGATTTGCTTAATAAACTTTACATTTAAGATAACCCCATAAGAAAAAATCCATTCGACTCAAATCTAGGCTATGTGGTGGCCAGGGCCACACATCTCCTCTTCGAGATATAATTTTGTTATAGAAAAGTTGACAAACGACGAGTATAGTAATATCAGCGATATGAGCAGTTGCGCCATCTTGTTAAAACCAGGTCCGGATATTGAAAATTCTGCAACTCCGGTGTAAAAAAATCCTCGATCATTGCCACATACCGCTCTGAAGTAACAGTAACCGCATGACCATGTTCGTTCTCAAAAAAGTATGGGCCTATGATGCCATAGCCGCCCGTACTGTGACTTTAGGGCTACGTAAGGCCCTTTGATGATTGAGACGTGGATGTACGCTACTCCAAGTAGCGATAATTTTGCCTATTTTATTGACATGGCCGTTGATGTCAAAGTGAGCCTCATCAGAAAATAACACCCTGTTAAAACATACAGCAATGTAAAGCAAACCGCTTTTTCATTACATTAACGAATTTAGCAGGATCAGTCTTTTAATTCCTGTACTAACTGAATTTTGTATGGATGCCATTTCTTATTATTCTTTAAAATGTGCTTTATCGTCGATCTTGGTATATTTAATGTAGTAGAACGCTTAAGAATCAGTTGAGTAGGATTTTCACGAACTGACACTGGCACTACATCGGGTGGCTCCTTTTTATCTGTTGTGTCTCCTATTTATTAATTGTTTATCCAACGTAGAGCCGGTCTCCCCGATCTTTTGTACCCAATTCTCAATCGTTTGAACACTAGGACAGTCATAAACGATACTCTTCAAATATACGTCGCGCAATGGTGGCCAAATCGTTGTTGCAAAAAAATCACGCACACAAACAGTACGGTCCGCGCCGGTGAAACGCTCAAGGCACTTGATTTCCGAAAGCTTATTCCACACGCGCGCGCCACTCCTGGGCGTCGTTTGAATTTTCTTTGAATTTTAAATTTCCAAGGACTTAACGGACACTCGGTATTTAATTGCATATATAGATATATTTATACTTTAATAACTATATAAATACACATATATAGACACACACATACACATTCATTCATACATACATACATTTGTAGCTAATATATCTGTGAACAAATGAGCTAACGGTCTAAACCAACGGTCTATCCCGCATAGCAGGGACAGAAAAGTACCTAGTGCACTCCGCTTTCCGCTGAATTCGAGTTTATTACATTACGTGTTGAGGGGTGGAACTCAACTCCGTGCTTTGGCTTACTAGAGCAAAAAAATGATAATAGTTTTAAATATACTGAATCCCCCGAGTGGGAATGGATCCCTCAATCGATCGCATTTGCAGTCTGACGCTATCCCACTGCGCCATGACTGGCTCCACTACTGGCTCAGACGATTTGTTATAATAGGAGACTTTCAGCATCGTAGTTCTGTAGGATCAAAGGTTGAGTGGTGGAACTCAACGCCGTGCTTTGTTTTACCAGAGCGAAGAAATGAAAATAATTTTAAACAGTATCAATCTCCCGAGTGGGGATCGAACCCACGACCCATTGAGTTTACTGTCAGACGCTGTTACACTACGCCACGGCTGGGTATGGCACCCCAGATTGCTGCGCAAGATCCTTGAGGCCAGTATCTCCATCCGCCTGGCCTGGATAGTTGCCTCCTACTTTTCCAAGAGATCATTTGGCGTTAGAGTAGAGAATGCGATTTCGTGCAGTCACCCTGCGAGTGCTGGTGGGCCACAGGGAAGTATCTTGTCGCCAATTCTATACACCATTAACACAAAGGACACCCCGGTGCACTAGGATGTCCTGCTAGCGCTATATGCAGGAGGATGTCGCGCTCCTCACCCGGTCAATGAATGCTGCCCGTGCCGTGCAATGGGCATAGTCCAGACCGCTCTCGATCTCCTGCCGGATTGGTTGGCCAAGTGAAATCTGTCCCTAAACGTAAACGCTCCGTACGACTCCAACGGATCGTGCGGGTCTCCCGAGACATATCATACGCTTACCCGATCCCAGAGCTACTGCCGCAGACGCTGATCCAACTTAGCTAGGCTTCACTCTAGCAAGCGAGAGTCTCATCAGGCTGGGCGGCTCGCCCGGGTAGCCTCCATAACCGCCACTATCCCCAATCCCTCCCGGGATACATCCGCACCAAAGCCGTAAAACAGACCCCCCTAAAGACCCACCCATGTTTATGGGTGGCGAATGAGACTACGTTACGTTAAGAGGGCCTAACCCTGGAACCGTTTCCTCTCTGCCTCCACAAGAGTTTGGGAGAGAAGACGTGAAGTATCGGACAGTGGACTGTACTTTTACCTACAGTTTCATACAAGTAACAAGAAGTACAAGAAAAATAATAAGAAGTCTAAAAAAGTGTTTTCTTCAAATATCCATTCCGAATGTATCCAGTACAGTAAGTTAAATTGCTTTTTTTTTAAGAAAATAATTAAATTGAAAAAATTCATTATAAAAAATATGTAAATGTTTTTCATTAGCACCCTTTCCTAAAAAAAAAGAAACGCAGCGGAATTTGAACCCGCACGTCTAGGACACTGTCCAAATATTAACAACTTTTCCCAAAATTTACATTTCAATGGAAAACATACATAAGCCGACCTAATATCACGTTTCTTTACAATGATGCTATATATGCCCAAGTAATCGCATCCAAAAAGCCTAATTATTTTACTATTTAAAAATTAATTTCTTCAAGTTTATTTTGATAGTAAACTGTTTAGTAAAATAACATTACTTCTTTCCAAACGATTATTTCCTAGAAATAATCTTTGTATAGCAGAAATTTGTAAATATCTCTTTACAGAGATAAGACTTTAAAAAAAAAATCATATTACCCTATGAATTCATACAGAGAAACCGCGATTTCAGCCTGTAATCCACAGATCCAGATATTTCGTGTTGAATGGCGGAGTTTAACGCCACGTTTTACTTACCAGAGTAAACTATAATAATAAGTTAACTTCTTTTCACTCTGCCAAAAAGTATTAAAATTAAAAATAAAATTAAAAATATTTAAATTCAATTCTGTAATAGCTACTATTGCGTAAATAATCAATAGTCGTGGCGCAGTGGAACAGCATCTGACTGTAAACGCGATCGGTTGTGGGTTCGATTCCCACTCGGGGGCGTGATTATATTTAAATTATTTTCACTTTCTCGCTCTGGTAAAGACAAAGAACGGCGTTGAGTTCCACCACTCAACACGCAATATCTCGAATTCGGTGGAAAGTGAAGTACGGAGTGTGTTGACACTAGGTACTTTCTGTCTACCCTGCTCTGCGGGATAAAAGCGTGAAGCTAAAAAAAAATATAATATATTGTAAAAGACCAACAAACCGAGCTGTGTCTCTGCTCTCCCTCTTCGGTGGCAGCTCGTTGTACTGACAATACTGACATTAAAATAACTGAGGACACCAGAATCGAGTCATTACGTGTTTAGTTGCGAACTCCATCCCCACTTTGCCTTACCACAACGGTGATATGAAACTAATTTTTAAATATTCCACCCAGTGGGAATCGAACCCACAACCAATAGCGTTTACAGTCAGACGCTGTCAGACACACAAAACACGAGGACCTAGAATAGTACAGTTGAGTAAACAAAATTTAAAATGTGAATAACTAATATAACTTTAATAGCTATATATTTTTTAATTTTTTTAATAAAAAAGAAAAAAAAAAACAATCCTAGAAAAAAAATCACACTATTCTTTATTACGTCACCGTAACATAACCTCGTCTGTTAATATTTGTATTAATTTATAACAAAACGTCTCCCATATACAAACATATAGCCGGTGAGAAAATAGTGTCAAGACACTACCTTCAGCATTTGCTTATTTACTACCAGCTATGCTCGCTTTTTTGTACGCGTTGAAGTTAACATCTTCAAATATTTATTTTATAATTCTAAAATAAACATGGCGTCAAAACCGAGCCGTTCTTGAGATTGGTTGTAACAAACAGACAGACGGACGAAAATTGTAATAAGCGTTATTTTGATATATGAATATTTATACTGTGTATGCATAATTTTAATATTTACTATTTTTAAAGCGTTATTCCACACTTAGGATTAGAAAACATTTTTTTGAAAAACCGTATAAAAATTTTTCTAATCCCAAGTGTGGAATAACACTTTAAAAATAGTAAATATTAAAATAAAATAGCAATCTCTCTTGTTAAACGATTATTTCTTAATAATCTTTAAGTAGTAGACATTTGTAAATATCTCTCTACTGAGATGCTAACAACGTAAATAACGTTGTAACAAAACGTATAAGAATTGCGACGCAGCCGGTAGTAGAACGCATGGCTTAGCGGTCAGAGCGCTTGGACGGTATCCAAGAGGCGCGGGTTCGAATCCCGCTGCGTTCAAAAAATTTTTATACGTTTTTTCAAAAAAATGTTATGCATAATTTAGTAAATACCGGTTATTTGAATAAGATCATTTATTTTCCTGATTTTTACACATTTCAACCGGATTAATCGCGTATATTTTGGTATTTGAAAATACATTTTTGGACACCTGACGTTTCGAACACTTTACAGTAGTCCGAGGTCACAGATCTACCCTGTATTTTCGAATACCAAAATATACGAGATTAATCCGTTTAAAATAGTTACGTTTAAAACCTTTTATTTAAATAATAATCTCGGAAAAGGCCTAACAGATATATACACAATTCACTATTGTATTTTTGAAATATTCCTCATATATATAGAAAGTTATATAAATTTAAATTATTTTCTTCTACAAATACGAAAGAAGTTACAGGAACAAGTATAATATATGATACGTTAATTTTTTTAACAAAAAAAAATTGTACACAGTATTCGAATCCACTTCCCTTGGACACTGGTCGATATTTCAATACGTATTCCCAGCGTATATATATGTGTTTTCTCATCCAAAGTATATATTCACACTAAAAAAAAAATAATTCTTTTATTTGTACGGTAAAAAAGGGTGAATTTAGTTTTAAATAAAGAAATATAAATAAAAAAAAAGTCTCTTACTATATAACAGAGTGTCTTCACACTCTTCTCCGCCCAACCTGTATAAGCAGTGGGAAAATTAAAAAAAAAACCAATAATCTAAGGTGTTTACTATTTTTAAAGTGTTATTCCACACTTAGGATTAGAAAATATTTTTGAAGAAAAAACGTAATAAAATTTGAACGCAGCGCGATTCGAACCCGCGCCTCTTACATACCGTCCAAGCGCTCTGACCGCTAAGCCATGCGTTCTACTACCAGCTGCGTCGAAATACTTATACGTTTTGTTACAACGTTATTTATGTTGTTAGCAATTTTTTATACGATGTTTCAAAAATGTTTTTTTTAATCCCAAGTGTGGAATAACACTTTAAAAATAGTAAATATTAAAATAAAATAGCAATCTCTCTTGTTAAACGATTATTTCTTAATAATCTTTAAGTAGTAGACATTTGTACAAATCTCTCTACAGAGATGCTAACAATGTAAATAACGTTGTAACAAAACGTATAAGAATTTCGACGCAGCTGGTAGTAGAACGCATGGCTTAGCGGTCAGAGCGCTTGGACGGTATCCAAGCGGTGCAGGTTCAAATCCCGCTGCGTTCAAATTTTAATACGTTTTTTTAAAAAACGTTTTTTTTGATAATCTAAGGTCCCGCTGCCACCGTAAAGAACTCGTTCTTTATCCCTTGGCATTGAATGGCGCGGACTATGATGGGGGATTCTTCTTTAAAAACATCCGCTTTTGGTAGCGTCTCTGACAACGGCATCTTGGGTTTCATCTGCCATGGAAAAATAATTATCTAATTAAAAAAAAAAAGAACAAACCAACTTCACAATAAATATACAACTACCCACCTATATTTACTTACGAGTAATTCACCTATATCCCTGAAACCACTGGACCGATTTCAATGAAACTTGTACTGTTCCCTAAGTTCAAGTATATTTAACTTCAATTAAAAAGAATTATATCAATATGACTTTTTAGTTTCAGAGAAATTGTTGGACAAACATACAAACACTTAATAAAATAAACACACGAAACCGTCATCATACTCAAATAGTATTCAATACCAACAATATTACATTAGTCCATATCAAACAGATAACCTTCTTTCTTTGAAGGTGGATAAAAAAAAAACAATATATTAACATAAAAAAAAATTGAAAGTAGGATTCGAACCCACGTCTGGCGTCTCTGGTGTACTATATAAAGTATATGAAGTTTTTTGGCACTTTATTTAGAGTGTTTAAAGAATAAACAAAGGGAAATAAAAACAAATTTTATTAAAAACCACAAAAAATCACTTTTGTATATATAAAAGAAATATTTAACGACATACATATTTTTATGTATGTATGAGCCATTTTAAATATACAATTTCTTAGTATTTGTTATAATAGTGGCAACCTAGTGACAGATAGACAAACGGACATGGGCATTAGGGTCGTTCTATAATAATACTGTATCGTTAATAATTTATATAAATATATATATATATATATATATATATATATATATATATATATATATATATATATATATATATATATATATATACACATATATACATATATATACAATTTAGAAATTAAAAAAAAAAAGTAGACTGAAAAGAAAATCAACATAATAGGTTTTGACGTGACATGACGTCATACCAAGTGTATATTCTGTCATGTCATGACTCACCTTAGCACTTTTATGTATTTTCAAGTGGACCAGCTTGATGTGCGTCCTCAAGGCGGCACGCTGGGCGAAACTCCGCCCGCAAGTGTCACACTCGTACGGCTTTTCCCCAGTGTGGGTTCTTACGTGAGTGATTAATGTCGCTTTCGCCTGAAAATTGGGAAAAATATACATTTCCAACAAAAAAAACACTTTTCATATTAAGAAATTTATTACTAAAACTTTTATTAACAAATATATATTAATACTAATTACTATATATATTTATACATGTCTTGCACGAGTATGTCATAGTTATAACACCCTGTCATGTGTAAACCATGTCAGGTCATACTACATTACGTCACGTCACCTCACGTCACGTCACGTCACACAATTGGAATTATAAATATGTTACACATTTTCACAATGATTTGCCCTTTGACAGCACTACCTTCCGAGCTGGGGCGGGGGTATGATCATTCAATAAAGCAAAAATGCTCCAATAAGCATATTCAGAATTGAACATGAAAGTGACACCCACCCTGAACATCTTCCCGCAGGTGTTGCAGGCGTGCGTGCGCGGCGCGCGCTGCGCGGCGTGCACGGCCTGCACGTGCCGCGCGAGCGACGCGTGCGACGCCAGCGCGGCGCCGCACGTGGCGCAGCGGTACTTGCGCACGCCCTCGTGCTGGACGCGCACGTGCGACTGCAGCTGCGACTCAGTCTCGAAGCGCTTTTTGCACGTCGGGCACTCGTGTCTCATGGAACACGTAATATTTACTTTTTTATTGTGTTATTCCACGCTTAGGATTAGAAAACATATTTGAAAAAACTAACTAACAACATCAATAAGTTGTAACAGGCGTGTAAGACTTTCGATGCGGCCGGTAGTAGAACGCATGGCGCATGCGGTCAGAGCGCTTGGACGGAGAACAAAACACGCAGGTTCGAACCCCGCTGCGTTCAATTTTTTTTTACTTTTTTTTGAAAAACGTTTACAAGGTGTAATATTATCCCTTTGTTCATTTCCAACCATACAATTTAAATTTTCCAATCAAGCTTTAATATTAGTAAAATTTGTAATTGACTCAAGTGAGGATATCTTGGAATAAAACACAATTTAAATAAACAAATGAATAATATTAATTTTGAAACGGGAATATATATTGAAAAAATATAACGTTACGATAATCTTATTACAATGAACTGAAGTGGAGAAAGTTTAAAAATACTTGACAATATACCACAGAGAAAATATCATATCTGATCACCGTTGACCTTTGAGAAAACAGAAACAAAAAAAAACAAAATATAGAAATATAATACTGTTGATGATTTATCAAATACTCATGGGATAAAATTTGATGAATGGGAACAACCTAAATCAGAAATAACACAAGTACCAGGGGGAGAACAGTATGGAATTCGTGTCTGGTGGGAATGAGGAGAGGTTGAGGCCTTTTTTTGAAATAAATATAGAGATAGACACTATACCGTACAGCATGTTAGCAAGTGTTAAGACAATACGTATTCCGTTTTCGGGATTCCTTGATTCTGCGAGGCGCGCGTTTCATTGGCTGCCCGTGCCTGGTAAGTACCAGTGACTCATGAATATATGGGTTGTGGTACGTATTGATAGAGACAGGCTCAAGAAAAGGTTTTGAGTTCTGAAGCGATGAACACTCTCTATGGACCAAGTCTATAAAACCATCTATTTAGAGGTGTGTTCCAGCAGGCAGATCCGATCAGAACCGAAAACCAGTTCAAAACCGATGGTTATCCTAATGTAGACCGAATTGACGATCCCGCTTCATAAACACTCATCAAAAAAGCGACCAAATCAAGACAAATTCCCACAAATGATATCCCGCCAATATTGCACAAGCCTTTGGGCGACTGGAGCCTCAAAAGTATTAAAAAAACCGTCGTACGTACAAAATCGTTCAGAGGGCCAAAGATTGCTACTCCGTCAAAGATCACCACAAAGTCAAAAAAGAGAGGGAGTCTCCTTAAAGAAAAGGTGGTTTTCCATATTTTCTCAAAAGGAAAGGTATTCCACCGTTACACATCTGAGTGTCTATTTTAAAAAAAATAATCTTCAAGACTGTCTAACTTCTCCTCCGAAAATAATTTAAAAAACAAAACAATCTGCAAGAAAGCTGCTCTATAATAAGGTATCGATACACTTCGAACGCATCTAGAAGATAAACGAATTCAAGGAGCACTACTTCAAAATTAGTCTGATGTAAAATCTGAAGACGCTAAAGATCGAGTTCACGCGGTCTATGGTTAGTAATATGGAATGTTTTTGTTTTAGAATTCTGTTACACTTCTGAAAAAAACGTATAAAAGTTTGAACGCAGCGGGAATTGAACCCGCGGCTCTTGGATACCGTCCAAGCACTCTGACCGCTAAGCCATGCGTTCTACTACCCGCTGCGTCGAAATTCTTTATCGTTTGTTACAATTTGTTTATGTTGTTAGCATCTCTATAGAGGTTTTTACACATTTCTACTACTTAAAGATTATTAAGAAATAATCGTTTAACAAGAGAGATTGCTGTTTTATTTTAATATTTACTATTTTTAAAGTGTTATTCCACACTTAGGATTAGAAAACATTTTTGAAATAAACGTACAAAAATTTGAACGCAGCCAGATTCGAACTCGCACCTTTTGGATACCGTCCAAAGCGCTCTGATCGCTAAACCATGCGTTCTACTACCAGCTGCGTCTGTTTTGACAACCAATAGGATATGACCCTGGAGGCTGCTCAATGCAGATCCGCTTCCAAAGGGAGAAGGCTTTTTGCTATATCGATAGCACCACGTGGACTTTCAACAATGGTGGGGAAAAATATAAAAGTGATATGGTGGACGATATTTAACACAAATTGTAAGAACAAAATTCCAATCGTTATATCGAGTTTGACAACTCTCCGGAGTGTCTTCCCGTAAATTTTTAAATGAAACTATTTTGAACATCTTTGGACATCTGACAGTACCGACTTTACAGTAGTCGGTGGTCACAGTGGTCACAGACTGTGGTGGTATTCGTCTGTCAGTTCGTCTGCCGTTCGGTTATCGCGAAAATCAGATATTATTCCCGTAAATTAAAACTGAAAGTTGGGGACTGAGTTTTCGACTTTATAATGAAAAATCTTGACGCACCAAGGTCTGGTATCTGGTAAAAGCTCCAAATTATATATATATATATATATATATATATATATATATATATATATATATATATATATATATATATATATATATAAAAATTAAAAAAAGCAACTCACTTGAAACTTTTTTTGTCTTTATGTTTTAAGGTTCTCTTCAAATGCTGACGAAGATTGAGCGCCGATTTAAATCTATGGGAAAAAAAAAATATATACATACAAATAAATAACATTGTAGTGTCCGTTTGTAATATTAAAAATAACAGCGCACATATATACATATTACAAACATAGTACACAAATTTCATACAAAAAAATCTCACACAAAAAATATATTTTTTAATAATTTAATATCTATAAATAATAAAATTAAAATATATGTATAAACAAATATTTATATAATATAAAGTAAAACATTCAAAAAGGAAGTTACTAAAGTCATAGCTGCTGCCGCTTAGTCTATTCGCATGACCACGAGGTCGCAGGACCGGCATCTAATAAGTCATGACTGCGTTAACGTTCTTTCTACTTTAATGTATTTAACTTGTTTCCATACAATTCTATTTTCTCCTACTTATATCTCCTTCTATATACAAAAACTATTTAAACATGGCAATAATTTTTTTTTTTTATTTTTTTTTTGAAAACCAAAAAAATATTAAATGCAAACCACACACACACAAGCATCTACATACATATATATGTATATATACATACATGTGTATATATTTAGTAAAAAGTATATACATATATATGTATATATACATAATACATGTTACAAAATAATAAAATTTACAATTTTTGTCTGTATGTTCGTCTGTTAGTTCTGACTAATCTCTGGAACTTCCACTGGCAGACAGCTATTATATTAAAAAGGAGTTAATTAAGTACTATATTTATTTGAGAATTATAAAATAAATATCCACATATAGACAATTCCACGCGGAGGAAGTAGTGAACAAATACACTTTATCCAGAGAGAGAAAAATAATTTGAAAGAACCTAGTGTCAAAACATTGTGTATTCCAATATCCAAGACGAACATTTCTATTTTTTATCTTAATATACTAGAAATATAGCTGGACCATATGTAAAATATTTAAAACTATATCCATCTGTACATGTCTATATATGTCTGTATACGCCTGACTACGTCCGTATACGTTTGTCCATACGGACGGGTCCACACTCACCTGACGTCACATTCCACACAGTAGTAGTCTTTAGCGTCGCTGTGTTTAACCACGTGGTGTCTCATCTGGTATCGAGTGCGGAATTTCTCTCCGCATTTTTCACACTCATAATTCTTTATACCTTGATGTATGCTGGCCATTTAAATATGTATTATTATAATAAATTTTCTATGAACGAATGAATTTTAAGATTAAAATAAAAAAAAATAACATATAGAAGAATGAACGTATGGATATCATAGGTGATAGAAAAGAGAAATGAAATGACTGGTTTTAATTAAATGAAGAATATGATGTAAGAAGTGTGAATGAAGTAGGAAGTGTGAATGAGTAGGAAGTGTGAATGGAGTAGGAAGTGTGAATGAGTATAGATAAATGGAGAAATGTTAAATTAAAAAAAATAAAAATCAAAAACTAAACATAAACGAATTAGTGAATGAATGAATGAACGAACGAATGGTAGGATATGTTTAAAGTCACAGTTTAATAAACAAGTATATTTAAAGCGTAATTTATTTAACAGTCAGTGTGCGTTTCTGTGTCTAGCAAATGAATGAACAAAAATAAACTCACAGTATTGGAACAATTCCACTATTAACAAATAGTATAAAATATTTTAATATTTGATTATAAAACATTTTTTGAAAAAAACGTATAAAAATTTGAACGCAGCAGGATTCGAACCCGTGCTTCTTGGATACCGTCCAAGGGGCTGCGTTCAAATGTTTATACGTTTTTTTTTTAAATATTGTTAGTGTATAATATTGTCAACGAACATTACATTCTGGTCGCAAGAATCGGACAAATTAAAAGATGTTATAAAATTATTGTCATTCTAAATCGGTCTGTATACATATATACATATTTGTATAAATGAACGAATGAACGAACGAATAGCTATCATGTCTCTGTGTTTATGTACGTGTATGTAATGAATGAACGTGTAACTAGCTTAGTTAAAGGAATACTTAGTAGACAATAAATAAGTATATATGTGTTTAAAATTAATAAATTATACAATGTAAAGGTCTGCGAGTGTGTTTGCGTGTAAGAACGAATGATTGAATGAATGAACGAATGAACTAATGATCAACTCACAGCTGGTGCTCCACTAGTGTGTCTCTGGTGACGAAGCTCTTCCCGCAGTCGTCGCAGGAGACGCGCGCGCCCGAGTGGTGATTGCGCATGTGACCGCGGTGGGTTTTGACATTACTTAGAAAAAGGAGAAAAGGAGAGACTTATATTAAAAGGAAAAGATACGGAGAGAATTGTACGTAGTATTTCTTTTAGATAGAATTTATTAAGTGGATTTTGTTATAGAAAGAGATGACAATTTTCACATGTTTTTATGGAGTCAAAAATTTTTTTACAAGGTGAGTTAAATATATGCCAAGTTCCCTCTACCTACAATGCCCACACTGCTACGAGGATAAACTGTAAAATATTAGTAATATATAAAAATAAAAACAAAGCTAGAATTAGCTATTAAATTCCACAATTCAATCAACCCTCAAGAAGAAATTGACCCCACTACCATTATATTAGACTACCACTAAGTCACAATGGTATCTGCGTTCATTGAGTACCACCCTAATTCAAGACATTACGTGTTCAAACTTGAAAAATTATGAGAAACTAAAAATCAACCCCAAACGCGTATCGAACCCCCAACCATCGGGTTTACAGACAGACGATGTTCCATAAGACACAGATGGTGTATAATAATAAATTAATAATTTTAATATATTATACTCACTTCGACACTTTGCCACAAATTTGACACGTAAACACAGAAAGGACCCCTTCGTGTTGAGATCTGGAACATTTTTTTTTATTATACCAAAAAAAAATATCAAAACGCTAAAAAATATGAATTAATAACATGCTTGATAATGGTTGAAGCCGGTCGTATCGACTGTAAACGCGATCGGTTGTGGGTTCGATCCCCATTCCGGGAAGGATAACAATTAAATTATTTCACACGGGGGAATGATTAATACAATTAAATTATTTTCATATCCTCGCTGTGGTATAACAAAGAGCGTCTCGAATTCGGTGGAAAGCGCAGTACGGAGTGTCTTGACACTAGGTACTTCCTGTCTACCCTGCTATGCGGGATAAAGCGTGAAGCTAAAAAAAGAACCTCTTAAAAAAAATACAGTTTTCAACTTAAAACTGTCACTCCAAATTGAAAACAAATTTAAATTTTAAACCTGTCATTATTTTTATACTCAAAACTCTCTGTCTTTTACTCACATCGATCGCTTTCATAAAAAAAATTGTGTTTGTGTCTCCGGTATGTATGTTAGTGTTCACATTTGTTTATGTTTGTATATGTTTATGCATTTGTGTTACTCATCTTGTGTAATTATTTTTTAGTTGTACGTGTACATAATTTTTTGTGTTAAGCGAAAATCTCATACACACAGGATAGATGTATTTAATTTGTGTGTGTGTGTGTGCAGTATATTTACAGATTATCGTGTTACAAGTGTGTTATTCGTACATAAACACCGATAACAAATAACAATTTAAGTGTATTTGCCATATATGTTTGCTTTGGATACATTATCTATATTTGTGTATATTTGTGTTATATGTATATACGTTTGTGTTATTTACTCCAAATATTTCTTAGGTGTATGTGTATGTATTACATATTTGGCTCCTATATTATACATAGTACATAATCTGTATTGTTAAAACTATCGACACGTTTTGTATGTAGTATTAGATGAATGTATCATTTATCATTGGATTGTGTGTTAATGAACCAAAATGTTAATGTGTATTTATATTTTTGTGTCATGTGTTTGTGTGTTTTTGTGTACATAATCACCTGTAATGATTGACAATTGCCAACTTATCCAGCATTCTCCTCCCACATTGGACACACTCATATCTTCTCGTGTGCGTTAAAGAGTGCACAGAGGCTGAGTATGCGGTCGGTAGGTACATTGTGCATATATCACATTTGTATGGACCATGGGCCTGGGGTTCAAATTTGGGTGTGTTTGAAACAATTTTTTTAAAACAAAAATATATTGAAATATTTGCATATATTTTGATAAACGAAATACCATTTTCTGAAAACGCGACGTTTTGAACACTTCACAGTAGTTAAATATAATTTAATTTAAAATATATAAAAACTGCTAAAACCTGAATATACAAAAATATTTTAATATATGAAAAATATATATAAAAAAACTAAGAATACTTTCTAAAATAATTAGTTTGAATGTTAGGCCGAATGAAAATGAAGTAATGAACGAATGAACAAAAAACAAAGATAACTATTAAAAATCAATATATTAACTAAACTAATATTTATATAATGTTACATAAAATGTGTGTTTAATAAAAATTACCCCAAATGAATATCGAACCCGCTACCAAGCACTCACCGGGTTATGTTTGAACATGTGATTCCTTAATTTTATCTCAAAATTAAATCCTTTATAACACAAATGACAGTGAAATGGGAATTTTAAATTTGCTTTGCTTTCTTCCTGAAAATAAAAAAAATCCTTTTATATATATATATATATATATATATATATATATATATATATATATTTGGCACTATGTATGGCGTATTGTATGGATCGTACGAAAAATTAAAAAATTAACCGCCATTTTGATGCGGCAGCCATTTTAGAAGAAGAATGACTTTACTCGTGACTTATCTACTGTTAACTGTTCTAGCTTTACGCTTTTATCAAGCATAGCAGGGGTAAACAGACACTAGGTAGTGTCAAGACACTCCGTACTTCGCTTCCACCGAATTCAAGAAATTTCGTGTTGAAAGGTTGGAACTCAACGCCGAACTTTGTCTTTACCAGAGCGAGGAAGTAAAAAATAAATTAAACATAATCACTCCCCCGACTGGGGATCGAACCCACAACCTATCGCGTTTACAGTCAGACGCTGTCAGTCAGTCAGTTATCGACTGTTGATTTTAAATAATCTTTGATTTTCGAGATATTTGCACGTTTTAAGTGAAACCATTTTTATACGTTCAGGTAGACAGGACAGAGAGTTTGGACTCTACCTGTGACCATGGACTGGTTCCATAAATATATTTACGAATACCAAAATACATGCGATTAATCCGTTTTAAAATAATTTCATTTAAAATACTGTTAACTTGTTTCCTTGAGTTCAATTATATACTGCCGATTTTACTATCCGTGACTTATTTACTAATATATTTGTTTTTTTAAACTTATCTACTGATGACTTTCCTACTGGTGACTTGTCTACTGATAACTTTACTACTGGTTACTTGTCTACTGATGGCTTTCCTACTGGTGACTTGTTTACTGATGACTTTCCTACTGTTGACTTTCCTACTGGTGACTTGTCTACTGATAACTTTACTACTGGTTACTTGTCTACTGATGGCTTTCCTACTGGTGACTTGTTTACTGATGACTTTCCTACTGTTGACTTTCCTACTGGTGACTTGTCTACTGATAACTTTACTACTGGTTACTTGTCTACTGATGGCTTTCCTACTGGTGACTTGTTTACTGATGACTTTCCTACTGTTGACTTTCCTACTGGTGACTTGTCTACTGATAACTTTACTACTGGTGACTTGTCTACTGATAACTTTACTACTGGTTACTTGTCTACTGATGGCTTTCCTACTGGTGACTTGTTTACTGATGACTTTCCTACTGTTGACTTTCCTACTGGTGACTTGTCTACTGATAACTTTACTACTGGTGACTTGTCTACTGATAACTTTACTACTGGTTACTTGTCTACTGATGGCTTTCCTACTGGTGACTTGTTTACTGATGACTTTCCTACTGTTGACTTTCCTACTGGTGACTTGTCTACTGATAACTTTCCTACTGGTGACTTGTCTACTGATAACTTTACTACTGGTTACTTGTCTACTGATGGCTTTCCTACTGGTGACTTGTTTACTGATGACTTTCCTACTGTTGACTTTCCTACTGGTGACTTGTCTACTGATAACTTTACTACTGGTGACTTGTCTACTGATAACTTTACTACTGGTTACTTGTCTACTGATGGCTTTCCTACTGGTGACTTGTTTACTGATGACTTTCCTACTGTTGACTTTCCTACTGGTGACTTGTCTACTGATAACTTTACTACTGGTTACTTGTCTACTGATGGCTTTCCTACTGGTGACTTGTTTACTGATGACTTTCCTACTGTTGACTTTCCTACTGGTGACTTGTCTACTGATAACTTTACTACTGGTTACTTGTCTACTGATGGCTTTCCTACTGGTGACTTGTTTACTGATGACTTTCCTACTGTTGACTTTCCTACTGGTGACTTGTCTACTGATAACTTTACTACTGGTTACTTGTCTACTGATGGCTTTCCTACTGGTGACTTGTTTACTGATGACTTTCCTACTGTTGACTTTCCTACTGGTGACTTGTCTACTGATAACTTTACTACTGGTGACTTGTCTACTGATAACTTTACTACTGGTTACTTGTCTACTGATGGCTTTCCTACTGGTGACTTGTTTACTGATGACTTTCCTACTGTTGACTTTCCTACTGGTGACTTGTCTACTGATAACTTTACTACTGGTTACTTGTCTACTGATGGCTTTCCTACTGGTGACTTGTTTACTGATGACTTTCCTACTGTTGACTTTCCTACTGGTGACTTGTCTACTGATAACTTTACTACTGGTTACTTGTCTACTGATGGCTTTCCTACTGGTGACTTGTTTACTGATGACTTTCCTACTGTTGACTTTCCTACTGGTGACTTGTCTACTGATAACTTTACTACTGGTTACTTGTCTACTGATGGCTTTCCTACTGGTGACTTGTTTACTGATGACTTTCCTACTGTTGACTTTCCTACTGGTGACTTGTCTACTGATAACTTTACTACTGGTGACTTGTCTACTGATAACTTTACTACTGGTTACTTGTCTACTGATGGCTTTCCTACTGGTGACTTGTTTACTGATGACTTTCCTACTGTTGACTTTCCTACTGGTGACTTGTCTACTGATAACTTTACTACTGGTTACTTGTCTACTGATGGCTTTCCTACTGGTGACTTGTTTACTGATGACTTTCCTACTGTTGACTTTCCTACTGGTGACTTGTCTACTGATAACTTTACTACTGGTTACTTGTCTACTGATGGCTTTCCTACTGGTGACTTGTTTACTGATGACTTTCCTACTGTTGACTTTCCTACTGGTGACTTGTCTACTGATAACTTTACTACTGGTTACTTGTCTACTGATGGCTTTCCTACTGGTGACTTGTTTACTGATGACTTTCCTACTGGTGACTTGTCTACTGATGACTTTCCTACTGGTTACTTGTCTACTGATGGCTTTCCTACTGGTTACCTGTCTACTGATGACTTTCCTACTGGTTACTTGTCTACTGATGACTTTCCTACTGGTGACTTGTCTACTGATGATTTTCCGATAGGTGACCACTCCACTGGTGAATGATCTACTGATAACTCGTCTACTATCCGAGTATGGAGTGTCTTGACACTAGATACTTAAAAGCTAATAAAAATCTTGTCTATTGAGATCTTTGCTACCAGTCACTCGTATATGCTAGTGATTTATTTACTTAGGTTCTAAAATACGGTGAGTTTTCACTGATGAGTTATCCTATATTTGTTACTGTTTTGGTGAGTTATCTACTGGTGAGTTATCTACTAGTGACTAACAAATATAGGATAAGTAAGGTGAGTTGTCTACTGGTGAGTTGTCCTCTGGTGAGTTGTCCTCTGGTGAGTTGTCCTCTGGTGAGTTACTTACTGGTGAGTAATCTACTGATGAGTTATCTACTAGTGACTCACCTCTCTCTGCCTCAACTGCTCCGTTGGGTCTAATTTGATAATCCTAATTTTACTCTCGTCTATTTCTATTGGTTTCCTTAATAATTTCTTTGGTTCATTATATACTGAAGCTGCACTGAAAAAATATGTATATATTTATATTAAGTGTGGGTTCGATTTCTACTCGGGGAGAATGATTATATTTAATTCTTTTTTAAATGTCCATGAATTCGTCCGGAAAGCGGAGTAAGGAGTGTCTTGACACTAGGTATTTCTTGCTTACTCTGCTATACGGCATATATATATATATATATATATATATATATATATATATATATATATATATATATATATATATATATATATATATATATATATATATATATATTTGACACGGAGTGTTTTAATACTAAATTAAATAGAATAAATATAAAAAAACTAACACCACATCAGTCTCTTTAGCATCCAACTCCTGCTGTTCTAACTTAATCTTCTTCTTTCCCTCTTTCTTCTCTTCTTTCACATTTAATGGAAAATCTTCTGAATTATTAATTAATTCATTCGATCTGAAATAACTAAACTCCTGTCGGGAACTATTGTTTAAAACGATTAAAATAAAATTATATATATATGTATATATATAAATATAGATAGATAGATAGATATAATGACTACATCTATGGCCAACTCAATGATGAGTTGGCTAAGAATAGACCTGGAACCTAACGTATAGAAGGCCGGATCAGACAAGGTCTCCGCTTGCTCTTATCTTTTTTATCTCAATTTGACCTTGATATAACCTACTAACAATTATTATTGTTAATAACATTAACAGAGGCCGGTCGTGGCGCAGTGTGACAGCGTCTGACTGTAAACACGATCGGTTGTAGGTTCGATCCTCACACGGGGGAGTGATTATATTTAAATCATTCTCACTTCCTCGCTCTGGTAAAAGACAAAGTGCGACGTTGAGTTCCACCACTCAACACGCAATGTCTCGAGTTCGATGGAAAGCGAAGTACGGAGTGTCTTGACACTAAGTGTTTTCTGTCTATAAAAAAAAACCACAACTCACGTATCTTCCATTAGTGGCACATCGTCATCATCTATCACTTCATTCTTGATGGGGAGGTTCCCATCAAAATTATTGGGGTTACCACAAATGGTGACTTCAACCAGGTTCGACGTTATAAAGTGTTTTTCATGCTGTGAATTAAAAAAAAAAAAATCTTTTCCCTTCTAAGTAATCAGAGGGTATGTGGTGTCAAAAATTTGGCGGAATTTTTTTTCCCACCAATTCAAGACACTCCATATATAAAGAGACCATCGTTGTGTCTGACTGTAAGAGCGATCGCTTGTGTTTTTATTGTCACAGTGATAAAACGTAATGCAGCGTTGAGTTACGCCACATAACGAATACAAATACAAATATACTAATACAAGAACAAATACATAATTTAAAAAAAAGCGAACAATAAGTCGGCCTTATCGCTTAAAGCGATCTCTTCCAAGCAACCTCAGGATGTTGGACTTGTATAAAGTGAGGGTAGGTGGTGCATTGAATATCTATATACATATATATATATATATATATATATATATATATATATATATATATATATATATATATATATATATATATATATATATATATATATATATATATATATAAACAGACATATTCAATAACAATAACAACATACAATGTCTAAAATTCAGACCGAAAATTGTCATAAATCTAGTCCCAAGTAAAATCTATTATTATTATTTCTAACTAACCCACTACATATTGTTATTAGCTAAACATAAAGAAATAATTTATAACAAATTAAATTGGCCTGATAATAACTATACAACTACCCACCAATATTTTCTTACGAAAAATTTACATATATCTTTGTAACTGCTGGACCGATTTTAATGAAACTTGTACTGTTCCCTAAATTCAAGTATACCTAATTTAAATTCAAAACAATCATCTCGATATGACTTCTAGTTTTAGAACTAATCGTGAACAAACATACCAACATACAAACATGTAAACATACAAACATACAAAGCACACGCGCTTGGAAGCCCAGATAGACCAATTTTTCTTTTTTTTGATTCACGCTTTTATCATAGCAGGGTAAATAGAAAGACAGAAAGCACCTAGTGTCAACACACTCCGTACTACGCTTTCCACCGAATTCGAGACATTGCGTGTTGAGTGGTGGAACTCAACGCCGCTCTTTGTCTTTACCAGAGCGAGGAAGTGAAAATAATTTATATATTATCACTCTCCCGAGTGGGGATCGAACCCACAACCGATCGCGTTTACAGACAGACGCTGTCCCACTGCGTCACGATGGGCCTCATCACACTCAAATATTATACAATTCCAACAATATTACACACACACACATACATATATATATTAACTGTTAAACTACTTTATTTTAAAATCGGTTAAAAATAATGATTTACCGTTAAAATCTTGTTGAATCCGAGTTTAGTTTTATTGGAATCAAAAACTAACGTACTGGACTGACTCAAATGCGGACTGGTGTACTTCAATAACTCAGGATCTTGGCCGTCGACAGGGAACTGAGAAATTTATATATATATATATATATATATATATATATATATATATATATATATATATATTTGAGAGAGGAATGATTATAATAAAAAAAATCCATTTCTCCGTTCTGGTAAGAGAATGCGTAGTGTTGAGATCTCACTTAACACGCAATGCCATGATTGCCGTAAAAGCTGTCAACGGAGTGTCTTGACACTAGGCTGTCTTTGAAGAGAGAAGCTGTTCCTTCTTGATATTAACTATAATTTGTTTAAATAACATATACATTTCTAATTTTTATATAATATATGGATTTTTTTTTATTTTCTTATATATCTTTTACATTGTGTTAGAGAAAATTAAAAAAACTGAAGACAAAGGGACGTCAGTCTATTCTCCATTAATTGTTTTCTATATTAATTTAAAAATAAACAACAGATAATAAAAAATAACACTCCACGCTGAACACTCAACATGCTATGTCTCGACGTCAGGCGGAGAGCAGTCACCGGAATGTCTAGACATTACGTTGTCTCTGACTACCCTGCTATATGAACATTTCGGGAATTTGAACCTGCGAATAATTCATCATGACTCAGCATTAGATGCTTATTTTAAATAAATATGGAAAACAATAAATAAAGAACAATCTGACGTCAATTTTTTTGCAGACTTTTTTTATACTTCTCTGCCTTCTCACAATGTAGATAATATATGGGAAAATCATAAAAAAAATCATTTATTTACATAGAAATGACAATGACGCATACAGTATAGTCATAGACAACCCAGTGTTAAGACACTCTGCTGTCTTCTTTCACGAAATAAAGGCAATGGGTGTTGACTGGCGAACTCGATGCCATCTATATCTATATCTATATCTATATCTATATTTATATCTATATCTATATCTATATATATATATATATCTATATCTATCTATATATATATATATATATATATATATATATATATATATATATACCGGAGCACATCTGTTATGGTAGTCGTACAGCATGGTGTGAGCTCGTTGGACTTTCCGCTTGAACCTGACACATTTCTGTATAATGGCACTGCACTCGTAGCATATCCACTGCGGAAGACCATCGGAATCTGTAATCTATTCGAAAAATTATTATATTAATATAGAAGTCATTTATTAATATAATAGAAACCAGAACAATTTTTTTTTTATTTTTATATATTTATCCGTATGTTTGTAGACATTTAAATCTAGTTTTAATGTGAGTTAGGTTATATAGTGTTATAATGGATACTGCTCATTCACCAGATCCCCCAAATCCTGGAGGTGGCAGCAATATTTCATACGCATCAAGATAGAGACAAGGCAAAGATTCACCACCAAATACTGGCTCCCAAAAAAAAATAACAACAGATCCATCAACGACAACACCCTCAATGCAAAATGTGTATATAAATCCACTCTTTTCCGAAAACCCAAAAATCATATCCGGAACCACACAAAAGCCCTATTCCCGATCCTGCAGCTGATTTCCCTCCCTATAAATTCCTTTGCATATTATTAATCCTAGCAAGGTAGAGAACCTGCTTCCCCAAGCAAAACTCCTCGTCCCCGTTCGTGCTTATCAAGGGGATCTGATAGATAAGCTCACCAAGCCCTAATTGTTAACTGTTCCTCTTCCCACTCCAATGAATTTAAAATTTTACCAATTCACCAGAATCTAGAAAGGATCTGTCAGTTGGTTTAACAGAAACCCTCGTCAACTTTACTTCCTCTACCGTCCTACGTTGCTCAATTTTTTTTTAAATTTTGAACATTCTTAATAATGACTGAACTTCGTCCAGTGGAATAGTATGAGATTTCGACGTAAAATATCAGAATTACTATTTAATTCTGTGATTGTTTGGTGGTCCCTCTCAGAGACCTGGTTAGTGCCTGACTCTCCTTTCAGCGTGTCGGGTTTCGCCTGTTTAAGAAAGGACAGGAATGATGGGTATGGAGGTAGTGCTATCCTTATCCAGCAGTCCTCTTCGTATTCCCAAATCCCCCTACCAGCTCACAGCCAACAGATTAATTCTATTATTGTAAGGGCTGGCTCTCCGACCGGTAAAGTTAATACTAATCAGAGCCCTAGGACTGCTATTTATTTCTCCTTATCCTCTCCTTCTCCCAATTGCCCAATTTCATGGTCCGTTCACCCCTCTACCCATAGTAGCGATCATTTCCCTATCCTTTATTCTTAAATAATAGACTCTTCCTTACGAACCTCACAGACGGCCACCGCCAACTGGACAGAGTATGCCAACTCTGTGGACTGCACGTTAAGCAGTCTTCCTGAGTCTGTAAGTATGAGAATATCTTACTATGATTCTTTTGACTTTGTAATATGCCTAAGAAACGCCCCAATCCATGGTGGGATCAGGAATGCTCGGAATCTGTCAATCGACAAACATCTGCTGTGGCGTCATATACAGCCTGCAGACGATGGAGATGTACATTGAGCATAAATGAAGTGATGCGAAGTTTAGAAAATTGGTTTGGAAAATGAAAAAAAGTTGGTTTGGTTAATTTCTCTGAATAATTTAGTCCTCGTTCTCTTTCTTTTCTTGAAATTCTTTTAGTACAGATAAATTTGCTGCACTTCTAGAACGTGCTGATGGTGTGTCCAGAAATGTTTCTGGCCCGCCCAGAAAAGGAATCGGGCATAACTTCTGCCTCGCAGGCAGCTCTATTAAAGTCACAAGCCCCCTTGCAGGGACTTATGTGACATTATAATCCTTCCTTCTTATCCCGAAGTTATAATTATAATCCAGTCAAAAATCTCCTCTTGTGTACCCTGAGACCGTCAATTTACAACTACGTGTACCCGAATCTATCAACATGAAGAGAATTTTCATCGAAATGAAAAAACAGATGGTATTGGAAAGAACAGTGAATTCTTCAAGTTTCCTAAAGTCGATGTTACTGGTTCCAAAAAACTATGGCTTATACCATCAGATTTTCAATTTAAAAGCTCTTAATAGATATGTTGTAGCCACCATTCATAACGTTCAATGCTTGCCAGATTTCCTACAGCCAAATAAAGTATTGACATTATGGCTGTTCAAGATTGACCTATCGTAAGCATATTTCCACAGGCAATTCCTGCATTTCTATAATCGCAAGGAACTCTTGGAAATGACCAGTTTGTCTTTCGGCCTGAGTACTGCTCCACAAACATTTGCAGCATTGATACTCTGGATGGCCAAGTTCTCAGGGAGAAAGAAATAAGAATCATCCGTTATTTGAACAACTTTCTGATAGACAATCAGACAAAACACATCTTGCAAAATCTTGTGAAAACATTTACAGGTTTTTTAATGAAAATAGGATGCGTAATAAATTATGAAAAGCCGTCCCGGACATCTAATAAAGCTTCAAATAAGGCAATTAAATTAATAAATATTTTATTTCATTTCAAACACTGCAATTATTTGTTAGAACATTTAAAAATTTATGAATTACATGTTATTTTAAAGGCAGAAAGCAATGTTCTAGTTTTTTTTTTCAAAAAACTAAATAAATAACCATGCTATTATATACTATGCCTGAAATACTTAGTGAGATTTTAAGAAAAACTAAACATACAGATTATATCTCAAATGTATCAATGAATTCCATAACTAATTTAATTTACTTTACCATTTTTAAAATTTTATTTTACACTCAGGATTAGAAAATGATTTTTAAAACACATATAAACATTTGAATGCAGCGGCATTCGATCCTGCACCTCTTGGAAACCGTCCAAGCACTCTGATTGAGCCTTTTGAGCCTTAAATTCTTATATGTTACAACTTATATATGTTAATAGCATATCTGTAGAGAGATTTTTACCAATTTCTACTACACAAAGACTATTTAGAAATAATCGGTTGGCAAGAGAGAATGCTATTTATTTTAATATTTTACTATTTTTAAAGTGTTATTCCATATACATACAACATTTTAATTAAAGGAATTTAAATTATTTACAAAATATCATTACTAATTTGAATATATTTATAAATTAATATGCATTAATAAATATAAAGAAATAAATGATTAAATAAATACATATTATAAGTATCATATACAAGAAATAATGACATATTTTATATTTTTATAAGTTAAACTCACCATAATATCAGCTAAATCGAGAAATAAACTCTTGAACGAATCGATTTCTATTACCCTCTTGCCCGTCGACAAACAACACCGACATATGCTGTGGGCGTCGTTTTCCAATTTATATTCATTCTCACTAAATATTGACTCCATTACTCTAATATAATTAAGTTAAAAATTAAATAATTTAAAGTAAAACCTTTTTTAATTAAATATAAACAGTATGACGTCTATTTTTTATTATGAATGGAATTTTGACAATTGACTTTGACATTTGAAGAATCCAAATGTTAAATAAATACAGATTAATAAAAAATGTATATTTAATACTAAATTATAATTTTAGAGCAAAATATTGTTTAAAATATTAATTTTCAAATAATATAATATAAATTGATGAATTGCATGTTATTTTAAAGGCAGAAAGCAATGTTCTAGTTTTTTTTTTTCAAAAAACTAAATAAATAACCATGCTATTATATACTATGCCTGAAATACTTAGTGAGATTTAAAAAAAAAACTAAACATACAGATTATATAAAATTTTATCAGTTTATTAATATGATATAAAATTGTACTAGCACCTTCTATTGCTTAAACATAAAATATATAATATGCATTAGAGGTAGACAGGAAGTACCTAGAGTCAAGACGCTCTGTTCTTCGCTTTCTGGTGGAACCCAACGCCGCACTTTGTCTTATCAGAGCGAGGAAGTGAAAATGTTATTAAATATAATCACTCCCCCGAGTGGGGATTTCAATCACAACCAGCCCCGTTTCTAGTCAGACACTGTCATACTGCGTCACGAGTGGCCTTAGCTTTGTTCTCTTTATTAAATTTTATTGTATTTTTTATTATATGTATAAATATAAAAACGTTTTTCTATTCTATTTTTTATATAAATATTTATTCCTTTCGCTTACTTTTCATACAATGAATTAAAGGTCAATGAATTAAATAAAAAAAAATTATACTGAATATTTATTATTTACAAAACTAACACAAATATGAATACAATTAAAATAAAATATAACTAACTACACAGTAATGGCAGATTATATGGCAATATATATATATATATATATATATATATATATATATATATATATATATAGATACTAGAAAACATTTCGTTACCAAGAGGAGCGGGTTCGAATCCTGCTGTGTACAAATTTTTATACGTTTTTTTTTTCAAAATGTTCTCTAATCCAAATAGTGAATTAACACTTTAAAATATTAAAATATATAGATATCGTTATCATGATTTCTTTTAACAGTAACTAAGCTATTTATAACTAAATAAATATATAACAACGTAAAGTGTATTTAAACGCTGCAACAGTACTTGCAGCGTTTAAATACACTATAAAAAAAACACAAGTGTCATTCTGTTATATTTAAATTATAATTTCAATATGTATATATTTCCTATAATTTTCAGCGGCCATTTTGCATATGCAAAGTGATATAACGTTTGATTATAATCATGATTAGATGCCGGTGCCTTTCTTAAGAGACAAAGCGCAGCGTTGAGTTCCGCCACGCAGTACGCAATGTCAGGCTAAAAAAAAGTTAAATACTTAAATATTATTTACTATTTTTAAAGTGTTATTCCACACTTAGGATTAGAAAACTTCTTTGAAAAAACGTATAAAAATTTGAACGCAGCGGGATTCGAACTCGCACCTCTTGGATTTCTTAATAATCTTTAAGTAGTAGAAATTTGTAAAAATCTCTCTACAGAGATGCTAACAACGTAAATAACGTTGTAACAATAAACCTATACTTAAATATTATTTGATTATATTATTATGAATAAAATAATTATAATTAATATATTAATTAATATTTATATATTTATTTGCTATGTTCATATGTTAATACGTAAACGGGTGGTGGAGACACTACGAAGACTGGTGTGTCTGAAAGAAAACATTAAAATTAATAATTCATATTAAAATTAATTTTATTTAAGACTGTCATGGCGCAGTGTGACAGCGTCTGCGCGTGACTGTAAACGCGATCGGTTGTGGGTTCGATTCCCACTCAAGGGTGTCCCAACATGTCCCAACATACCCAATGTTTAAATTATTTTCAATTTCCTCGTTCTGGTAGACAAATTGTAGCGTTGAGTTTCGTTACTCAATAAAAGGTAAAAAGACGTAAACGAGCAGAAGGGTCTGGGCCTGATGGTAAGTGGTCACCTTCGCCCATGGACACCTACTACATTAGAGTTGTAGATGCGTCGCCGGCCTTGAGATGTATGGGAGGGGAGATGAGGGACAGAACAGACATGGAGCCGGAGCACATCACCAGATATTGGGCGGGTCGTTTTTGTCATGATGGTGGTCGCGAGCAGTCGGAGGACTGACCTCCTACCACCAAGTTACTGGAGTACCCGCCTCTTGCGGGACGCTATCCAGCAGCGGAGGGGTATTGTATTATACCCCGTCCCCCCCATAGGTAAATGTTATTTTAGAAAAATAGGCAAAAAAAATAAAGGATATATACCTAAATGTTTTAAATTATCCATAGAACTGTTTTGCTGTCCATTCGCGTTACTGTAACAACAATATAAATTATTAATAACAAATTTTGATTAGGCGGAAAGTAGGACAGTGTCCTGACACTAGGTACTTTCTGTCTACCCTGTTATGCGGGATACCAGCGTGATGCTAAAAAAAAAAAAAACAAATAACGCTTTCTTTCACACACTTCAGTTGTGGGTTCGATCCCCACTCGGGGGGTGATTATATTTAAAAATTATTGTTACTCCCTCGCTCTGGTAACACAAAAGCGGCGGTGAGTTCCACCACTCAACACACAATGTTTTGAATTCGGTGGAAAGCGAAGTACAGAGTGTCTTGACACTAGGTACTTTCTGTCTATAAAAGCGTGAAGCTAAAAGTATCTATCTAATAGATTCAGAAATTGAAAATCAAATGTTCTGTTTTGCAGCTTTCAAAAAAATATATAATCTATTGAAAATTTTAAAACAAGTATCTAATTTGAATAACGACGCTGAAAAATAATTAGCTATAATATATATAAATTTATCTTAAATTATTTATTTTAATAGGAAAAAAAAATTTTTTGTATAGAAAAAAATATATATATTGTAATCTATGTATAGTGTCTTTTAGATTGGGCAAATCATGTATGGAAGGGTAAAATCACATGTGGACCATGATGTCATGGTGTGGAAGGAGAAATCATATGTGGACCATGGTGTCGTATGTGGAAACGTGAAATTACGTGTGGGCCATGGTGCCATGTGTGGAAGGAGAAATCACATGTGGGCCAAGGTGTCATGTGTGGAAGGAGAAATCACATGTGGGCCAAGGTGTCATGGTGTGGAATGGTGAAATCACATGTGGACCATGGTGCCACGTGTGGAAGAGTGAAATCACATGTGGACCATGATGACATTTGTGTAAGGGTAAAACAACATGTGGGCCATGTTGCCATGTATGGAAGTGTGAATTCACATGAGGACCATAGTACCACGTGTGGAAGGGTGAAATCACATGTGGACCATGATGTCATATGTGGATGAAAAAAAAACAATTTTCGAGTAGAAGTAAATATTTTTTTTTGGCAATTTTTGCACATTTTCACATTTATTCGGTAAAACGGCTTTCAGGATAGCGTCAGCTTATGTAGACTTTAGACTTTTTCAGTCTAAGTAGGAGCAGACTTCACGATAGAACCGATTTAAGGGAACATGACAGCTATTGCAAGATTATATTAAAAGTATCTAATATATATCTTCAAAACGATGACCTCTTTTATAGCCGGTTGTATTGGGTCATTATACATAGACAATTTTCTAAAGTGAAATATAAATACTTATAACTTATTTATTTATTTCTTTTGATTGATATATGAAATATTAATATATTAAGCTTTACAATCCTTTGTCTATATATATATATATATATATATATATATATATAAGCTGTGGCTATAGATAGTATTAATACTTGTGAAACGTTAATTTAAATTAAAGGTGAAGTTTTCATTACTTTTTCTGTTTTGCTTTTTGTTACAATTATGCTAGACACATATGTGTATTTAGCTTCACGCTTTTACTCCGCACAATATGTTAGACACAAAATACCTAGTGTCAAGACACTCCCTACTTCGCTTTCCATCGAATTCAAAAGATTCAACACCGCCCTTTGTCTTATCAGAACAAGGAAGTGTAAATAATTTTAAATATAATCACTCCACCGAGTGGCTATCGAACCCACAGCCGATCGTCCCAGATAACATATACGAATAAAAAATAATAATAAACAAATATAAAAAGACATACCTTTGTTCATCGCAACTAACATTATTCAAAGATTTCGATAAAGTACAGCCGTGCATTGTGTTCTGTAAATCGATCAACGAACACGCCTGTCGCATGGTCAGGCGCTTCACTAACTTATGTCTCAACTGACAGTTGCACACGCCGCCGTCCTCTATAATCTGTGGCACTGTCAGTTCATTCTGACAGTTGCACTTCCCGCCATTTTGACGTTGCGTCATGTTAGACGTCACTGTTTGTTTTTCCCGTCGATTTATGTTCGGTTCGGATGAATATCTTTCGTCGTTTTGTGTGTTTTGTGTTATTTTTCTGTTCCTTTGCATCATTGACAGTTGATATTGCCCTTTACGGTGCGATGAGGGCGATGTGTTCGGTGAGCGCGCTGGTGATGTGTGAGCTGAGGTGGCCTTTGCTCTTCTTATGGTGTTCTTTAATTCATATTCTGTGGCTATCGCTTCAAATACCTGGTATTTAAAAAAAATCGTTTTCAAATTAAGAACGAAGGTTTTTCTCTAACTACCCTCCTATGTCGGTAATTGTGAATTTACAAGAAAAAGACAGATAAATATATGTTTTTAATTGTTTCTATTTTCTCTTCTTTTTTCATTTTTAATAAGTTTTGTTTATATTAATTTACTATTTTAAAAATTTTCACCCCATAGTTAGCATCAGATAAGCTTTTTTTAAAAATAGTTACAAATATTTGAACGCAGCGGAATTCGAAGCCGCACCTCTCTTGGACGGTTTATTAGCATATTTTTAAAAACGTTCTTTTACTCTTTTGCCTTCGGTTATAGATACTACGTACTTTTCTATGTTGTTGTTAATTTCTTATAAATTGAGGCCGATCGTGGCGCAGTGTGACAGCGTCTGACTGTAAGCGCGATCGGTTGTGGGTTCGATCCCCACTCGGGAGAGTGATTATATTTAAATTATTTTCACTTCCTCGCTTTGGCAAGACAAAGTGCAGCGTTGAATTCCACCACTCAACACGCAATGTTTCAAATTCGGTGGAAAGCGAAGTACGGAGTGTCTTGTCACTAGGTACTTTCTGTCTACCCTGCTATGCGGGATAAAAGCGTGAAGGTAAAAAAAATACTTATAAATTATATTTAATTCCCTTTACCAAGAACTAGAAAATTAAACTGCCTATAAGTCAAGTGGTATACATATCTGTCATACTACAGAATTTAGGTTCGATTCCAGTTTAGATATATGTCATGAGTTTTCTTTTCTAGTAATAACAGTAATTACAACAGGTTGAGGCAGTCATATTATGTTATCCGGCGCTCAGTTGTTAAAGCGCCCGTCTGGCAAACATGAGATCGCGGGTTCGAATCTCACCGACGTCTCGATGAAATGAATATGGTATTATTTTATGCATAATTCTCGTTTTCGGACACTTGTGCAAGTTATCAAAATATATATATGTATATATATATATATATATATATATATATATATATATATATATATATATATATATATATATATATATATATATATATATATCCTACCTGTTCGGCGACCAAGTTTCTGGCGTAAGGCGAATCCTTTGCTGGCAATGATTCTCTACATAACGCACACCGCTGTAGTCTGCTCCAGCATCCTGCGATATGATAAGAATTGTTCAACGCACCACTGCGAACAGCTAACCTAATAAGGTGTTGGCGAAAGGAGTTTCCTCTGGGGAAGGGAAGGAAGGGTGGAAGCTGGTCTCTGGCCTCAGGCAGTGTGGGTCGAGATGGATCAAGTGGTTAAACAAGGAGCCCCACATAACCTGTCCCGAGTCCCCAATTGGGAAGGTAACGCGTATTTGGAATTTGTGATCTTAAACGAAACGATTTTAGTCTTAGCGCATCAAATGCACAGGTAGTTGAGGCCATTATAGCGCAGTGGTCCTAAGTCAAACTGTTAACACGATTGTTTGTAGGTTCGATTCCTCGAGAGAATGATTATATATAAAATTTGTTTTTATTTTTTGTTCTGGTGAGACAAAGTGCGGCATTAACTTCGGAAACGTACATTACCACGACGTTTTGACTCTAGGTTGTCTCTGACTGACTTCTGCCGTGTGGGGTAAAGACGAAAATTTAATTATTTACTAATAAATTGATTTTTTAATAATAAATTCTAAAAAAATAAATTAATAAATTCTAAATATATGTATATATATATAAATATATAAAATATATATGTATATGTATATATATATATATATATATATATATATATATATATTTACTTACCTTCGCAATACAAATGTGACCTGGCGCAGTTAAGCGCTTTAGTGGCGGTGGCAGCGCACACGCAACAGGACAATGCCTTCACAACCCCCGCTAGAGCGCGCCGGGACTTCTCCCCGCGGGAACCCCCGCCGCAGCTCCACAGCAACTGGCATGATTACGAATTAAAAAAAAATAATTTAAAACAACCTCCTTTATAGTGTTTTGTATTTTACTATTTTACTATTCTTTATTGCACTTAAAATAATACATAAAAGGAAAACATTACATTTTAAATGAAACTATTTTAAACGGATCAATCGCGTATATTTTGGTATTGGAATATACATTTTTGTAAACCCTACGTTTCGAACACTTTACAGTGGTCCAGTCTGCCTGTGACCACGGACTACTGTAAAGTGTTCCAAACGTCAGGTGTCCAAAAATGTATTTTCGAATACCAAAATATACGCGATTAATCCGGTTAAATAGTTTCATTTAAAAAGAGGATATGAGTTTTTTAAAAACTTTATTTTATTAATATAAGGCCGAATTGAGGTCGATCGTGGCGCAGTGTCAACAGCGTCTGACTGTAAACGCGACCGGTTGTGGGTTCGATTCCCACTCGGGGGAGTGATTACATTTAAATTATTTTCACTTCCTCGCTCTAGTAAAGACAAAGAGCACTCAACTCAACAAGCATTGTCTCGAATTCAGTGGAAAGTGAAGTACAGAGTGTCTTGACACTAGGTACTTTCTGTCTATCCTGCTATGCGGGATAAAAAAAAACTAAACGTGTATACAAAATTTAATTTTCAATCAATTGAAGGTACATGCCTTAAAATTGCAACTCAATACAGGGTTGACAGTATTTTACTGTTTTAGGCTTCTAAACTGTACGGGGACTCCCCGTAGTAATATCTATGAAGGGAAAAAGTGCAAACAGTCCTTAAAATGCGGGTTAGCGTCTACATGGTGTTAATGTGAGCTTGTAGTGTAAGAAATGATTATCGGTCTGCTAAGAACAAGTGTGGCGTTGAGTTCCGTCACTCAACATAATGTCTAAATTTTAGACAATAGCGAAGATTTCAATATCTTGACACTTGTTCTCCCATTGACTGCTATATTTTAGGACACATTATTTTTACATTGTTAACATTATTACGTTTGCCTTGATTTGAACCTGCGCCTACCTCCGGATCATCATTAGGATCTACTCCACAGTTCCACACCAACATCGACACTCCATGGCCTTCTCCATCACCTCGTATTAAGGCTGCCACTTTGCTTATCTGTAAATCGTATTTTATTTTTCATTGAAAAAGCAAGGCCAGTTATGGCACAGTGGGACAACGTCTGACTGTAAATGCGATCGGTTATGGGTTCGATCCTTAATTGAGGGAGCGATTATATTTAAATTATTTTCACTTTCTCGCTCTGGATTAAAAGACAAAGTTCGACGTTGAGTTCCACCACTTAACACATTTCCACGAATTCAGTGGAAAGCGAAGTACAGAGTGTCTTGACACTAGGTACTAAAAAGCGTGAAGCTAATAAAAGCCAAAGGAGTGTGTGTGTTATATGATGGTAAGTGATCACCACCAGCCATAGCCCCATTTAACCCTCAGGGGAGCCTACAGAAGCGTTGCCTTTAAGGTGGGTCTTATCGACCTGGAAACACTGCCACAGGCTCCACACTTGTGTGGCAAGTGGAAGGAAATTCCTACCAAAAATCTATCTTTAGAAATATTTGAACGTAGCGGAAATTGAACCCACACCATTATCATTATTTATTTATTTATTTTTTTATAGGACAGGTAAGGCAAACGAGCGTGCGGGTCAGGTGATGGTAAGTGATCACCGCCACCCACGGACCCGTGTTACACCAGAGGAGCTACAGGAGTGTTGCCAGCCTTTAAGGGGGGAATAAGCGCGCTTTTTGAAGGTGTTCATGTCGTAACGACCTGGAAACACTGCTGCAGGTGGGCCGTTCCACAGCTGTGTGGCACGCGGAAGGAAATTCCTACAAAACCGCACTGTAGTAGAACGCCACGTATCCAGATGGTGGGGATGGTATTTTAGACTGCTACGTACAGTGTGGTTGGAAAATTCAGCCAAAACCAGGTCTTCAGGTTTCTTATTTTAAATCATCTATTTTATAAGAGGGATAACTTGTGTGACAGCGTCTGACTGTAATCGCGATTAGTCGTGGGTTCGATGCACATGAGGAGGAATTATTATATTTATTTATTTCTTTTATTTCTCCTCTCTGGCCTAACAAAGTCCCACAGTTCCCCATTAAATACGTAATGGCTCGATTTTGGGGCTAAGCTCTCCGCTACAGCAAAATAAATACAAAATAGAAAAAAAGTGATAAGGAATAAATTAAGTTAGGTACAGTGTCAAAATTATTATCGTCAAATGCTGGTAGTAGAACGCATGGCTTAGCGGTCAGAGCGCTTGGACGGTATCCAAGAGGCGCGGGTTCGAATCCCGCTGCGTTTTTATACGTTTTTTCAAAAATGTTTTCTAATCCTAAGTGTGGAATAACACTTTAAAAATATTAAATATGTAAAGCCATACTGACACACAAAATATAAATGTAAGTTGAAGTAAGCCATGTCAGTAGTGCCAGTAAAGGGACTCACAGTCAAACCCAATAAGTCCTGTCCATCGGCTTGCAGCAAACAGTCCCCCGTCTTCAAACCTGCTATATCCGCTCTCGACTCGGGCGTTACTTCGTGTATCTAGGGAATAAAGTAAAAATGAAAAATATATATATTTTACGCTTTATCCCGCATAACAGGATAGTATCTTGGGGGATAGCGTCTGACTGTAAACGCGATCGGTTGTGGGTTCGATACACACGAGCGGGGAGTGATTATATTGAAGTTATACTCATTTCTCAGTCAATCTGATGGGACAAAGCGCAATGCTAAGTTCATCACTCAGCGTGCAACGTCTCTATTTCGGGCGGAAAGTTATCAACGGAGTGTCTTGACACTAGGTTCTCTCCGACTACCCTGCTATGCGGGATGGCGCGTGAAGCTGCTTGTATATGTAGTATATAGAGACTATAGAGAGGGAGCTCCTCTAGTTGCATGCGAGCCTGGTACAACTCTCCTATTTATTTGATACACTTATTTAATATATATGCAGTCAACGGAGAGTCTTGACACTAGGTTCTCTTTGACTACCCTGCTATACGGGATGGCGGGGGAAGCCGCTAAATAGCATGATGGCCTATATAATTATTTTTTTTGTTTACGGACATACATACCCACGGATAAGGATCCCATAGTGTCCTGGTGAGTCTGAAGCCGAGACCCTCACCTTCGTCTTCTGGCAGATTTAACTGAAAGCAATAAATATTTATTATTAAAAAATAACTCAATCTTTTTAAATGAAATTATTTTAAACGGATCAATCGCGTATATTTTGGTATTCAAAAATACATTCTTGCATATCTAACGTTTCTCTCACTGTACAGCAGTCCGTGGTCACACTTGGCCACACTGAGGTGACATTCGTCTGTCAGTTGATACAAAAATTAATAATATCAAACTACCGCCATCTGTTTCTTTATCGCCTCGCGTAATTAAATTGTAGTGTCTGTTTATAATATTAAAATAACCGATTCATACTAAACACATACGTACATGGTAAATATATCGATATAATATTTTTTAATATTTCTGTATTTCTGTCTGTTGATTCCGAGATTTTTACGGGACTTTCCTTTGCAGATAGCTGATGGTATGAGAAGTGACTCAGGCTACTTTTATTCTAGAATTATCAATGAATGATCCAGAATTGATAATTCTCACTTGTTAATAAGAAATCGAGGCCGCTCGTGGTGCAGTGTGGCAGCGTCTGACTGTATACGCGATCGGTTGTGGGTTCGATCCCCACTCGGGAGAGTGATTATATTTAAATTATTTTCACTTTCTCGCTCTGGTAAAAGACAAATTGTGGCGTTGAGTTCCACCACTCATCACGCAATGTCTTGAATTCGGTACTTCCTGTCTACAATACTATGCGGGATAAAAGCGCAGAGCTAAAAGGAAATTAGTCATAAACAATAATTTTTGTTTTATTTTATTATCTAAATGTTATTTTTCAGTATAACTAGATAGAAGGAGAGAGGGTGATATAACATATTGCCAGACACAAAATTCTCCACTTTACACTCAAATTGCGTGTTGAGTGACGTAACTCAACGCCGCGCTTTGTCTTACCGCCGCGCCAGAATCGCTGTGCCATTATTTCTATTCGCCACCAACTGACAGTACATATCTGTCAGTTTAGTCAGTATACTTACAACTACAAGCCGAACTCCCGCTGTGTATTCCTTTTCTGGGTCCGAATTCAACATTTCTTGTTGATCCATTGTTTAGCTAGAAATTTAATAGTTAAATATTTTTAAAGTGTTATTCCACACTTAGGATTAGAAAACATTCTTGAAAAAACATATAAAATTTTTAACTCAGCGTGATTCGAACCCGCGCCTCTTGTTCTCCGTCTAAGCGCTCTAAGCACTGGGTAATACGTTCTCTATCCTATACGCTTGTTACAACGTTATGTTTGTTATTAGCATCTCTGTAGAGAGATTTTCTGTACATCTGCGTTTAAATTTTTATATGTTTTTTTAAATATCCTTTTTTTTATATATTCTAAGTGTGGAATAACACTTTAAAATAGTACAAACGTTCAGGTAGACAGGTAGATAGGTAGACCACCTGTGACGTTTCGAACACTTTACAATAAAGTGTTCCAAACGTCGGGTTATCTAAAATGTAGCCTATCGTGTGTTGTGTGACAGCGTCTGACTGTAAACACGACCGGTTGTGGGTTCGATGCCCGCTCGGGACAATGATTATAATTATAATGATCTCCATTTCCTCGCTCTGGTAAGACAAAGCGCGGCGTTGAGTTCCAATACTCAAAACGCAATGTCTCGAATTCGGGAAACGAAGTACGGAGAGTCTTGACACTAGGTAGATACTTTTAGGTGAAGCTAACAAAAAAAAATAACTTAAGGAGTTTTATGTATATATATATATGTATATATATATATATATATAAAATCAATATTTTTATTAACCTTGACACGCTACCATTATACCTGTTGCTGTTATAAGAAATGCCAAAGGCGAATTTCTTAATAATATTACACAAATGAGATTAGGCTGTGTATATAAGATCTACGATCTTTGCTTTATACAGTAAAATAAAAAAAAAACAAAATTAAAAAAGGCAGGAAATGATATTGAGGCCGATCGTAACGCAGTGTTACTGTGTCTGACTGTAAACGCGATCGGTTGTGGGTTCAATTCCCACTCGGCTGAGTGATCATATTTAAATTATTTGCAATTCGCTCTATAAAGAAAAAGAGCGGCGTTGAGTTCTACCATTCAATACGCAATGTCTCGAACTGATGGAACGTGAAGTACGGAGTGTCTTGACACTAGATACTTTCTGTCTACCCTGCTATGCGGGATAAAAGCGTGAAGCTAAAAAAGTGTCTTGACATTTCAAATTATTTATCACTGAACAAGGGTAAAATTTAACGTAAAATACGCGTTGCCATGGTAACATGCATGTCACTTTATACACAAGTGTATGTCAAAGTATGTCAGTGTAGTCGTGTGTGTAGTTTATTGTATTATTTTAATATATTTCGGGAAAGAAGTACCTAGTGTCAAGACACTCCGTACTCCGCTCTCTGCTAACTTCGAGACATTGCGTATTGAGGCGGAACTCAACGCCGCGCTTTGTCTTACCAGAATAATAATAATTATTGACATTCTAAGCTTATAGAGAAGCTTGAGCTTTATCTATACCAAATTCAATACTCTGCGTTTTTTAGTAAAAAGGTATCCCAATGCGTTTGCACGTACTAATAATATTAAAAAGACAAAATGCGGCGTTAAGCTCCACCACTCAACAAGCAATGTCTTGAATTCGGTGGAAAGCGAAATACGGAGTGTCTTGACACTAGGTCTTTTCTGTCTAACCTTCTATGCGGGATGTGAGCGAGAAGCAAAAAAAATATTAAAAAAACTTACTTAATATTTAAATATTAATATTTATATTTAAAAAAAAACCATTTAAAAATATATATATTTAGTTGAACACAAAAAAACACTAACTTTCTGTAACGATCTCGATATACTGCATGCAACTTGAGTGTTGTGAAATATTGTTATTGTGATGGCTAGTGATGGGATTGGAATGTTCGTATATCGATATCGATTAGTTTATCCGATTTAATATCGAATTTAAGATATAATTAGTTTTATAATTCAATTATATTTTCGTTATTAAATAATTAAAAATGACTTGAAAATTGATTTATTAAATATCTAAAAATTTTTTTCACGCTTTTATCCTTCATAACAGGTTGGACAAAAAGTACCTAGTGTTAAGACGCGATTTTGCTGGCGCAACTCAACGCTGCACTTTCTTATCAATGCGAGGAAATGTAAATAAATGTAATATAACCATTTTAAGCCAATCGTGTCTTGTGTGACAGCGTCTGACTGTAAACGCGACCGGTTGTGGGTTCGTTACACACTCGGGGGAGTGATTCTATTTAAAAATTATTTCCACTTCCTCGCTCTGGTAAGATCCACCACGCAACACGCAATGTCTCGAATTCGGTGGAAAGCGAAGTACGGAGTGTCTTGACACTAGGTACTTTCTGTTTACTTCGCTATGCAATACAAAAGCGTGAAGCTAAAAAATAATCATTCCTCGAGTGGAAATCAAACCCACAACCGTTCGCGTTTACAACCAAACGCTCTCCCACTGCCACTGACATGAATAGTGTATATTTAAGTACCTTCTAGCTACGCTGGTATTCTAAGCGTTATTATTTTTTAACATAACATTGGATGTTAGCTCTAAATATTATTAATCAAGAGCACATCATTTGACTTAACAGTTACATTCCAAAGCAAGTAATTTGTATAATAATATTGTGCCGCAACGCCTCCCCTCCTTCGTGACTACGACTCGCCTTCCTTTGTCCCATGTCCATATAAACCGACAAGCAAACCCTCACGGAACACTATACTGGTTGATTTCGGAATGGTGGGTCATGGTCCGATGCAATACTATTTCTCCAATCCTAACGTTTTTATTATTCTATACTTCAATATATTCACTTGTGTATGTATGCTAAAATAAAAGGAAGCTAAAAAAAAGAATATAGTAATAAGATCCTTGATTTTCGCAATTATTATGCATTTTAAATGAAACTATTTTAAACGGATTAATCGCGTATATTTTGGTATTCGAAAATACATTTTGGACACCCGACGTTTCGAACACTTTACAGTAGTCCGTGGTCACAGGTAGACTGATTGTATCAACTGACAGATGAATGCCACAGTCTACCACCACGGACCACTTGTGACCACGGACTACTGTAAAGTGTTAGAAAGGTAGTTTCGAATACCAAAATACACGCGATTAATCCGGTTGTAATAGTTTCATTTAAAAAACAAATATAATACTATCGACTATCGATATATCTACCTAACGCAACTATAAAAGCAGACGACCTCAAATCACGGCCGCGCTGACCTAGCGACACCTCTCACAACACGAGTCAGCTGCACGTCTCGAGACACTATGTTAATTAAAAAAAACAGCTACACACAGCAGGGTAGTCAGAGAGAACGGAGTGTCAAGACACTCCGTTGACTGCTTGTATATTAAACAAATGTATCAAATAAATAGGAGAGTTGTACCAGGCTCGCATGCAACTAGAGGAGCTCCCTCTCTATAGTCTCTATATACTACATATATAAGCAGTTCCACGCGCCATCCCGCATAGCAGGGTAGTCGGAGAGAACCTAGTGTCAAGACACTCCGTTGACTGCTTGTATATTAAACAAGTGTATCAAATAAATAGGAGAGTTGTACCAGGCTCGCATGCAACTAGAGGAGCTCCCTCTCTATAGTCTCTATATACTACATATACAAGCAGCTTCACGCGCCATCCCGCATAGCAAGGTACGGTCTGAGACAATCTAGTGTCAAAACACTCCGTTGAGAGCTTAGTAACGAAATTACTGGCAACAACAAAAGAAATATAAGAAAAAAATAACATATATATTTAAAAATCGATAAACTTTTGATAAACTTTTTCAAATTAATTATTAAAAAAATATTATTTCACATTATATATATTTTTTTAATTAATTTGATTTTTTTTAATTACTTAAAAATATTAAATTTCATATTTTAGTATTTAATTTTCATATTATATCAAATTTTCAAATATCGGAAATATTTGTTTTTTTTTAAAAAAAAAAAGATATGGGTAATGTTCATTCTATTATGCCTAAGGCTTAAAAAACAAGTAGGTAAGGTATAATTTATTTTTTCAAAATATGGAGCTTATTTAAAAAATCTTTTTATCCCGCTTAGCAGGGTAGACCTAGTGTCAAGACACTCCGCGAAACGTTTGCCCCGAAAATTGGATAAAACACTGAAAAATCTCAAATAAATAAATAAAATTTCACTATCATAACTTAATAATATTTTAGTGTTTAGCTTCACTATCAACAAAAATCTTATCACTATCATAGTTAGACTCGTATTTGGAATTAATATTCTGCAACTATACAACACGTACAGAAATTCCAACTATTTCCATTAATTTAAGTAGCTCTTCGAGGCCGCTCGTATCTTGTGTGACAGCGTCTGACTGTAAACGCGATCGGTTGTGGGTTCGATACACACTCGAGGGAATGATTATATTTTAAATTATTTCCATTACCTCGCTCTGGTTGGACACAGCTTGGCGTTGAGTTTCACCACTCAACACGCAATGTATCGAATTATGTGGAAAGCGAAGTACGGAGTGTCTTGACACTAAGTACTTCCTGTCTACCCTGCTATGCGGGATAAAATCGTGAAGCTAAAAAAATAGATACCACAGCTGAACATAAATCCTTCCCAACGATTTCCACGAGGATCAATTCTGCACTCTCCGCGTCCAGGGGCTGTTCACGACCTTCATATGATCGCCGGTCCCTCTTGGAAGAAGCCAGGCCATGCCCAAAGCTCCCGCAACTAAGGTTTTAAGTTTCCAAGAACATCACTCCCTGAAAAAGGATTTGCTTTTAATGAAGACAATCCTATATATTTATTCTATGTTCTCATTCCTGAGTTTAATACTGAGAAAATATAATTTATTGGCATTATTTAAATGTTAGATGTACTTAAATTATCGGATACACAGCTTGGTGTACGAAAATACATTATTGATAAGTCGACGTTTTGAACACTTTGCAGTAATCCATGTTCAGAGTTAGACTACCTGTCTACCTGTTCCGCGGACTTCTCTTAACTTTAGGTCAAAGTAAATTATCGGAACCTCAATTTGAGTTTCTCAACGTGTCCGATGTAAAAGTCTATTTGAGTATAAGAGAGTAATGAAGTGTTTAAGATATTTTAGTTCTTTATGTCTTTTAGGTCAGTGGTTTTATGTAGTGTCTTCACACTATGTTGTCAATGACTGCTCCACTACGCGATAAAGATTGCAGTTGATTTGGTTTACGTGATTTTTTTTTTGTAATTATTAACTTATATTAATTTAAAAATCATATATTTTTTAAAAAATATACCAGAATTATTTGGAGTTTATTATAATAATAATAATAATAATAATTTTATAAACTAATTATTATAATAATAATAATTTTGGAATAAAAATAAATATAATTTTATATTCAATATTTATAAAAAAAAACAAAACCAATGACTTTGACTGCTGCTTATTTAAACTCTATAATATAATTTGTTTATTACTAACATAAATTTCAACGCTTCAAACATGAACGATCAACCAAAAATATATTTATCTCTTTTTTCCATTCAAAACGCAAAAATATGTTACAATAATTAAATAAACATATTTTAAACATTAATGTTGTTTTAATATTTTTTCTTATTCAAAAAATTAAAAACTTAAAACAGTATAATAAAACCTCTTTTGCGTATAATTTGACATTACAAGCAACGTTTGACGTTTAGAATAGATCTGTCATATATTACTCTATAAATTATATAGATAAGTTGAAATCCAGAGCGTAACTCAATTTAACTAGATTTTTATATAAAATTAATTAGAAAGCGATTTAAATTAGTATTAATTCCAATTAATTAAGTTAAAAATGTTGCATTTTCAACAAATTCGCTAACTAAAATGGTGGGAAAATGAACAAAAATCGATTGAAAGACGCGTCTTGAATAAAACGAAGACGTACTCTGCCAGTGTTCTGCTCTGTGTTATATATTCTGTCAGATTTGATTAACAATTTTGTTTGTAAATATTAACAAATAAATATATTATTATAGACATTTCTGTATTAAATTATCAAAGGAAACCTAATTATTAGTATCCCAAGCCTCTAACCTGATTAAATAAACGGCCGTGTCAACAGTTTTTAGTTGAAAAAACTTTGAAAATTGTAATTTGAAAGCGATTAATATATTTTTAAAATATAATTTTTAAAATGAACGATCAGGTGCTATGTCGTATTTGTTTCGCTTCTGACAATGTGAAGCTGTGCAGTGTGTTCTCGTTCGGTTTGAATGAAGCCTATGAAAAATTCGTTGGTATTAAGGTAACCCCTATGTTCATATTACTTTTATAAATAAGAAAATATAACAATTTCAATTCTAACAGTGATAGATAAGGAATAAAATAACCTGATTACTCAAAATTATCATCTTCAAAAGTTAAATAAATCATTTGTGGAACAAGGTATATGGTTTTTGTATTGTATAATAAAATTCCACAAATAGATCTGCCGATCAAGATATTTAAAGTGTTATAAAAAAAAAAACAGTATATAATTCTATAAAATGAATACTATACTGATGGTAAAGTGTGGATTGATACTCAATTAGGAAACAAAACTATATTTTAAAAGAGATCTTGTTGAATTCCTCGCTGGCTCTTCTCAGCAAAACTGCCCTCGGAGCTGTCGGCTCCCTTTAGTACTGACAATACTGACACTTGTTCTGATTTATTTGAAAATGCTTGTAATCAACCAACTTGAATAAAGCTAAATAATTGGATGCAAACAAAGTTGCAGGCATTCAGTATTTATAAATAACTGTTAATCTACTTTATTACTAAGATGGAGAATTAGATTAGAAAATGAATAAGATAGAATTAGATTAAATAATCAATATTCAAATAGCATTAAATATTTTATTATTCAAGTTAGAATAAAAATAAAACTTGAAAATTTGTTTCCAATTAGATACAAAATAGGTTTTCTTTCTTATAAATACATCCAATTTTAATAAATTTATATTTTGTATGGAAAATGTAGTGTCTTGACACTATGTTCTCTGCCTTTCTTTAAAAACTACATGGATGAAGTGGCATTTATCTATGATATGGAAACCAAAACAATGATTTTAATTTTTTTATCTGTTTGTCTATGCATTTGTTCATGCTAATCTCGGAAATGGCTCAATCGATTTATATGCAGTTTTCGCTATTGTATTTTGGCAATATTTCCTTTATATTTAGTGTTTGTTTTATTTCAATCGGCTTATATATATATATAAATATATATATATATATATATATATATATATATATATATATATATATATATCTACTATATATAACTACTTCTTTAAATTGATTACTGTCGATTTTGATGTTTTGATCCTCAAGCTTTGTTCGTGACCATCCTCCAGCAGCACTCGCCCGACCTCTGGTACTGCCCACCTTTGATTCATAATTCTTTCTTACCATTCTTTCATCACTTCTCCACCACCACCTGACCACGTTCTTCTTCATTCTCACTATAACATTCACGCTTAATTCAACGCCGTACTTTGTCTTTTGCCAGAGCGAGGAAGTGAAAATAATTTAAATATAATAATTACTGATTTTTTATTTACCTTCATAATTGCCATAAATGTAAATTTAACATTAAAATAATTCACAGAACAACGAACAAACGGGTCTTCCAGAATATATATGTAGTTATTGCACGACATTTCTGTTCAAATGCTTGGCCTTCCAAGAGAAATGTCACTCTGCGTACAATTTTATGAAGTATGCCTTGGAGGTGAATGTAAGTATTTGTATTTATATATATATATATATATATATATATATATATATATATATATTTTCTTATTCTAATATTCCTTTTGCTAAATACTTTGCTTTTATTAAAGGGGATTCCCCATAACATTTTTGATATCGTTTTGTAAAAATTGTTTTGGATAAGTAAGGTGTAAAATTTAAAGATTCGATTCCTATTCGAAGTGATGATAATATATAAATTGTATTCATTTCACGTATCTGCTAAGAGAAAGCGCGATGTTTAGTTACGCCATTCAATCTGCAATGTATCGAATGTATGTGGAAAGTTGAGTATAGTGTGATATCTCTCTGGCTCAATTGTTAAGTGGGAAAAAGCTTGAAGCTAAAAACAAAGAGTATCGAACCCAGAACCAAAAGCGCTCACCCACAAGACATCGTGGACAATTAAAAACAATATAACGTTATTTATTTAAATCTCTATGCGTTTTATAAAAGTATTTTATTTTTTTTTCTGTTAATGACTAATTTTTTTTATTTTTTTTGCTCTTTTGCATGTCGTGGTATACTTAATATAGTTTGGAATAATTCGCTTTGAGTAAGCAATATGTGTATTCTATATATCAATAATATTGTAAATCTGCTAGTTAAACTTAAAAAAATAAATAAAAAAAAACCACATTATAAAAAATAACAAGAGCCTAATAATTTGATTTTCTTGATTTTTACCAATTTAAAATTAAAATATTTTACTATTTCAATATATTTTAAATGAAATTTATTTTACTTTAAGTCATTTTATATGTAATGATTCTATTAGATAGGTAGAATGTGACCACGGCTTACAGTAAAGTGTTCGCAACGTCAGATCTCCTAAAATGTATTTTCGAATACCAAAATATACGCGATTAATCCATTTTAAATAGTTTCAATTAACATTTACTAAGAACGAATTAAGTTTACTTAGAAAAACCTATTAATTCATTCAAACAGACCCCAATAGATCAATTGGAGGAGGCGTCGAAGTTCAAACTGCCGTATTCAACAAATAACAATAATATTGTAATACACATGGAGCATACTGAACAAGAACCGATAAAACAAGAATTCGTACCAATAATAGAAGTTAAAATAGAAAGTTACGAACCAAAGAAGAAGAGAAAGAAGAAGAAGAAAGAAGCAACGCCAGTGAAAACGGAGGGAGTGCCCAGTTGCGATGAGATGTACAACGATGACAATGATAACGGGGAGCCGTTTAATGACAGCCAACACGATGAGCCACGAGCCAATGATGTGGAATGTGATGGGACACAAAATAATGATGACTTGCAGAAAAATGATCACCAGGATAATGATCCTCGGGGCAAGGATAACGAGAATAACGATGCGGTGAACGATCCGGTGATACACGAGCTGCTGGACGACGTTAAAATAATAATTCTAACTACTGAAGAGCAAATGCAAGAGATAGAAGATAGAAAAACGTCGTCGAATTATTTAAATTCATCATACAAATGTAATTATTGCTTCAAAGGCTTTATGATGCCGTCCACGTTCAGGAATCACATGTTGAAGCATGATCCGGTGAGTTGGTTTCTTTAAAGTAACGTTTTGTGACATGACTCCTGGCTGTCGGCTTTCATCTACGCAATTGGGAGTTGGGAGTGGCGATTCTCAACGCCGCGCTTAGTCTGCCCAAAGCGGTGAAACGAAAATAATTTAAATATAATCGTTTCCCAGCCGATCACATTTACGAAGCTGTTCCACAGCACCACGACCGGCCTCTATTTTCTATTTTATAATTTCTTTTGAACTATTTTTTTTAATTAGATGCCAAAGTGTGTTACCAGTAAAGTCACTTTATCGTTTATTTTTCTAGGATAGGGGAGAATTAAAGTGTGACATTTGCAAGTCGAGATTTTCTGAAGTCCGAGCTCTCAGGGCGCATGTGGTGCACACGCACGAGAGGAAATATATTTGCAAGCTATGCGACCACGTGTCGAGGAGTAGGTGAGTGCTTCACGCGGCATCCCGCATAGCAGGGTCGGAGAGAACCTTGTGTCAAGACACTCCGTTGACTGCTGATATATTAAATAAGTGTATCAAATAAATAGGAGAGTTGCACCAGGCTCGCATGCAACTAGAGGAGCTCCCTCTCTATAGTCTCTATATACCACATATATAAGCAGCTTCACGCGCCATCCCGCATAACAGGGTAGTTGGAGAGAGCCTAGTGTCAAGACACTCCGTTGACTCCGTGATCTGTATCGAACCCACGAGCAATGAGCTCTGTAGTACTTTAATTTTTATATAAACTTTAGGTTAGGAACTGAGTATGGCGACTAATTATAATTCCTAAACTCTCTTTGAGAACACAGAGATTGACGTCTCTCTGTATCTTGAAAGCCTAGTCTTAAGCAATTGAATTGTATAAGAAGAAATAATTAAATATAAAAAAAAAAATAGATTCATATTTCTGTAGTGTGTTAATAGAATAATATAAAGGTGTCCCGTCGATGCGTAAATAACGCGTCGCCTTAGCAACGCTCATTACTTCTTATAAGCGTGTATGACAAACATATGATTAAGTTTGTTTTACTAATTTATAACCTCTCGACTCATTATTGTAAATAAATATGATCATAGTTTAGTATTTTTAAAGTGTTGTTCCACACTTAGGATTAGAAAACCTTTTTGATAAAACGCTTAAAAATTCAAGTTTTTTTTTAGCTTCACGCTGTATCCCTTGCGGCGTATTCAGAGAATACAGAGCGCCAAACGTTACGGACCCTACATACCTCTTATCCTCTTCATACATGCCCTTCGGGGGATCCTCATGCTTTATACGTGACCTTCCTCCAGTATCTTTGATGCTGTATTTTCGAAGGTCAACCGAGGTCTCCCCGACCTCTCATACCACTCTTTACTTCATAAATCTTTCATCGCTCATTCTCTCAACGTGCTCAAACCACCTTAGGACGTTCTTCTTCATTCTTACTATGACATTCGCGCTTACACTTGCCATTCTGCGTATCTCCTTGCTGCATATACGGTCAGCTAAACTGACTCCGCATATCCGCCAAAGAGATCACATATCTACTGCATTCTTCTTTCCTTCATTCTTCTTTTGACACACGCACGTTTCGCTGCTGTATAACAACGTCGGTATCAGTACTACATCAGCATCATCTGCGTACAACAGACAGTTTACTGTCAAATCACCAACTTTGACTCCTATGTCACTTTCTTTCAATCCTTAGAGACAGCTATCCAAATGCAAATTGAACAGCCAAGCTGACATGGCGCAGCCCTGTTTGACACCCGATTGAATATCAAATTGAGGCGACATGCCAGCTCCTACTCATACACAGGCTGAGTGATCTCGATAAAGAGATTTTACAGGCTGCAACAAGGGTCCGTTCAAATTGTATCGGGGCAGTATTTCCCATAATTTCTTTCTTACAACGCTGTCAAATGCTTTTTCTAAATCCACAAAAGCACAGAAAATTTTCTAGTACTAATCAAACTGCCCAAGCTAATCAAACTGATAGCCCTATAGCTTGCACAGTCTATCTGTGAACCTTTGCCTTTATACAAAGGCACGATGACTGCGCCTTGCCAATCGTCCGGGACCTCTCCCGTATTCCAGCATAAATTGCATAGAAAAAAGAACAGGTCGAAGATACGCGGCCCACCATATTTGATCATCTCTGCAGTAACTCCATCTGCTCCCGCTGCCTTACCACAGTTCAGACTTCGTATGGCATTCTCTACTTCTTTTATACCGGTTTCGCCATCTGCTACATCAAGACTCAGCATATTGCTGTCGCTCGAGACAGAGGCGTCATCACATTCATACATCTCCTTGTAGAATTCCGTCCGTCGTTGCAAAACCTATGTTCTTCAGAAAGTACCCCATTCTAGAGGTTGACAAACAACGCCGAGAATCACTAATATCTCGCCAGAAAAGCTTCGTGTTTTCCCAGAAATTGTTTGTCAATCTGTTGTCTCTTTCACGCTCTGACTTTTCATGCTTCATCTTTATCAGTGCTTACGTTAGGTGCTTTTGCAACTTATATTCTTTCTTCTTAATCTCTCTCATACTTTTATTCTTACTTGAGGCTTTATAGTCCTGCCATGCTTTTTTCTTTCTTTCTACTGCCTCTTTCACTTCATCATCCCACCATTCATCGCGCTTTTTACTATAGCCTCTTTTCCCAATGCCACATACCTCAGTTGCAGCTACAATCATACAATTCCTAAGATTCTGCCAGAATATTTCAACACTTTCAGTACCTATTTCGCAGCTGTCTAGCTTCTTGGAAGCTCTTTCTTCATATTCCTCTCTAATCACTAGGAATAAATCAACGATGCTTTTTTCTTCCATCCATTCCCACGTGTACATGTGAATTTGTTTGTGGTCAAACATAGTGTTTGCCACAAACAAATCCTTTTCCTTATATAACTCCAATATGAGCTTACTCAGCCTCATTTACTCTCTTATCACCATACTTCCCTACTACACGTTCGTAACTATGTTATGTGGTTCCGACCCATCCATTCAAATCACCACATACTATTAATTTTTCATTCCCTCTTACACTATCTAGAACTTCCTTGACACTCCCAGAACTCCTCTAGTTCATTTGATAGAGCTTAGGATACCGGTGCATACGCCATTAACAAGAATATTCTTGTTATGCCCAGCTTAAAGTGAACCCCGAGCAGCCTCATCTAAATCTCTTTCATCCATCACATTTAATCATTCATTCATCTTCTGTTGCATCCCTCCTCTTACCCGCCCCGGACATGGCGTGCTGGGTGGCGGTCCCCAACGCCGTATTCGTCGCCAAGGAGGGACGCCCTAGAATGATGCGCTTTGGTGCTCGCGGCGGATGGAATGTTGCAGCCTTACACAACTGTTGATGTTATGTAAAGCTGACAGGGGTCACTGCGCGCAAGTCTTCCATCGTTGACCCCCTATTTTAAATTTTTTATACGTTTTATCAAAAATATGATCATTTTGCACTCCCCCATATAAACTATAACTGTACCAAATTCCACACTCCTTCGTTCGCGTAATTTTCTTAACAATGACATTTATATACATATTTTGACAATATTTGACGAGTACGTCACGTCATTCACCGCATGTCAAACATGTGGCTATATTTTTATGGACTGTGTCATTTTTGATTGACGTTTTTCTTATTTTTGCTATATTGTACTGACATAATTGGGGCCATCGATACATTACGTCACACGTTTAGGGGCGGGCAAAGGAGTCCACAAAGTGTGACGTTGATCATGAAATCATTTGACAAAGTATATGGATGGCCCCTATTGTTATGACATTTTTATGGTTTTTGCCATTTCAATCCTTTTAAATTTACGATTAGTGTAATAATAAATTTAGGAAATAAATAAATGTTCTTGCATACATATTTACTATTTTTAAAGTGTTTAAGTTTAGAAAACATTTTTGAAAAACGTATAAAATTTTTGAACGCAGCGAGATTCGAACCCGCGCTTCTTGTTCCCCGTCCAATCGCTCTGACCGCGTGCGCCATGCGTTCCAAAACTTGAAAACTTCTTAAAACCAGCTGCGTTGAAAAACTTCAATGTTTTTTTAGCGGTCGGAGCGCTTGAAAGGTATCCAAGAGGCGCGGGTTCGAATCCAAATGCGTTTAAAATGTTTATACGTTTTTCAAAAATGTTCTTGCAAACATTTATTTATTCCTAAAATTTATGTATTCGAATCGTTCATAATCGTTATCATTATGCATGTAACATTTAATACTATTAACATGTTCTGAATGGGTTCACCTTCATCTATTAGATGAATGTATCTGGATTATGTAGATTCATATTCATTCATTTATTCATTCATTCATTCATTATGTAGATATATATTCACCTTCATCTACACGTAACATCTCAATTTTGAGTGAAAAGCAGTCAACGGATTGTCTTAACTTTAGGTATCCCGCTAAACGGGATATAGCGTGAAGATGCATTTCTTTATCTATCTATCTATCTATCTATCTATATTTTTAATTTAGTTTTTGCACGCATGTTCAGATTAACTAATTAGAAACAAGATGTCTTTGATTCGTAAAATTCAATTAATTTTTTTTTAAATAATTCCAGCCACCGAGCAAAGGAGCACGCGAAATGGCACAACGGCTACACATTCTCTTGTAAAATATGCGGAGCTACTTTTGCGTAAGTATTTATATTTAGAAAAAAAAAACCTATTTTATTTTTTTATATTACAATATGAATTTGTTTTTTTTTATTTAATTTGCTGGTTATTGTTAGTGTGTGGGTATCGACCCCACTAACATTACGCTTAATTTTTTTTGATTATATATATTTAGGTATTATATTGACGCGTTGCTATAGCAACCTATAATGATAATATGCGTTACCACTCCCTCTCTATATATACTAACTGAACTGTGCCAAATTTTATACACATCAGTTCTCGTTATTTTCGTAAAATAAAAAAAATGGGATACAAATATTTCGCATAACGTATATATAGATATATTAATATATTTACTATTTTTTAAAGTGCTATTCCACACTTAGGATTAGAAAACATTTTTGAAAAAACGTATAAAAATTTGAACGCAGTGGGATTCGAACCCGCGCCTTTTGAATACCGCCCAAGCGCTCTGACCGCTAAGTCATGCGTTCTACTACAACCTGCGTTGAAATTCTTATACGTTTTGTTACAACGTTATTTATGTTGTTAGCATCTCTGTAGAGAGATTTTTACAAATTTCTACTACTTAAAGATTATTAAGAAATAATCGTTTAACAAGAGAGATTGCTATTATATTTTAATATTTACTATTTTTAAAGTGTTATTCCACACTTGGGATTAGAAAACGTTTTTGAAAAAACGTATAAAATTTTTATATTAATATATAGCTTTACTTTAGTAAATCCACGAGCCACCTAACGCACATTCGCCTCCAACACCCTTCGAACAACGCGTGCGATATATGCGGGGAGTCCTTCATAGGGGAGTTCGGGTTGAAAATGCACAAGCGAAAAGCGCATGTGAGTTTTTTTAAAACGTAATTTATATAGTTTTACCTTTGTTATCCGCCATTTTGTTTGTTTGGAGGCGGCCATTTTGTATTGAGAATAATACAGATAACTATATATGTGTATACGACATTTTTTGGTCAATTTACTTTTGTTTTTTTTAGCTTCACGCTTTTATCTGGCATAGTATTGTAGATAGAAAGTACCTAGTGTCAAGACACTCCGTACTCCGCTTTCCACCGAATTAGAGACATTGCGTGTTGAGTGACTTTTACCAGAGTGAAGAAGTGAAAATAATTTAAATATAATCATTCCCCCGAGTGGGAGTCGAATCCACAACCGATCGCGTTTACCAGTCAGACGCTGTCTCACTGCGCCACGACCGGTCTTTATGATTTACATGCAGTTTTCACTGTTGTTTTTAGCAACTTTCCCATCCCCGTTTTTCTTTTATTTTAATCAGTTCATAAATCAAAAAATTATATTAACTTAAAGTATACATTTTTAACAAACGTATAAAAATTTGAACGCAGCGGGACTTGAAGTCTTGTTCCCCGTCCAAGCGCTCTGACCGCTAAGCCATGCGTTCTAATACCAGCTGCGTCGAAATACTGATACGTTTGTTACAACGTTATTTATGTTGTTACCATCTCTGTAGAGAGATTTTTACAAATTTCTACTACTTTAAGAATAATCGTTTAACAAGAGAGATTGCTATATTTATTTTAATATTTACTATTTTGAAGTGTTATACCACACTTAAGATTGGAAAACATTTTTAAAAAACGTATAAAAACATATATACTAACAACTTAAATAAGTTGTGACAAACGTATAAGAATTTCAACGCAGCTGGTAGTAGAACGCATGGCTTAGCGGTCAGAGCGCTTGGACGGTATCCAAGGTTTAAATTCCGCTGCGTTAAAAGTTTAATAAACGTTTTTTAAAAAATAAATAGTGAAATAATTTAATATATGTTTTCGACCAAATCATAATAAGAGTCAAGTTCAAGTGAACAAAATTGCGGGTATTAATACAAACAATATATATATATCTTTTACCTCTCTCCCAGAGTTCAGATCCCAATCCAGTCACTCTGTGCACTCGCTGCGACTTCAAGTTTGTGTCCGTTGAAGCCTTATCGAGACATCTTGAATATGCCAAGAACGAAAGATGTCACACTGATATGAAGTGAGTATTAAAATATATATATTACTAGTGGCGCGGTTAGTGCGATCGGTTGTGGGTTCGATCCCCACTCGGGGAAGAGATTATATTTAATTTTTTTTCAATTCCTCGCTCTGATAAATAGACAAAGTGCGGCGTTGAGTTCCACCACTCGAATTCGGTGGAAAGTGAAGTACGGAGTGTCTTGACACTAGGTATTTTCTTTTCTGTCTACCCTGCTGTGCGGGACACAAGCGTGAAGCTTCTATCCCATTATAGACATGAGGTATTCAGTGTTAAGACACTCTATACTCCGATTCTAGGAATTCATTAGAATCAATGAAGTTAACTTTATAATGAAAAAAAAATAATTATATTAAGAATCTAAGTTATTTAAAAAAGTTTGCTATTAATAAAAAAAAAACAAAAATTAAATTAAATTTAATTACAATATAATTAATTTAACTTAATTAAAATATAATTGAAATTATTTATGTTATAATAGAATTGTGGGCCATTAATCAGTATAGGGGTACCGCATGGTTGTATTCTTTGTTCTTTCCTATTCCTAATATATATATATATATATATATATATATATATATATATATATATATATATATATATATATATATATATATATATATATATATATATATATATATATATATATATAAATGACTAGCTTTTTGCCCGCGACTTTGTCCGCGTGAAACCCAATCCATATTACCAGACACACAAATTTTCATCCCCTACCTCTTAAGGGCTGATTTTTTTAAAGAAAGGGGTGAAACATAGGCTATGCTTATTTTTATCTCAAATTTCATCCAAAACGGTTCCGTGATATACATGATTATAATATTAGTATGGATTTACAATATCTAAAAACACTTTACCGATTCTTAAATTAAAGATACCATGATAAAGAATAATGCAATTGTTTTAATGCTAACAACTTAATATTGAATGGTGGAAAATAACTAGATATTTTAGATATTTAGAACGATATAGTACCAGTAATGTTAAAGCCGATGCACTCTTGAATGGTGGGGTTGGGGATGCTGTTGGTATCACCATTGCTTCCAAATTACAGTGGCGAGCTCATATCGATGGTTTGGCGAATAGACTTGGCTCAGCAGCGTTAAACAATATCAGATCGTTAACTGAGGTGGAAACAGCTCGCCTCGTTTACTTCATATACTCTTAGAGTATCACGTCGTATGGCATTACACCTGTAATTGCTATTGTTACAATCTTTGCCCTTTAGAAGACCGTTCGCACAATCTATAGATTCCTTAAAGGGAAACAATTAAGGAGATATAGATATATATATATATATATATATATATATATATATATATATATATATATATATATATATATATATATATATATATATATTTTAGGCCCTGTGCACAATGTGGAGAGGAATTCTTGTCTGAAGAAGCCCTTAACGATCACGTGAAGGACGAGCATAAAGAGGAAGAGGCTGCTTTTTGTCATGATGTGAGTGTGTTTTTGTTATTTTACTATTTTCAAAGTGTTATTTCGACACTTAGGATTTAGAAAACATTTTGGAAAAAAAGACGTATAAAAATTTGAACGCGGCGGGATCCGAACCCGCACCTTGATGGTTTCCAAGAGGCGCGGGTTCAAATTCCGTTGTGTTATAATTTTTATATCTTTTAAAAAAATGTTTTTTTTTAATTTTTTTCCTAGTTATATTTTATATACTGGTAGTAAAAAGAAAACTTAACACGTTGCATATACATTTTGGTTATTTTTTGCACGTGCAATAATCAATTTTATTTACTAACTATAACCTAAACACGTTCACGCAATCCTGCACAGTGCAAGCGCAGTTTCACGTCAACCCGCTCGTACGAGATCCACTTCCAGCGCGTGCATCTCGGCGTGAAGCTGAAGCAAAGAAAACGAGCAACGTGCAAGCGTGGCGAGAGCGCCGTGTGTGAAGTGTGCGGGTATAAGTGTATTGTAAGTGTATCACAAGTGTATCGTAAGTGTTTTTTAAGGTTTAAAAGGTTTAAAAGAGACATATCTAAATAAATAATTTTTAAGTAATTAAGTAAATATTAAGAGGCGAACCGTGTCTTGTGACAGCGTCTGACTGTGAACGCGATCAGTTATGGGTTAGTTTCCCACTCGCTGGAATGATTACATTTAAATTATATTTATATCATCGCTTTGGTAAGACAAACTGCGGCGTTAAGCTCCGTCACTTAGTACGCATTGTCTCGAACTCAACGGAAAGCGTAGCACGGATTGTCCTGTCTGCCCTGCTATGCGGGATAGCAAGAAGTATTTTAAGTTATTATATATATATATATATATATAAATATATATATATATATATATATATATATATATATATAATCTAAGTTGGTTCTATTTCTAATTTGACTCGCATTTATACAAGAGGATAGGGGAACGCTAAAAGGGGAATTCCCGAAATTGTTACGAGAACATAAATATTACCTATGGCAAAGGTCATAAAGTGTTTCTCGTATAAGAAGTGCGAGTTGAAATTCTTATTATTATATTCTTAGAAACTATAACCATAGATTATAGAATTTAAAAAGCATAGACTATGAGGGTATTAAATGAGGAAGGAAACAACTCTCTGTGTATTTTCTCCGCTTTCGAGAGACACAGTGACCATGCTCGATCATTTAATTTAGTATATTGACATGTTAAGCGCGTTAGCTTCACGCTTTTTATCCCGCATAGCAGGATAGACAGAAAATACCTAGTGTCAAGACACTCCGCACTTCGCGTTCCACCGAATTCGAAACATTGCGTGTTGAGTGGTGGAAATCAACGCCGCACTTTGTCTTGCCAGAGCGAGGAAGTGAAAATAATTTATATATAATCACTTCCCCGAGTGGGGATCGAACCCACAACCGATCATGTTTACAGCCAGACTGACCGGCCTCATGTTTACTTAATTTTACGTTATATAGTAATAATTTTAAAAGTTTCAACAATTTTTTTAAACATCGAGAGGTCCAAAACTAGGTATTCCTGTTTCGCGGGTACCAATATGATGTTACACACTTAGCTTACAAACAAAAAAAAATATATACTGACCACTTGTTAAATAAAACTATTTTAAACGGATTAATCGCGTACATTTTGGTATTCGAAAATACATTTTTGGAAACCTGACGTTATGAACACTTCACAGTAGTCCGCGGTCACACTTGCGGGTAGACGTGTGAAAAATGTGTATTTTCGAATACCAAAATATACGCGATTAATCCGTTTGAAATTGTTTCATTTGAATTGTTTTTTTTTTCAGTCAAACGCAACTTTGATGTATCATCAAAGAACACACACCGGGGAAAAACCGTACCAGTGTACAGAGTGTCCGAAAAAGTTTAGTGTGTTTCAGAGATTACAGGTAATCTAAAATTTTTATCCCTCATAACGGGGTAGACAGAAAGTACCCAGTGTCAAGACACTCCGTACTTAGCTTTCCACTGAATTCGAAACATTGCGTGTTGAGTGGTGGAATTCAAAGCCGCACTTTGTCTTACCAAAGCGAGGAATTTTAAATATAATCACTCCCCCCAGTGGGGATCGAACCCACAACCGACTGCGTTTACAGTCAGACCCTGTCCCACTGCGCCACGACCGGCCTCGACCACGTCACTGTTGGTTTTGTCTTACCAAACCACAGCTGTTTTGGCTGATGAAGAATGCTTTTTTGTGCTTTTTTTTTAATTGTGGTGCTGTGCTCAGTGTATAGATAAATAATTCTTTTACAGATACATCTAAGAACTCACACCGGGGAAACCCCGTACCAATGTCAGCACTGTCCCAAGGCGTTTAAACATAAAGCGGCTTTGAACAGACATGATCGGGTGAGATATTGTACATGTATATAAATTTCGAATCCTAATTGTAAAATAACACAGGTTAGTTGTAGCTTTTTATATATATATATATATATATATATATATATATATATATATATATATATATATATATATATATATATATATATATATATATATATATATATATATATATATATGCATTTACTAGTACCTATATATTACATTCTAGACTTTTCGATTTACTAAACTATAAATAACTTATTTGGCTTGACGTTTATATCCCTCATAGCAGCTCAACGCCGCGCCTCGCTCCGATGAAACAAAGCGCGGCGTTTAGTTTCGACACAGAGTCTTGGTCTAGGTACTTTCTGTCTACCCTGCTATGCGGTATAAAAACGTGAAGCTAAGATTTTTTTTAATATATAACAATATATTATTTCTTTGCAGGTGCACACAGGGGCGAAGCCCTACACCTGCCCGCACTGTGGTAAAGCGTTCTCGCAATCCAACTCCATGAAACTACATGTAAACACAGTACATCTGAAGTTACCGGCGCCCTACAGGAACAGACGCCCTAAATTATGAAATATAATTATCTAATATTAAAAATGACTTTTATTCGCTGTGAACATTCGGCATGTCTGTATGTTTGTTTAATAATTCTATAGCCCAAGTCAGTAGTGAAAGTGTCATCGAAATCGGTCTAGTCCAGAGTTTACACGAAAGAAAGCGACAGACAATTTTTGTAAACACTAGGGTCTCTATGAGTATGATAATATAGAAAAAAATCAATGTTACATGAGGTATGTATGGACCTGTGTCGGTAGTGTTTTTCTTTTTTTTTTAGCTTCACGCGTTTTATCCCGCACAGCAGCGTAGACTGGAGGTGTCTACCTAGTGTCAAAACACTCCGTACTTCGCTTTCCGCCAAATTCCAGATATTGCGTGTCGAGTGGCGGAACTCCACGCCGCGCTTCGTCTGACCAGAGCGAAGCGTAGCCAGAGAGTGTCTTAATAATAATAGGAATAACAATAAAAAAAATATCTGTTTATAAATAATTATATACAAAACTACATTATACAATACAGTAAATATATATAAATATTAAACCACAAAATGTACAAAAATATAATTACTATAACTTAATGATAATTAAGGTCGATCGTGGCACAGTGGAACACCGTCTGACTCTAAACACGAACGGTAGTATGTTCGATCCCCACTCGGGGGAGTGATTATATTTAAATTATTTACAATACTTATCGATTCCATTCTTTTTTCGAATTCAACGACACGCTTTGTCTTATCTAAACGAAAAAATAAAAATAACCTAAACATAATCATTCCCCCGAGTGGGAATCGAACCCACAACCGATCGCGTATACAGTCAGACGCAGTCCCACAAGGCACGACCAGCCTCGATCGATAATTCCGTTCGACTGTCCAAAACTCTATATAATTTATAATCCAATAGTTCTTGAGGTTATTTAAACATTATCAATTTTACGCTTTGTCTTACCAAAACGAAAAAATAAAAATAATATAAACATAATCATTCCCCCAAGTGGGAATCGAACCCACAACCGATCGCGTTTACAGTCAGACGCTATCAAGGCACGACCGACCTCAATCGATAATTCCTTTTAATTATCTAAAACTTGATATAACTTATAAACCAATATTTTTTGAGGTTATTTAAACATTATCAATTTTAAAATATAATAATATATTTAAACATTCGTCATATTAAATTATGTAGAAAATATTAATGAATTACCAAATTTAATTTAAATTATATACTATATTATCAATTATAACTATATTTTAGTATTAAAACAAACAGAACACACACTTTATATGCAAAGGCGAATTAAAACGCGTAAATCGTCTAAATTCTTATATCACGATCCCAATTAGACTTATATCATAAATTAACATAAGTTCAAAATCCGCAACCGATAGAAAATAAGTCAAGATATCGTTGCGTGGTTTATTTACGTACATTCGTACAAGAATACAATGGAAAAGTAATTATTATATATATATAAATGATTTAGTAACTATTCTTTAAGTAATTCTTGTAGAAAACACACAAAATATCAATAAATAAAAACATATTATTCCAATACATACTTAATTAAAGCGGGAAAATTATAGTAACTATAATAATATAATTATAAAATTATTACCTTAATAATTTCATAAGAAAGATGTTTTTTGAAACTTTTATTATGTTATTAACGTCTAAATATTTAAAAATAACTATTTAAATTAATTAATTATTTTGATTAAATATGTCATTCAATAAAGGCGGGAAAATAAAAACACAGATAGTAAATCGATCATATTTGATTAATAAACCTTCAATTGATACAGCATATAAAGCTAGATAAATTACCAACATTACAAATGTTATCTGTGTCCGGTGACGCTCTCGGCATTGGAGCATATCGATATTGAAAATCGATATTTATAAGGGGATCGAATAGTGGAAGATATGTTAAAGTGACGAAATATTTTATTTATGTGAATTTATTATCATATAATGAATATGCTTTAATAAAGTTTTTTGAAAGGAAATTCCTTTATTTATGAATTCCATGTGACTTTTTGTGCTTTCTTCATTATTTAAGTCTTCATAAAGACATTCTGTAGAAATACATATATTTTATCATAATTTTAATTTTTATATAATTTCAATTAAATTCTGTTAACTTGATAGTTTTCAATATAAATTACAATTGTACAGTACACGTCCTTCAAAACTAAAAAGGTACTTTGTTTCAAGTAATTGTTTCAATTATATGATTTTTAATTTATTAAAGAAATGAAAACAAATATGAAACTTAATTGGTCAGAATATACTTTAATAAAAATAACTATCAAATAAAATAAAAATAAACTTCTACATAACATAATTATAAACCCAATGACCAAATAAAAACATGATTTTTATATGTGAATTCCTAAAATTATATCTGAAATTATTTACTAATTATGCTAAAAAAATATTTAAATTCTATAATTTTTTAATAACTATATTCCTAATAAGAACAATAAATAAGACAACATAGTACTGTAAAACAAAATAATTACAACTCGTTAAACAAATCGATCTAATTAACATACATCTTAAACTACAAAAAAAAACATCCAATCAATCACCACATCCAACATCAATTCACAAAAAAAAAAAAAACAATTAATAAAAAAAAAATAAACACATTAAAAACACAGCAAAAACCAAAACACAATTGACCAAAACATAATCGATAACATAACACAACGCACTCAACACAGAATCGATAACAACACCACAGATACTGTCATGGCGGCGTTAAAGAGTAAAAACACAATCACTCCACAATACGTCCCCGAGCCGACGGCCTTACGACAATCTGTGCATTTAGTATGAGCAATAACACATTTTACTGTTCATTTGTTAGCATACATTATATTATCTGTGAATGTGGCGATACGTTCCCCACCGAGGAGTTATTGAAATTACATTTGGAAAATGATCACAGTGGCAATAACAAAGGTGAAATTGAAAGAAACGAATACAAATGTGATACGGTGAGTATTTCGTGTGTGTACACGTCCATGTATATTTGGGCGGGAACGCCTTTTTGGTTGTTTGTTTTATTCACTCGCCTTGTATTGTGGTTCGGTTATCATTGGGTGTGTTAATGTTTAAGTGGGTTTTGTTATGTTCTGGGATTTGTGTTGGTGTTAACAATAGTTCCTGTTAGGTTACACAATTCATACATTTCTATATTATTAGTTATATGTTTTATTATAATTAATTGTTTTTATGTGAGTTTTAGCAAATTGCAATTAAGTGAAAATAATTGATATTCATTACAAATACCTACTGATAAATAAACTGTAAAAACCATTATTGTATATTATATATACAAAGCTTGTGTAATCATTTTTTTTTAAATATTTAATGGTTTTAAATAATCACTTCTATTAATTTTCTAGGTTATACAATTTTAAATAGAATCAATTTAAATATATTGTCATTTTTTGTTTAAACTTTCATATAATATTTAGTTTTTATATTATAAATAAAAATGCAATTTATCCATTATTATCTATTTTAGGAATATATATAATAATGAAAATATTACACCAAAAAAAGACTTGAGCTTCAAATTCTTATCCCAATGTCAAGACACTCCATGCCCTGCTTTTCTTCCATTTTAAATCTTTCCCCTGAGTGAGAATAGAATGCACAACCATTAATACCAAAGAGACTCCAGGCCTTTGAGAATGTATTTTTTATTACCAATGATTCTCCAGTGCTTGTATTTTTATGACTCTACATAAAAAATATTACATTAGTTATTTTATAATAATTATATATTTTATTAGATATAATTTACTATTAGACACCGGTTGTGGCGCAGTGTTACAGAGTCTGACTGTAACATGATTTGTTGTGGGTTCAATCCCCACTCGGGGGAGTGATATATACAAACTATTTTCATTTCCTCGCTCTGGTAAGACAAAATGCCGCATTGAGTTCCACAACTCAACACGCAAAGTCTGGTGGATAGCGAAGTACAGAGTGTCTTGAGACTAGATACTTTCTGTTTACCCTGCTTCTATATTTACATATATTTCTATATTTATATATATATATATATATATTTTTTTTTCTATATTTATAGTGTAGCAAAATTTTCGCCTCGGAGCGAGCATGTCTCATACACCAGCGTATTCATACGAAACCCAGGATCAAGAAGGAGGAACATTCAGATAAGAAGAGATATTACAATGTCAAGAATATAGTGTGCGAAGTGTGCGGCAAGAGATATGCAGTGAGTTGGTTCTTTTTTTTTTTTGGTTTTAATATTTTACAGCGGGGTATTTTGACGACCTGGTGTCAAGACACTCTATTTTCAACTCTTGAGTGGTAGAAGTCAATACTGCATTATGAAATTGCAGGGAGAATACCATGTTTACCTGTATAGATCAAAATTTAAATATTCTTTGTTCAATTAGGTAGATTATAAGCATTTTGGTATAGCCAGTACTACAGGAGGCTACCACCGGCTCGGCCAGTTCTGCGGAGAAGAGGTGACAATAGTTAGCGTCCCGATTGAGTGTCAACTGCATTTAACTCTGCACCTCAATATCATTATAATATTGATTTAATAGATTTTAAATTTCTCCAGCGGCAGATCTGTTTGTGGAATTTTATTGTACATATGTATACATTGTGTTTTTTTTTTTAATTTTTGAAGACGAGAAGACTGGTCAGTCAGCTTGTTTTTATTCCTGGTTCCACCTCCAGTTCCTCAAACACATTGAAACTAGAAACGCCTGTAGAGGGCTTCTCTGGTTTTTTTTTTAATTTTACCTTCACGCTTTTATCCCGCATATCAGGGGTAGACAGGAAGTATTTAGTGTCAAGACACTCTGTACTGTGCTTTCTATCAAATTCGAGACGATGCGTGTTTAGTGGTGGAACACAACGCCGCGCCTTGTATCTTACCAGAGCGAGGGAGTGAAGATCGGTCATGGGTTCGATCCCCGCTCGGTGAAGTGATTATATTTAAATTATTATCACTTCCTCGCTCTGATAAGATACAAGGTGCTGCGTTGAGTTACACCACTCAACACGCAGTGTCTCGTATTCGGTGGAAAGGGAAGTACGGAGTGTCTTGACACTGGGTACTTTCTGTCTATCCTGCTGTGCGGGATGAAAGCGTGAAGCTAAAAAAAAAAGTATATATATATATATATACTTCTAAAATTTATCAATATCTAATAATCGCTAGCAAATTTTGTACAAAAAAGAGCCTTTTAAAATATTCTTCATTTTCTCTTTCAACTAGAATTTTACCTTTAACAGGAATCGAACCCACGGCCAAACTTTATAACAGCTAGATGTTTTTGTTTTTTTTTTTTTAATTTAATATTTTAATATACATCAAGCACTAAATGAAAGAGAAGGGTAGTGTTCAAACACTATTTTTTTTATAGCCTGTGGTGTCATTTCATTCTCGACTCATCTCCTCGCTCTGGTAATACAAATCGCGGCGTTGAGTTCCGCCAATGCAACAAGCAATTTCCAATTTGACAGAGAGCCAGCCGGAGTACGGAGTGTCTTGACACCTGGTGTTCTCTGTGCACCGTGCGAAGGTGAGAATTGTTTTTGTGTTCCAGTCCAACGCGGCCCTGCGGTACCACCAGAGGGTCCACACCGGGGAGAGACCTTACCAGTGCAGTGAGTGCCCGAAGAGTTTTACCATGCCACTATTTTTACAGGTTATTTTTTTTTTTTTTTTACTATATCTATCTATCTATTGTCTGTTGTGATTGTGAGAGGTTGGGTGATGACTGGCGGAACTCAACGCCGCGCTTTGTTGTGTCAGAGCAAGGATATGGGAGTTTATTTATATATTTATACAACGGTATATATATTAAGATAATAATTTTCACTATATATATATATATATATCTGTCTTGGTCTATTTGTTCTGGCCAATCTCATGAACGGCTGGACCAGTTTCGATAAGAATTTTCACTGGTATATAGGTGATGTTTTAATATGTTAGATGTAATTTTCAGATTCACATGCGAACACACACCGGTGAGAGGCCCTACGAGTGCCCTCACTGTCCGAAGAGGTTCAGCAATAAGGCGGCGCTCCTGAGGCATGACAGGGTAACTAGTTCGAATATAAGTTTATATATTTCTTTTTTCTATAATATTTCTTTTTCTATATATTTCTTTTTTTATGTTTTTCATATTTGTTTTGTTTTGAGGATTTTTTTTTTTTAATAAGGTGCGGGTTCTAGTTTTTTTTTTTAATTTGTGATATTCATGCATTTGGTATAGGAAAAAAATATTTTGGAAACTTCATGTTCCAATATATAAATAAAAACATTTACAAGAAAACTGTAAACGCGATCGGTTGTGGGTTCGATCCCCAATAGAGAGAGTGATTTTTTTTTAATTATTTTCAATTCCTCGCACTGTTAAGACAAAGGGCGGGCGTTTAGTTCCATCACTCAACACGCAATATCTCGAATTCGGTGGAAAACGAAGTACGGAGTGTCTTGACACTAGGTACTTTCCGTCCATCCTGCCAATGCGTATATATATATATATATATATATATATATGAGTTTTTTTTTTAAATTCCAGGTCCACTCCGGCATAAAGCCCTACGAGTGTCCCCAGTGTGGGAAGTTCTTCACGCAATCCAATTCTATGAAGCTCCATGTGAAGACTGTACATTTGAAGATGCCAGCTCCGTACAAGAGTAGGAACAGGCGGGCCAAACAATCAGCCAGACAAGGTATATTTATATATATATATATATATATATATATATGAAGAATAGAAGAAGGCCGTTTACACACTATGGTGTCGTCTATCTCTTTTTATTATATTATTTTTTCTCTTCTCTCCGCAGCAATGAACGTAGAAGTGCAGATTGAGGAAGGAATGTATCAACCCCAAGTGAAGACGGAGATAGGGGAGTATGAGACGGATGGGGAGATATACCAGGAGACGGATGTGTACCACGAGGTCAGTGTGGGTTCGGATCGCTGTCGAGCGGTGTAACTCAACGCCGCGAAACGAGAACCGATACGGGTTCAGTTCCCATTCGGGGGAGTGATTAAATTTTTTTATTTTTTTTGTTTTCATTTTCCTCTCTGGTAACACAGAGCGCGGCGTTGAGTTCCACCGCTCTACACGTTATGTCTCTAATTCGTAGGAAATTGGAGTACGGAGTGTCTTCCAACTAGGTACTTTCTGTGTACCCTGTCTAATAATTTAAATATTATCATGTCCCCCCCAAATGGTAATCGAACCCGCAAACAATAGTCTTTTTTATATATATATATATATATATATTTTCAGGTGTATCAGGAAGGTGACATTTTGTACAATGAGGTGAAGGTTGAAGACGCTGAAATAGCAATGTACGAACAAGAGGAAGAGCAGCCCGAGGTATTGTACGAGGAAGTGTATGAAATACAGGAAGTATAGATTATATATGTATATATATATATATATATATATATATATATATATATATATGTATGTTGGACTAAACAGGATTTGAACCTGCGTCTCTTGTTCCATGTTCAGAGTGTTCTAACCGCTAAGCCATACGTTCGTATCTGTAGACATATGTTTTTTAACTTATTTCAGCTGTTTGTTTTAGTTTTGTTTGGGTTGTTGGGTGCAGGTTCAATCCTCTGTTGTGTATAAATTTTTTTTATATGTTCACTAACAAGTGTTTAATGAAGTGATGATAGTGTTTCTTTTTTTTTTTTTAAATTTTGAAAGTGTATTACGGAGTGTCTTGACACTAGGTTCTCTTGCTTTTACAATACATTAAATCATTATTGTTTAATTTTTTCTTTAAACACATATGTATAATGAATTTTCTTTGAAATTGTAATATTTATAATAATTAGGGGTTTTTTTTTTTATTTTTAATTTAGGTATTTTCTTAGTGCAATATGTTTTTTGTATGTTGGTACTAAGGTTTGTCTCTTTTTTTTTTTTTTTGCATAATCTATGTAAGTCATATTAATTGTTAATTGTATAACAATTAGTGTCTCGTAGAGGATTAAGTCAAGACACTCTGTTCTATGTTTTTAGTGTCTAGTGGTGTGTATCGAACCTATGACCAACGCGTTTACAGTCAAAATTTATTATTTGTATATATATATATATATATATATATTGTTCATAATGTTACGTGCTGTATAATAATATAATAGTACAATGTATTAAAGCAATAACCTTAAACAAAATCTTTTTTTTATTTTCTGTGCGTTTGTGCGCGCTTACCTCCGAAACGGCTTGACCGATTTCAATGAAATGTATTTTCGCTCTTTATATATATATATATATATATATATATATATATATATATATATATATATATACTACTATTGCTCGTTTGTATGTTTGTCTGTCTCTAACATAATTTCTCACAAAAAGCCTTGTATAGAATAATTAGAATATATTGTAATAATGAAAATAAATTTATATTTTAAGTGACATGTGTTTTATTTAACACCCTATATACTGTATAGCAGGGTGGTCACTAGTAGTGTCTTGACACTAGGCTGTTTCTGTCCATCGAAAACGCAGTGTGTTATCTCTAGACATTTTTAAAATATAATCTTTTTTTCTGAGTGGGAATTGAACCGGCAACCAATCGTCTTCACAGTCGATCCCTGTTATATAAGATGCGAAGGTTGTTTTTTTTTAATAGGATTTTTCAAATTTATAACATGCTGTATAATATAACATTAACTTGAATGAGTTTTAGCAAACAAATATGTATTATCCATACGTTTTTTCTTTTCTCTGTTGAGTCTCGAATTCGATGCAAAGCGGAGGACGGAGTGTCTTGACACTAGGTGCTTCCCGTCTATCCCGCTATGCGGGTTAACAGCGTGAAGCTAACAAAATGAACTTATACAGCAGGTAGCTCTACCTTTCCCTTTATATGAAAAAAAACGCAAACAGGAGAATGAAATAGGTATAGAGAAGGAGAGCGGAAAGATATTTTTAA